>CM060843.1:62471868-62789368 GCA_030762175.1 Metallyticus violacea
TTACTACTACTATTACTACCACTATTACTACTATTACTACTACTATTATAACTACTACTACTATTACTAGTATTACAACTACTACTACTAGTATTACTACTAGTATTACTATTACTACTACTACTATTACTATTACTACTACTACTTCTACTACTACTAGTATTACTACTAGTATTATTATTACTACTAGTATTACTATTACTACTACTACTTCTACTACTATTAATTAATTAAGCAACTTGATATGAAATATCCGGAACTCATTTAGAAGAATTTTTGACATCTGCCGCACTTCCTTTCAAGAAATGAATGAATGATTAGTTTCATTTCCTCCAAGATTTATGGATTCTTTCACTCGCACTGTATACAGCTTCAACTGAAGTGATGTAGTCTTTTGACCTAACTATAGGACCAGGTGGTTGTTGCAAGAGAATAGATGCCGAAGACCGTACAGGTTGATATTGCATTTCAATTAGGGAAATGTATTGTTGTTACTTATTGCAACAAATACTTGTCAAAAGTACTTAGAAAGAGAGGGCCAAAAACTGTAGAATTTATTTTGTAATTTGTATAAGCATATGCATCCTTTGTTTTAATATGAATTCGGACAGTTGTGTACAGGTTGAATAATGAAAAGATCATGTTATGTAAATATCACGTTTTGATTGTCATACTAAAGTTTGTACTTCTATATTGTGTTATATTTTTATTTCAATTAAATATATTTTATTCATATTCGGTTTGAAATCTTACTTCCAGTTGCAACTTACTCTGAAGATGGCTCTTCCTTCAGGTTGCAATTATGTCTTTGTGCGTAAAAGCTGCAGTTACGAATAAGTTCAGTCTAACAGTCAGACTGATGATGCTGTCTGTACACAACTAAGCAAGAAAATGTTTTACTTTGAAGCTGATTCTTTCTTCAATGACACCATTAGCAATAGACTTGCCGTTTTCACATCACTGACACACATCAGTATCGACGTTTTCGCAACCTTCACACCGATACTGTCACTCTAAGAGTAACAAAGACGATGCGAAAGCATTCCTATCGTCGGTAGTAGATCTGTGCAATGCATGAGTCTGTGTTTCCAAGAGAGGCAAGGTTTTAGTAGACCGGATACAGCAGCTTAGGGGGTGGTTAAAATACAACACTTGAAGGATGCGAAAGACGTTACAATCACCATTCGGTCAATTAAACTTAGAATCGAGAAAGGTCTGTGAAAACAAACCCGACCCTCCTTCGAATGGGAAAAATGGTGGAATCCAACGCTGCAAGCTGAGTCACGAACCATTACGACCGAGTGGCTATCACATAAAAAACAAAAGAAGCTCTTCAGCGCGAGAGTGTCGTATCTCCTGTACTAAGCGGCTAAAATTATATTACCTATCATTAACACAATTTAGCAAAACGGATGGAAACAAAATATGTTCATATCATGTACAGAACTTTTAATAAAAGATTTGGATCTCTACGTTATAAAAACAAATGTCAGTTGTCTCGTTTCCAGCCAATAATACTTTAGCACGTTACTTTAATAAAAATAATTAATTCTGTTCAACTGTACCAGTATTTTTTCCATAGATGTCTATATTCTCTCCTGACATGGATTTAAGAAAAATATTTATGATCAAGAAACAGTATTTAAAATAATTCCATAAAAAATACTAAGGTTATACAATTGCTCATTCCAGAATCCCCGATCAGAACGACAAAATATCTAATCTAATCAAATGTCCTTTTTATTGCTGATACGTCAAGAAAATTAACATTTAATAAACCCTTATTAATGCTATAATGGAAGTAAATAGTAGTTATCAGTAAAAAGTCAATTTTGCTGTCAATAGAGTCCGAAATTTATCAATACATGAATTGTACATGTATACTCCCGCATTCTACGTAATAAAATGTATTTTAAATTTATATTACTTAATATCAGTGAATACAACGAGTTTTAGTATTTTATGGTATGTTACTACACGACTATTAACGTATCTGAAATTGTTTACATATAGTAAACTGTGATATGACAAATAAACAAAAAACAGGAGAGTTCTGGAGCAACAAATATACAGTATATAAAAGTAAAGTACTTTATACCGTGCGATCAGTTTTGTTTTACCCCGGAGTACACAACCTATGGGCGAGCGAGCTACTTGTTAGCCGGTTAGCGGACCAGCCGGGTCTCTTTAATTAGCGCGAAAGTAAAACAATAAAACAAACAAATCATACAACAATACACAGAGCAATTTAAGATGCTCATACTAATCAAATTATCAAATGAGGTGTTGAAACTGCCTTCTTTTACACACATTTTTGGCATCTCTTTAGGAAAATGTTCATCAATCGATGCAGTTCATTTTGAGAAATCCGGATAATTTCCTGACCAATATTATATTTTGAGTTCTTGTATGCTGGGCGGGTTCATCTTGTAGACGACATTCTTTTTATTATTATTCACCCCAGATATAATAACAGCAGGACGTTAAATAGGGGGACTGAGGGAGTCACAAATCACTACTAATAGCTCTGTTTTGTGGAAACACATTATGAATTGCTCTCATGGAATTATTTGCAGTGTGAGCAGTGGCAGAATCCTGTTGAATTAGTGCATGTCATTAATCACGCTCTCTTTCAGTTAATTCTCTGAAAAAAAAGGGATTAGTATGGCATTCACATAAGTAGCAGAATCAACTGTAAGCTGAAAAAAATGGTTCTATAATTCTTTCACCGCTGAGATAACACATATGAATGGTACATAAAGACACACTGTGTCGTTGTAAACACACGAGGTATAATACACTTTATGCATACTGCCGAATTAAGAAATGAACAACACAACACACACCCGGAAACACTGCGCTACGACTGCGACAGTCAGCAAGGTCAACAAATAAGCAAGCTGGTGGCGACAGCGTTACAGAATAACTCCCCGCCTACAAAAGCAACTCCCAATTGCATAGTGGAATGTAAGTCCTGTAGCTAGATATTGACCGAAATAGTCTTGTTCAGAGTTTTAGAGAAACGGGGGGGGGGGGTGAAACTGTCAATTTTTAACGTTCATGCTATATGGTTGTACAGCAAAATTTTACAGCTATCATACATTTTCCATTTATCTGTAACATGTTGCTCACATTGGAGAATACGCATTGAATGTGTTTAACCTTCCAATTCACAATTTAAACAATGTGTGGTTTTAAAATAAGAAAGAAATGGACATACAGTTGTAATTTTCTTATGTTTAACATTAAGCTAGTCATTCATAATAAAATAATTATAAATATATTTAGAGAAGAGTTCAAAACACATGCAGGGATAGAACGAGTTTTTTTCAGCTTTTTTTAAACATCTTCCATCATTCATATGCCTGTAACTTAGGAGCTAGAACTTAAAATGCATCGTCTTATTGTTTGCTATAGTTTCACAGACTTTTTCAACAATTGTCTTCATTTTTGTACAACATATGAAATAAAAGTGCTAGCTGTATCCACAATTCATGCACTTCAGATCTAAACTAATATAGATTTTACATTTAAATTGCTCTTAACTGAATGTTTAAAACACACCAAAACTACTCTAACTGATAAAATGTGACCTTATAAGATCCTGAGGTCCGCCGATAATGTCATATTGATCTGGATATTACCGATGAGTATAAAAGCTTAAATGTTTAAAATTAATTAAATATCTTATAGGTTATTCAATGAATGTGGCACTACAGAAATAATTATGCTGAAAAAAGGAATATAGTCTTGAAATTTCTAGTGGAAACAGCCGGGATGAACGGCTTATTTTCTCTTAATGAAATTATACAATACACAAGGTTTTTCCTTTTCTGCAGTTGTTATATTCGTTGCTGTGAATGTGCACAGAAATATCTCACAGTATAAGCCCCATAATTAGCCATCTATTTGCTTTTATTATTTGGATTCGTTTTTATTCTTCTCTTCATTGTACTATTATGATGACTACTGTAGTAAAGAAATTCGGTGTATTTGTGAA
The DNA here is from genome assembly GCA_030762175.1 of Metallyticus violacea. Lineage (NCBI taxonomy): Eukaryota > Metazoa > Arthropoda > Insecta > Mantodea > Metallyticidae > Metallyticus > Metallyticus violacea. The sequence continues at coordinate 62,475,869 of CM060843.1, forward strand.
CGAGAAAATGATGGTTTGGTTCAAATACACTTAATTAATCAAACAAGATATAGTTAATCTTGTTACCGTCAAGAGCAGCCAGCTAACGTGCTTGGCAGTGCTTTAATCATGCTCGCACAAGAATATCACCACTTTCACAACGGGATGTGCAAAATTGCAGACAGACGAGACAAGTTGAGGAGTGAACTATTAATGGTGTGCAAATGGAAACTTATCTCATCCTGCCGTTAAGAAGGATGCCTCTGTCGCCAGCCTAACAAGCTCCACATAATGCTCGAATAAATTCGCTCACCCTAATTAGGCACTTCGAATGTTCTCCTACGTGCTTCTTTTTATCTGCTGCTGTGACTTAGAATAATGAAATATAACGGGAATTCAGCAACTAAACTATTGATGAAACATTCTAATGTAATGAAGTTACACACAGTAACACGGAGTTTTAATTAAAATACAATGCGTTACAGGTACCCTCTCATTAATGCATGCTCGTAGTAAGCCCAAAGTAAGAGTATGACGTCATTCACTCTAGTCTTAACAACTCTGGAGAAGAATGCGGAGAGATAGTTATTAAATTAATGGAACAAGGCAGAAACAAAAAAGATTTTGCATGTAGTTACACACAAGTCCATGCAAAGAGGCACAAAAGTTAAAATACATATTTTGATAAAATGCAAGACATATCACTTCTGAAATTTGGAACAGGATATATTTTTAGGAGATCAGAGTATATCAACATTATTTTTATGCTATTAAGATAATATTATTTATAAATGATGTCAATGTAGCTATATTGGGTAGCAAATTTAAACAATATTTACTACAAATAACTTGAATTGAATTGTGTCATCATTTCAGAGCGAGTTACTAGTTGTGAAATAAGTCACCGGTTGATCTAATTCTGAAAATTTGTAATGGGGAGAGTGCGTCTTAGGGGAAATAGAATCTAATCTTAATTATTAGCCATTTATTTTTTGCCATTTTTGATGGGAGCACCGCCAATTATATACATCTGCACCTATCGGTGCCTTCCCCATTATCCTGACATGTCTCTAGTATAGCGGCATAGGAATGCTGACTGAAGGCCCAAACAATTATGACAGGTTGCAATTGTTAATTGGCATAAACAAAGTACAGCTATCACCAGTCATGCTCAGGTTAAACAGACAGAGCCCTTCCCAGTTTGGTAACAATAACATCCGTGTGTTTTCGGCAGCATGCGGTTCAAAACAACTACATATAATTCCTTTCTTAGCTGTTGTTAAACGTAAAATAATCCACTAATAAGTCAAATCATTTACAAAAGTGTTCCTGTTAATTTCTTCACCTCGCTACCTTGTACGGTATCGTACTCTCGAAACCGACACTCTTCAGGGCAGGAATAAATCGCAGTAAAACAGGAATAAATTTGATCATCCAATAAATTGCATTAATGTGTTGTTTCTATTCATTATTTCCTTAAACTGGGGTTTCGAGTGTTTTAAATATATTAGAAGATTGCACATTGAAGGAAAAAGCTAGTTGCTAAAGCTTTGATGTGTAAAAGTATGGAATATGTAACTGGCATTGTAAAATAAGTTAAAGGAGGGTAAGTGTAGTTATTGAATTATTGGATATGAGGACTAAATATGTAAATGATTTCCGGAATAACTCAACTTTCATGAATAACTCAAAAACTAAGGGTTTCCGGACATATGCTTATATGGACATCTATTTTCTTATTTTGGTAAATTTCATTAATAACTCTTAAAACTAATAATTCTTGACATATGTTTATATAGATATTTTTCTTGTGTTGATAAACCTTCATTAATAACTCAAAAACTAGAAGTTCCAAATATATGTATATATGAACCTTTTTATTTTTCTCTCTTGTTTTGGTGGGAGGAACTCGCCACCCAAGGTTTTAAAAGTATTTTCCGAAACATTCTGTGTAAGTACAGCTTACCAATTTCTTTCTACTTTGCAGCGGGAAATATCTGAGATTTTCTATTGTTTCCATAATAATTCTCACCAGGCTTCTTGTTTTTGTAAGCGTATTCTGCCATTTGGAAGTCCCACAGCATCGGTTTTCTTTCAATTAACAAAATTAATTAGTCAATATCAAAGTTGAATTGTGTGATTGTTGCAGACCTGGTGGTCGTTTGAAATACTCCACTTGACTGAACACTTATTCGGTTGTTCGCTAGTTGCAATCAGTGGAACGGTACATGGCAGCCGCAAGTATTTTGATCATTTGAGCAGTTCATAATATTGTGCATTGTAAGCTGCAGCAAGGAGTGGATCGTCTGAAAGAGGCCTAATGCGAACAGCAACGTAATGACAGACGATGGCTACCAACATGTGCCATGAAGCTTTGGTAATAGTAGTAAATTGTGTTTATTTCTCAATATGTACAAACATTATTTGCACAACATGTTCGCTTGGGCCTTTCGACCATATATGCTATTCATTACACAGACACATAGAAAGTAAGAAAAAGTAATTCCACTCCAAATCAAATACATTTACAGGTACCTATTATCACCTGAGCACAAACACCTAAATACGCGCGCGCACACACACATATATACACACAAGAATAAAACTTTGGCAATTTGTCTTCCTGTGCAAACATATTCCAACATGCTAACCTATTTCTATTCGATTTAGCAAACTTAGCTCCAAGCACGTCAACTTTCTGGGGAGTCCATTAGAATGTGCTGCCAGTTTTCTCTGTCTCCACAAAAAGCATATTCTCCGCCCAGCTTCATTTGTTGTTTTAATTGCCTTCCATGCCTCCAATCTAATCCACTCTAGACCCGATCTATTTTGGAAGTATATATATACATACAACTTAAAATGCACAAAGGCGTGCCACATTTAAAGTGAAGAACACATAAAACACTAAAAAAAACACTGTTAGATGCACTGTAAGACTGTAAGAAACTTAATTCCACTTTTGTTTCTCAACCTACACCTGGGTCTTATCCCTGCAATAGAACAAAATGTAAAATGTGTGCCTTAATAACGCAAAGGACATCCTTCTTCAGTCCCATAGTTGAATCAGAATTCAAAATTCATATTTTTGCTAACTGTGTCTCCACCAACGTGGTATACATGCTCCAATGTAAATTTTGTCCTGCTTTCTACATTGGTTTAACCTCCACCGCAGTTTCGCTCAGAATGAACAATCACAGACGCTCTGTCAAAACCTGATCTTCTTTGGCCGTAGCCCAACATGCCAACCTTCACCATTCTGCTTTCGATACTTGTTTTGCTTTAATACTCATAGATGCCGTACTTCCTACTTCTCCTACCAGTACTCTCCGAGACAGAGAGATGGCAGCGATTGTTCTTCACAAGACATGTACCCCTCCGGGCTTGAACATCTCTCTTTAGAGGGGAAAAAAAACCTGCATCTTGAAAGTTTTTTTTTTTTGTTATGTTGGTTTCTCTGGCTGCCAACTTAGCAGACTGTAAGGAAGGCACACAAGCCGTACGATATACTAGACTTAGTCCTTGTTCTCCTTCTACGCGATCAAGAGCCCATCCTTGCTCGAAATATAGTAACCACTACAGTGATCTATAGTGACCTCAACAGTGTTCCACGTCGTCTTACAATGCATCTAACAGTGTTTTTGTGTGTTCTTCACTTTAAATGTGGCACGCCTTTGTGCATTTTAAATTGTGTCATGTCTCCTAAAGAGAACTTTTTACATTCCTTTTAAAAGTATATATATTTCTCTCCACATCTGATTTTGAGTTCATAGCCTAAACTAAGCGATATTTTCTATAAACATTCTTCCTTTATATCCTGTTGGTTAATTTCTCTAAGTCCTGTTTGTACCTTCCTCCAAACATTATTATTATTCCTTGCTCCCTTCTCCCACACACATCCCATTCCAATGCTCCCTAAACTTCTTTTAATGTTCGCTGCCCGACTTGGAACTAAGTCTGTGGTGTCTGGACAGGTGTTTTTGCATCGTATTTCTTTAAGTGTTGTCGCTAATTATCATTGATCTCCACCATTTGTAAAGTTTCACCTCTAACAATTACCACACGAAATTTAGCTTAACGTTGTTTGTTATATTCCAATTTCCACCCGCAAGAGAAGCGACCGCCGTTCATGTTGTTTTCGAGCCATAAATTGAACATTCTTAGTGCTGAGAAATATAATTATGCTCGTATCGTCTCCAGACGCTTCTATTCCCCAAGTAATATTGTCAAGAATCCTATAATAAAACGTTGTACCTTACAATTCTTTGCCATAAATAAGTGTAAAGGTGTAATCTTCACACCCGAGAGCACATAAAGGCCTCCAGTCCGTCAGAACAACATGTAAGAGTTTCGTGCGCCTCCAAATCTCCGTATAGCTTCCATTACTTTAACACACGCCCCTAATGATTGTGGTTGTGACGAAGTTTAGTTTTCTGGTAGTAAAAACCAAGTATTCCATTTTGGTGACTACAAAAGCTTCATAATGTTGTAGCCTCATTACCCTCTTATTTTATTGCCTGATAGATTGGATACGTATGTTATTACAAAGTTTTCTGCAGAGGTTTTCAACGTTTTCTCCTATTATTTAAATTATATTAGGTAAAAAATGGGGAATTTTGCTATCACGGGTCTTTCTGCAGGATTTTCAACTAACTTTCAAGCTTTAGCATGGTTAATTTTTAATTAGATTGGTCTGTACTATATTACCGTTGTGGCAAAGTCAAATTCTTTGGTATTTACAAGAATTTCCAATTAGAATGACATGATGGGGTTTGCTCACTTACAAAGCTACAATATTTACAAAGAATGTTTGTGTTATAATCCTTTTATATTGCTTTTTATGCTTTAGCCCTATTAATGACTTGCTAGTGCTGGTACTTTATTATATTACAATTTTCAAAATATAAAACATGCAGGCATGCAAACCCTTGCATCTGCCTTTCCATTATGCCCCTGCTAACACCCAGGTTATTGCTTTACTTTAGCCTGCTGGTATAATATGACACATGAAATTAATGTTAACACAATTATATTTCATTATTCACTACATATATGCATACATTTTTTTTTTTTTTTTTTTTTTGAGTTGGTTATTTACGAGCGCTCTTTAACATCACAGATCATCAGCGTACCATTCAATTCAGGGCGTGAAACGGCCGACAAATTTTGCTCAGAGGCTTCTTCTTTCTTTGGTGCCGTAAATGTACGATACGGGACCCATGGCTCACTTCCCTTCCGAAGGAAGCTATACTTAGGATTTTTACGCCCGAAAAAATTCATCGATCCTGGCTGGGTTTGAGCACGCGTTCTTGGGTTTAGAAAGCAAGTATGGTTACCTCTACAACACTAGAACCGACATATACATTGATTTAGGGGCCAGATACATGAATATCCGTTTCAATGTCACATAAGGACCACAAAAACTGTTGGAGAGCTTCAGTATTACGCAAATGGTGGTCATAAGTTAATCATTTTCGCAGAAGAAAAGGTTTTTCATTATGAAAATGAAAAAAACAATCAACAAAATGATAAATAATGTATGCTTATATCTTAGGAAACAATGAAAAAGATTCCTAGAGTGGAAAGAAGATATTAGCTAGCTTTTGATTTGATGGGGAATATCATACGAGCATGTTACACAGTTGCAAGTGGGGGTCCAAACATGTGCAGGTAACTTCCAAAGTGATATTTTGGAGAGAGTAGTGAAGCCCTTAAGTACCGCCTTGTTTGCGGAAAAGCATTAGATAATCCAACAGGACACAGCGCCCGCACACAAGACAAACTCAACACAAAGCTAGAGTTGGAAGTCAGGGTGCTGATTGGCCCTCAGGAAGTCCGGACTTCAGTTTATGGGGAACTTCTTAGAGATAAAACCAGCTCTACTCACCATCCAAAATTTCGAGGCATTAAAAGCAAATATGATATAGGCAGGCAGCATCCTCAATATCGCTGGAACTTGTGTGTGCTGCGATAAATGAATAGCAAATTATTTACAGTAGCGTATAAATGCTAAAAGTGGACATTTTTAGTGATGTATAACTGCCTGTGTAGTGTGATAATAAGTGATAAATACATAGCATAGATTTGCTGGTGGTTGTCTCATGGCAGGACTATCTCGTATGCGTATTTCGTAGTTCAATATTAGAAATTCTGTTGGTTCATATCTAGACGTGCAACAAATTCATTTGGTCCATTCTGGAAAGTAACAATTCACACATTTTTGTTTTATTTTGGAGTAACGTTTGTGCATTTCAAAATTAGAAAATCTGTCAGTTATTCCTTTAGCATGAACAATGTGTTGCTTATATGACTATTTATCACTTCCGGAGTATTTAAAACACCATGTGAATGCGCAAAAGATCTGGAAGATATATTGATGCTTGGCTGGGAAAGTTTACAATGCATGACACGAAGGAAAAATGAATTGCGTTTTAGGATTCATCAGCGTACTCCGAGCCAACTCCCTTTGGCACTCCTATATTTTGACATGAGAATTCATTTGTTATTACATCGTTTGTTTCCTATCGTTGCCTAGAAACCTCGATTGTTCTTGTTGTTTTGAATTTGACAGAATACAAAATAAGATAGATGTAAGATAAATATTTTAGTCAAATTACAATTATTAAAATTATAGTAATACTGTCATATAGAAACTCCTAATTAATCCTTTTATATTCTGTTCTTTCCTGTAAGCTATACACTATTATGTCCTCAGCGATTGTAGCACATGCCGTTTGAATTTCTTTCCAAAGTGCTACCAGTGTATCTGGTTTTCTACGGTATACAACATACTTAAGAGATTCCTATAGGTAGAAGTCCAACAGAGTTAAATCTAAAGAACGCGTGGAAATTCAATCGGACCTCTTCGTCCTATCCAGAGTCTTGAAAGATTGTCATCGAGATACGCAAGTACATCTCGATAATAATGTGTTGATCTGCCGGATCTGCCCTTGTGAACATCGTAAATGGTACCATAAGTCTCAAATTTGTTTCGAATGCGTGCAATTGTTACTTGCGTTGGCGGTTCTGTTCTGTACACACGTCTCCATTGTCTTTGAACTTCGACAATATTCTCGGTTTTCCAATATCACTTCAAAATTGCTTTCCGCTGTGTTCAAATGATAATCTTGGTTCCATTTTGTTGTAGTAATACTAGCATAACGTAATGTGAGTCACATCTGTTTACAGAACATTAAAAGATAATCTTGGCTTTATTTGTTAATTGTTGATTTATCTATCAAGTAGCAACGCTATCATAATGCATGTGAACCACTGTTTACAGAACATCATACGATAATCTCGACTTCATTTGTTCATTGTTGATTTACCTGTCAGATAGCAACGCTATCACAAGGTTAGTGAATCGTATCTGTTTACAGAACATCATATTACACAATACTGTTGTTTTTCGGTCCAACTTTGAAATATATTAAATAGATATTTACTGTGAAATTGTGTATACATTATATATATATATATATATATTCAAAGAACAATAGCATTCGGGTTGCCAGGCAATGATAAAAGGATAATTATTTAAACCACAAAAGATAAAGGTGTCATTTGAAATGTAACGAGACGTAAAACTTAAAATGTAACCAACAATCAAACTATCCCCCAATATCTAAATTTATGTATTTTATTTATATTAAATTCATATTAAATAGGTAGTTACGCTGGAAATATTTGAAATGAAAGCCATGTATATCAATATATTCTTCTTGTTAACTAGAACAATGATTATGTATGATTCAATAATTTGTATAGAAACGTATTGAGTCGATAACAGCCTTTGAATAAAAAATCCAAAGTAGTTCCGAGTCAACAATGGTCTGTAAATGTTATGAATCACGTTGCAGCCAACATGCCAATGAAACGATAGTGTGAGCTTACCCAAAAATTGTAAGTCGTCTCGTGGAAATTTCCCAGATTACTGTAAGCAAATCGTTCACGATACACAGCTGCTACCTCATCAGCCACAGTGTGTGCAAAGATTCATGTGGAATATACGATAAGTGTCTATGGCGTGTGTAACGAGCAAAGTGTTGTTCACGGATGAAGGTCATTCATCTGAAATGGTTTCTTCAATTACAGGAGCAGCTATGTTTGGACGGAATCAGAATCATGTGCTACATTTGAACATTGCCAATGTGAGAGGATAGCATTGAATGCACGGTCAGATAATATCGACGATCGCGTGGTTCGGCCTTAACCCACAGAGAGATTCAAAACGTTATGTATCAACTGCTGAAATAGAGCAGTGTTTTACAAAATAATCCTGAGCAGGTACAAGGCTCTGAATATCTGAAACTGAAGTGTGGATGACACGCCAATTAAATAATTTTATTTGCTTAAGAAATTAAAAGTATTCAGATTACATAATTATCATTAGAGTACTTCCGGTAGAGGTCCGGCAGATGAGATAGGCCAGCTGCTTATTTCCTAAACTGGGCACTAGAGCGCACAGGCTGTAGTGTGTTCTGTACTGGTTAATTTGGGGGGGGGGGGGTGCTGTGTTTTTTTTTTTTGTAATCTTTAAACAAAATATTTTAATAATAACTTTAATATAAAACATTAAACTATTTAAACCTGAACCTAAAAAAATCTCATTAATAATCTTGGGTTAATAATAGGTTTTTTTTATTTAGAATTTTTCATAAAATTCGAACAGATCCAATAATTAAACATCTCCATTTAAAATTCACCTTAACCCAAAATCGAGGAGATATCCTGTGAAATCTAAATAAGGTTATTAAAATGCTTTCATGATATAAATATCAGAGTAATTTTCACAATAATTTTTCCCCGGCGTGTCATTTAAAGCGTAAAATATGTCAGTCAATAATCCCAATGCGCTCTACTGCCGTGAAGCTCAAGGGAGATATAACGGCATTCTGGTCCATCTCTTCCTGATATTTAGGAAATATTGGTCGTTTTTAAATATGGACAACGTACTGTTTCCCAACAATTCTTTAATAATTACGTCTGTAATATTTAGGTATAGGTGCATACGTTATGTCTTTGAAAAAACTGCCACAATCGAAGAAGACAAATTTTCATCAACTAAATTACTGATTGGCATTTCTCTAATTCCGGTTTTGAAGAATAAAGAAATTATCTTGCATGGTATAGCTGCAGTTTTTCCAAAATATTACATTCAAACATAAATATAGCTCTACAGAATAGGTCTGGTAGAAAGCCCAATATTCTTAAACGTATGGGATATAATCTGAAAACAATAAGAAGAAAAAGCAGCATAATGTCCTATTCTAAAGGATACTCGGATAGTACTATCGTGTGCAGCGATAACAACCATGGCTTGGGTGCGGTGTGGACTGGATCCCATGCATTGATGTTCCCGTTACTATACAATGCAATTTATGCAGGAAGAAGAAACAATCGGATGTTTAGACTTGCAAAAAATGTTCAAAGAAAACTCTGACCGGAGTATCACAAATGTGTGTGCCGAAAGTGACATTAGAAGCAATGAATGTTTACTTTTGAGGTTTTGTTTATTTTCTGTATCCCATTTCCGCAAGCCATGGCTCATCTAACTGAGAGTTTCAAAGGAGTAGATAGCTAACCACACTGAATGAACTTTTATTTAGTATTTTCGTACTCATGCTGTATATCGATGTCATCCTTGGCACCCTTGTAAGCATGTATTACTGTAAATGAAAATATAACAATTCTTAAAACAAGATTCATCTCTCCAGGATTTAATCTTTCTTAAGTAATACAAAAGATGTTCCAAGAACTCGCGGTCACACGAAACAGTGTTGGGCGTCTCAAAATTTTAGGTATCTCAGATCCAGTGTGTGTTTCTGGGTGTCTTGAAAACGAGGTTTTAACATTGTACAAAAGAGATTAAGAAAGTTATGCATGACGATAGTAAAATGTGCTAGTTCTCCGTCCTGTTCCTACCACATTTATTGACATGTAATATTTCATCTAGCAACTCTAGATCAATTGCAGCAAAAAGCTTCTGCAAATACGCCAACAGGTAAGGTCAGATAACATGATGCCAAAAATTCCTACCCATACAGGATACTTAAAATTATGTTTCATTGTTTTTAAATAGTCTTTAACGCCCTTTTAACTACTGAGCAATCACAGGTGGTAGACACTAATCTTACTTGAGATATAATGATAAATTTGGGATTTATTTTTATTTTTTAAGGAAGGAAGCGTTCCAGGAATAAATAAATTTAGGATGCCTCCCAGGTATTGCTATTATGAGAACTGAGGAAAACTTGGAAAAAACTCAGTCAGAGCGGACGGTCCTGGCAAGAATAGAACCCCAGATCTCCTGCTCGGCCATTCTTGGAGGTATGGTTCATTGTGACGGAATGGGGCACTATGATAAGCAATTTTAGCATGGAGATTTCAGCTTTCGGTACAGAGGAGTATACAACAATGGTACATGAGTAACATCAAAACAAAGTTGTTTAATGGAACCATACCTGCTATCTCTCTGCCTCACAGCAAGTACTTCACATGTTTCTTGAAGAAACATCATGCAATTGCTGCTGATGTCCCTATTCGCTGAAGAATATGGTTTCAACAGAGAGGGTTTCGATGGTTAAGCTTAGAGAAACTGTCGCTTAACATTCCAGATCGGTAGATTTAACGATTTCTTCCCTTGGGGTACAAATAACCTAGAATTAGATACTCATTAACTGAGAAGAAGACATCATCGCCAGAATAACTGTAGCCGCTGCAACTATTGTGATGCAATTGCAGCTTTGAACAACTTGTAAATCAATTTTGTATCAGCTTCACCAATATCAGTAAATTCCATAGTGCTGAAAGATGTTATCTATGTTGATACGTTCGTTTCGATATAATTTTTACAGAGAGAGTGTTAAGCCCTCTGTATTTATCCTGCTAAAACTCTAAAGTATATTATTGAAAGAGGCATGGCGCAATGAGAATGTGATATTAAGCAAATGATTTCCATAATTGTATGGATCAACAAAAGTAACAGGAAAATTAAGTTCATAGTTTGTAATATAAACAGTAGCTTGATAACCTTAGTGTGCTGCACACTACAGGAGATGTATTTCCATTCTAATACTACGCATTTCTTTGAAAAGGAATAAATATATCATGAACTGGTGTAATATAGTTTTCCTCTTTCGGCTTTATCCCCTTTCAATACACACTGCACCTCCATGTACATTCCGCAATTGCAACACCAAATATTTTAATGACTTGATTTATTAAGCGTGTACATTATATTGCACATATACAACTAGATGACATTCATACCAACTAAAAGTGGATTACGTATGTTGTAAACAATAAGGCCGCTGCGGTTTATTAAATAACAAATGCTTTAATCTGTTAAAACACTAGATGTAAACATTCATCACCAGATTAAACAAACAAAACAAAAAAAAAAAAAAAAAACTGAAAGTGTTCATTGGCGAATAATTCATGCAATCTAAACTGTTTGGTACTGTGATGAAGTATCATTTATATGGTGTTAGATAACACTTTCCTAGAGTAACTTCATAACTGCAATTATTATTTTTGCAAATAGTACAAAAGAGATTTTAAAGTTATGAATAGAGCAAATGTTTTTAACCTTTATAATTTTTAGCATTAAGCAAGTGGGAGCTGCATAAAACATTGGAAAATAAAAAGAAAATAGCGAAAATAAATAGTTGTTACAATATGTTTCTCACATAATAGGATTTACTCGACGAGAAAACATTAAATAAATATGTCAAAGGTATAAAAGAGAACAATTTTAATCAAATTTCGGAAATCATACTAAGAAATAAAAAATAATGCAAGAAAACTCATAAAATATTTACAAACAAGAAAAACTGTGATGTTTACATAACTTTCTATAACTAAAACAGACACTTTTTGCAACCCATTTTTTTCCAAAGAAAATATTCGCAAAGACAACTTTCCCAAAATAAAAGTTTCTCAAAAGTGCCTTTTCGCGAATTAGTAATATCCTAAAACCAAGATGCTTAAGGCTTATAAAGATAAGTTGTAGACAATTGATCTCTCAATTATCATGTGCTTGAATTCTAGACATCTGGATACAATGTTTAATATTTTTCTGTTTACAGCATCGATATTTTCAGATTCCCTGTCCAAGCTCTCGGTATCCCCTTTCTCTTTCTGCAGCTCATAACGAACTGATTAAAGCTGGTATGAATTCGTCCAACAATAATTTGTATCTTACTATGCCGATCTTCAGTACTTCATGTTCCCTCTGAAGGAATGCCTCAACAATTCTATATTTTAGGTAGATAGTTAGATGTTGGCCATGAACCTAATAAACACAATGTATCACCTTAGAGGTAAGAATTCTTCAAGGGTGTTGACCATGAAAACCATGAATTGGTGTGCTATGTCTGCTGTGAACACAAACGCAATGACACACATCATTTCAGTTTATTGTTTAGTGTCTCAATTTTCCCGATCGTTGTACTCTTCCTGAACATACATGATTTTACCAAAGTTTCACTGCGCACCTTGGTCAGTCAACACATTGCTATCGTTTTAGGGCTCTTTCAGACGACCAACCCTTGTCAAAGCATGCAAGGCCACAGAATTTAGAAAAAAGTAGGGTTATATGTCATTGATACCAGCTAACGTAAACGATCAACAAGGTACTTGCAGTTGCCGCGTACTGTGTCACTTTCAAACGATCAACATGTCTGCAGCATCCTGCAATCAAACTTTGATACTGACCGATTTATTTTGTAAACTCGAAGTAATCCGGTGCTATGGGACTCCCAAATGACAGAATACGTTAATAAAAACGGAAAGCCTAGAAAGGAGTAAAGAAATTATAGACAATTTCAGAAATTTACTATCGCAAAGCAGAGAGAAGTTTATTGATTCCTTTACATTTTTATAATGTTCAAATAAATGTGTAGTTAAAAATTTGGATTTAAATTATTTAAAGTCATTTGCGCTGCTTTTGTCCAACAGTTACGTTATTAACAATTCGTGCTGCCTAAAGTTAGCCAAAAAACAGATGTTGTCTATTAGTTACACACTGTTTTCTGCCGATAATTCGTGAGTAATGTGTGGCATCGTTGTGTGCTGTTGCAAATACTTGACCGTTTATGCTCATGACGTTCAACCGTCTACAGTTTCCGTGGCATATTAACCTCTAAGCACATCTTGTACCTGCATTCTTCTATAAGATAGAGGAGGCAAAGAACCCACACTAAAGAAAATTTGAGTGCTGTAGCCTTTATACAAACAGTACAGAATTGTTTGGCAATATAAATTGAAAGCGAATAATAAAAACTTAAATTTTGTATTTTATAATCATAAACTAAGTTAAATCATTGTATTGAGTACTCTTGACCTCTCTGTGAGCAAAGTGTTAAGAAAGAGCACAATCAAATGATTATACATTATTATGGTATTTTTATAAAATAAATTTAAATCAAATTACTTTAATACTGTATTTCAACAAAAAAGTTGGTTACAACATTAAGAACATATTAATGAAACATTACACGCTTACATCTTGTCGGTGTAAACTGATATAACTTACGACTATTGGTCAGATTATGAAATGTTAACAGTGAGCGCAACTGAAAACCCCAGCTCCCTCTTAAGAAGGCCATGCTTGAATTCAGAGCACTTCTGGCCGCCATTACACAAATCACTCCCTAGAGACCAGCTCTAATACAGAGAAAATAATCATAGCGTGATTGTATATGACAAGAATGTTGCCTTGCCATAACATATCATTATGTTGCATTCAAACCATTGAGCATACAAAGTTATCTTTAGAGCCCTGCCATTGGTCACTTTGTAAACGATTGTGTTCGTCAAACATAGAACCTTCTTTTTGCAAGAAGAGCATGGTGAATCAAAACAGTTCAAGCTACAGTGAAGGTGCTCCCCTCTACTATTTGCAAAAGGGCTGTGTAAGTTGAGTGATTGCCACCAAGCAATACTCCATGCACGGTTACGCTGTTGCGGAGTGTTGGAGCTGTTCGGTGCCCATTCGCAAGGCTCCTTATTATAAACTCTTAGAAAAGTATAATTAAAAGAATATAAAGTAAATATTGCCCTTCAAATACAAAGAAATTTCCTAAAAGGGCATATTCAATTTTTAATAGTAAGCGACGGCCGACACTTTCTGACGAAAATACCAGAAATCATTTACAGGTTGGTGAACATATTCAGTAATTCGATAAGTATACTTAGCCTCTCTTAACTTATAGCACAACAGTCGATATAATATTACATATACATTTTACACATTAAATCATTAGCAACTAGTTCTTATTTCAATATGAAACCTGCTAGTGTGTGTAATTCACTCTAAATGCAAGAATTAATAGAAGCAACACATAAATGCAACTTATTGGGTAACCAAATTTTTTCAGATTTTACCGCAGCTCGGTTTGAATGAATAATGTAATTGTTAGTCAGCGCAGCGAAGCGCAACCTTGCCCTAAAGGTACAGTGAAAGGGTCCCGGCTTCGAGAGTGTGGTAATGTGCAACGTAGCGATCATTAATGAACTAACACTTTATAGTTAGCATTTTGTAAACAGGCTGACTTATTACATATTGTTTTTTACGTTTGCCGACGTCCAAAAAGGGAGTTATTGTTGTTGAATCGAATGCTGCCCAGAACACATGAGCGTAAGCGTTACCAAGCTGGATGGTGTTTCTATCTGCTTAACCTGAGTTGCAACGGTGAGAGCTTTGTTTTGTTTATGCCCATTAACAACACAGCCTGTCATATACCACGTTTATATGTAGGACTCAAATACGCTTTCCGGATTGAAAATGTGTGTGTAAACGGAAATTCAATAACCATTTCGATCCTACTAAAAACTGTGAATGTAACGTATTCAATCCGGATTGAGATGCATGCAAACGGAGGTCGTGTTCAGATCGAATTGAGTATGTTCATGCGCTTAGATACCAGTCTTACTAAGTCGATCGTCATTTCATAGTTACTCACGAAATATGTATGCGTATTGTTATATTCCCTTTAATCTTCTATGTCTGTTTATCTTTGCAATTTTACTTCTTGAATCAAGAATTAATTCGTTGTTTCAACAACTGTCCGGTTCATTATCCGGACAGCACATAAAATAAACTATAATACGTTAACCAACACGAAAACTTAAGTAAAAAGTTCACGTAATAGGTTTCAATACAGACTGAAAAAAAATTTAAACAAGAATTGTACTGAATTCATCCGGAAAATCAATTTGAGTCCAACATGTAAATGTGGTAATAGTTGTTGCGTTTGTTTGTGCCTTCAATAAGTATACTTACATAGTCGGTCCTTGTGGTGTAGTGGTAACCATGTTTGCCTCGTAGATCCAAAATCGCGGGTTTGATCCCGGCCAGGGCTGATGGATTTTTTCGGGCGTAAAAACCCGTAGTACGACTTCTTTCGGAAGGAAAATAAAGCCATGGGTCCCATGTCATAGATTTACAGCACGTAAAAGAATCTCAAACAACTAAGCAAAATCTATCAACCGTTTCACGCCCTGAATTGAAAGAGGCGCTGATGACCTGAGATGTTAAAGAGCATTGGTCAATAAACCAAATCACAGCATTCCTATATGGTGACTAGCCTTATGCCAGGATAGTAGGGAAGGCAGCAATAGATGTAAGCATTTTGCAGCGCCCCTATCACAATCAGCAAATGTTAAATAAACGGGTAATAACAGGATTTCGGTAAGGCGCAATTCCGCCACCCACAACGAATTCTTAGAACTAGACCAAGCTTTGGGTAATTACTCTGATAGAAATTCACTCCCCAATGAAAGCGAATCAATTTGATCGCCCATATATATCCGCCACATATTAGCATCAATCAACAGTGTTTATGTGTCATGGAACAGGTGTTCGTCTCTTAATTTGTTATATACCACGTATTTACCACAATTTTGTAGTTTCTATTTAATTTTATTTTCGATTTTAAATTGATAAACATAAAATGCTCCTTTTAATACTGTCACAATTTTGGTACAAAGTTTGTTAATTTCACTTTACTCTGGAAATTTAAGACACTTCAGTTTAGATGCTTCATTATTTTTATAGTTAACTATGGATAAGTTGTAGCCTATCGCCCAATGATCGTTCTGGGGAGATTTTCGAGCATAATAATTGCATGCATCTGAAGGAAAGAGTGGCTACCGTTATCTTCTTGTACGTCTTCTTCGACATAGTCGTGAACATTAATAAGCCTTATTCTAATGTTCCTTTGGGATATTCAAATAAATTCATAACATTATAAATTGCCACTAGAAAATTAAAATGAGTTCCTATTTCTGTATTTTCCTCCTTTGCATATTCGTCGCTCAGATTTTACATCTTCGTTTTGTTCAGAAAGACTAAGCAAACTGAAATAAGTAACTGCTATTTACTAGCAGTAAACAAGCACAATTTATTTAAAATAGTCAAACAATAAAAAAAATTAATATAGGTATACAAGAATACAAGTATGTTTCAGAAATACTTTTACAGTCTTTGGTGGCGGGTTTCTCACACCAAAACAAGAAAAAAAGCCCATATAAAGATAAGTGGAAATCGTTAGTTTTTTAGTTATTAATGAAAGTTTATCAAAACAAGAACAAAATATCCATTTACACACACGTCCAGTTTTATAAGTTATTAATTAAATTTTACCAAAACAAGAAAGTAAAAGTCCATATAAACATATGTCCGCAAATTTAAGATTTTGAGTTATTAATGAAAGTTTACTTTAACACGTTTCAAGATGCAATCTACTACTTAAGTAGGTAACCAAAAATAAAATTAATTTTTTTAAGTAATCGAATGATGTTACCGATACACTTTCCGCATCGACATTGCATAGTAATATGACAAAATATTATTCGCAAAATGTAGCAATAGTACTGTTGAAGGTTAACCACTTCTGAGATTTGGTAATAGCCTTATTAAATATGTGATAGAAATAGCCATCTTAACTCTGGCGAAACTTTCATTAATAACTCACATCTAAGGATTTCCGGACATATGTTTATATGAACTATTGTTTTCTTGTTTTGATAGCCTTTCATTAAATTAACTCACAAAACTAATGATTTCTGGATATGTGTTTATATGGATTTTTTGTAAACTTTTACTAATAACTCATAAAATTATTAATATGTGGATGTATGTTTATATGCATTTTTTCCCTTATTTTGCTCTGAGGGACCCGCCACCAAAGTTTGTAAAAGTATTTCTGAAACACTCTGTATAAATAAGTTTCAACTTGTTCATAAAAAAATGATAATATGCATATATGACGAGTCGGGTTATAATGCATTGTTAATATAAGACGAATCATGGTGGATTTTCTGTGATCAATTTACTAGAACATTAAACAGATCAGAATGAAACCACATTTCTACAATTTTACATTTCAACTGTAAAATCATTCATGTACTTGCTGTAAATTTTCTTGATGTAGAAACCGTGACCTAGATAGATTAGTTTTCCAGTTTATTTCGCCAAAAATTGCTTGAATTGCAAATTTGTCTGTTTGTAAAATTATATATTTGCAGAGATAACTGATACATGCTTAAATAAAATGTTGGATTTGATGGAGACCGTGCTGCAGCTATTATATATTTATTCTTTCGTCTTTTGCCATTATATTCTTTACCATAGGAAGACACAATTTGCACATTTTAATACAATAGTTGGTGTTTAGGATAGAAAATACATGCTCGCCATACGTCGTGAAGTGATTTAATTTCTGAAAAGGGTATATTTCTTTCTCAACATTGTGCACATCGCACTGCCGCTAGAAGCCAACTTGCTTGACTGTTCATGCACGGTCAGATGTTCTCTGCCCCTCGCTATCACTTCATCCAAAGTCTTAGCCCTGTTGATGTGTGAGCCGGATATTGTTGTGCTACTGACTGCGCTAAAGGGAAGCAAAGTCGAACTTTCAATGAAACTACAAGCCCCTAATGCTTTCAGGAAACTGTCAATTGCATCGTTCCAGTGGACGCTTTGACTTAAATTTATCTCCTGTCAGTAGCTTAAGTTTAGCGTAAACTTGAGGAATGCCTCAACATTTTCTACAGATTTCACTTGGGCATTATAAAAGTTCAGAATGTTGTCATATCAGTAAAATTATCAGCCGATTTCATTTCCAAGTTTTGCACTTTTATTTTAAAAGACGTTGAAATTTGTTTCTTGCGACCTTAATATATTTCATTTTGTTTATTTTCCTCTTGGAAAGCTGGTTAACCCCCATACTCAAGAATGTTTGAATGTTCAGATACCAAAAACCACTTTCAATTCTTATGGTTCGAAACACCATACACAAAGTTTCTTATATTATTTTTACGCACAGCTTCAACATAACAAACTAATTTTCGGTTGCTGTATATTTTCGTCTTCCAAAAAGACTGAGACATGCCTATCGGCGCATCAGAAATTGCTTATCTCTATCCAGGGTTTTCTCATCTAATTGCCAATTAGCCGCCAGCGGAAGGAAATCCTTCAATGAACTTCAGTGATCTCAGATTGAGCTATTCACAGAATAACGGAAGTCACTCTGGACTGAAAATATTAGAACCAACACAATAACCCGGGCTAAATTCGATATTTTGTATTATACAATACCAATGGGCATACATATACGTATCTCATTATATTTGCCGAGAGGTTTTCACTAACTAGAAATGATACTTGAATAAATTACCTGTTTCATGTAACTTGATTTTGGCAGTTGGAGGAATGAAATTAGACGATTTAATGAGGATTGGTCCTAAAGTTAGTAAAACGTGCAGCTTACATGAAAATAATTTATAAAAATTGTGCATGTAAAAAAAGGAAACAGCAATAAAGTAATGTATTTCCCTGGAAGACGAAATACATATTCACACAAATAAAGGCAAACTATTCACTCACTATTCACTTTCATTATGATAAACCTTTATAATTTTACTGCAGCTTACAAACGTCGTGTTTTCACGCTTTTTTATATTGTTTATTATTCAAACCCCCTTTCGTTGTTGTCTATGTATTTAAATTATTTTGGGTTGTTACTTTATTTTCAAGCCTAAACTGAAAATTTGTGATTGAAACGTCGAATTATTCAGTTGTACCGACATGGATAGTTGAGGTCGTTTAGACACGGACTCTTGGGTTTGAGGTATGGGGTTTGATCCTCGTCGGTCTGTACTGAGGTTTTTCCAATCTTTCTTTCTTCCTCATAAATAGAAATGTCAGAGAAGTACCCTAAACTTAGGCCTGGAACGCTTCCTTCCTTAAAAGAAAATCATTTTTCAATTTATCATTTAAACGCATGTATCAGTGGTCACCGCCTGTGGTGCTCAGTAGTGAGGATGGGCGTTAAACATTGCTCAAAAAATAAATTGTTGATTCGCTTTCAGATGTTAAATAATGTTATATTAAGTATCGGGACATCCAATTATCTGATGACCAACACGGTGGTCTGGACTGCATCGACCATCGCTCAAGGCTTGTAGGGTTACGGGAATATTTTATCGACTACTACGTTGGCCTTAAGTCTCTCATTACTTAGTCTCGTTTGTATAGTCAGAGGAACAACAAACGCCTAACCCTAGAGTAGAATAATCTAAGAATACTAAATGACAAATACTAAACCTAATTATTAAATTCCAAAACGATTGTTTACTTATGATTCGTATACTCCTTTAGAGTCCGCATGTGGTGTCAGGAGATTATCTATCTATACAGAAATTCGCTATAATCGAGTTTCAAGTAGTAATGCAATTCATAAATAAACAGCACCCATACTCTCTAGGTCAACTAAAGTATAATATGTTGTCAAGAAGTCAGTTCTCAAAGAGAATTAAGAAGATAATGAGTAATTACATAAGCCTACACCATAAGTAGGTGAAGCAAGCAAGTCCGGCATGAGTGAGAATATAACTTTATGGTGTATTAGAATATACGTGCGATATTTATTGTAACCCGACTGGATTACCGACCGATGTAGTCCCTGCCGCCAAGTCTGCTATCTGAAAATTGGATGACCTAACAGATAAGAGTCTCGTCTTCTTTTTTCCAAGTATTTCGAGTGGTAATAAAGCCGATGAGGAGTGCTGTAGCAAGATTTAATGATAGCTAGAGTTGCGTTCTTGATAGTAGTTTTGTTAGAAATGAAGTAGTATATTGTATAAAGTGTGTAGTATTAGTAAGAAAAGGAACATAGTTCATAAGTTGTCCTCGGTAGTTTTCCTGATCTTTGCACAGGTTCCCGAGCCGGACTGTGAGTACAGTGAAGACGAGGAGGCACAACATTCCAGTATCAACTTTACTCCAACAATGGTGTTTTGTTTGTGTTTTTTTGAGAGGGGTGGGGGTTAAATGTTCATTATATATCTCCCACTCAACTTCTAGAACGCTACACATTTCCGATTTCTATTAGAAAAATCGAGTGTGCAATCCATTTAAATCGTTCACAAAGATATCAATAGATGAAATGGCCTTGTGTGTATGCAATAAGATGAACACACCGGTATCAATTGTATCAGGAAAAATACCGTATTTTACACTTTCATTTTGTATTTTACGGTATACTACAGTCACTTTACAACTATATTCACAACAAAATTAGCGACTAAAGTAATGTTTATGTTACTTCAGCTATGCAGTGATGTAGAGAAAGGTTAATTAGGAAATTTTGCATGCTAGAAGAGGAAATTGTTGTTTTTATAAGGCAGAAAACGTAACGGTAATACTTTTATAGTCTTGCATTTAACATTTTACACCACTTTTATCCCTGAGACGGATGTTGAGCGGATTGTTTTACTTATAGGAGCTGGCAGACGTGATGTGGCAATTCGGGCTAAATGAGAAATAAGCGCGTGCCAAAATGTAGGTGTATCTTCCTCTCTCGCACACACAAAGCGTTTTATGCTTTCGCTTCCACATTACTCCCTTCCTGTTCTTTATTTACGGCGAGGCTTTGTTTAACAGCCCTCCCCTTTTTGTCCATATTGTCACATGAATACGGATTGTTAATTTTTCCCATTTCCTATCTGAACATAAATCCTCGATTCGGTAGGTACAGTGGACGACGGCTGTATAAAAGTTAGGCGATAAAACAGCACGTCGTGTTGAAATACGTTATTAATATCGCATTAATGTCACATCAAAGCTGCAAATTCTCTTCCACCTGAATTTTATTAAGTAAATAACGTCCATCAAGAGCACATATCAATGAAATTGGCAGCGCATTACAAAAAGTTGCTGAATTTTTAAGCCCCTGAACTTTGGCTTATGGACATTACACATATTCTGATAAGAGGGCTTAGTGCCTTTTTAGCGATTTTGTGATCAAAGCCGGTTAACAGGATTCTGTAATATATGTGCTGCCCAGAGCTGTACTTTAATAGTTTAGCTTAATGAAATTCGGAAAATATATCATTGAACGTCATGTGAAGATGAAATACGCACTGTTTTAATATAATGTTATTAAAATATATTTATTTGCACATTAAAATTCTATTAATAGTAATAGTACTATTTATTATTCCATTTAAACCAATTTATACGTGTATTGCATATCACAGTTGCATGGGTCGCAAGATCGTTCATGCTCTTGTAAAATACTTCAATTCTGAAATTAATTCGTATAAAAGCAAACAGCAACATTAACAAGAACGTACTCACTCACACATATGAAACAGTAATAACTCTGGTTTTCATATGAATTTATTTATTATTTATGTACAATATTTATAGAAATTTCTTGTTCCTAAACTATTTCATTTAAGAAAATGTCCAGGTTTAGCCAGTTTTGTCTATTTACAATTAAGTCCCAACATGCCAGCCTCCCTCTACTGGCAGTCAAAAATGAATCTGGGAGAAATTTTATCCTAACATCTTCTGTACATCTGTGTACACTTAGCCCAAATGTGCACCCTGTCTTCTGATTCCGAGCATAATGGGAAAATCCTTCTGCCTTCCTCGTCAATAACCTTACACCTCTCAGTCTAAGTCATGCATTTCCCTACCTATCTTTTATTCATAGCGCCATGATATAGTTTATTTATCCCATCTAGTTTTAATTTCGCTCTGCAGATCCAGAGATGACGTCTGCATTCATCGCGCTTCTATTTCCTGCCGGTTTATATCAGTCAGCGGTATTTGGACCATACCTGTTTTCTATACCCTTCAGTCAAATATCATTTAACCAATTTTTGACAACCACCACCCACAATTTAATTACATTTAATAACATTTATTTTTCTATGCACTGCATCTTCCCAGCATCCGACCTCTCGTAGTACAACATAGTTCGATGTGCCCTTCCCATCTCCTAGAATTCGCTTCCGGAAATCAGCTGTACTTTTAATAGGATACAAATGCTATAGATGTAAGAACAATGCAGTTTATTTGCGATAAAATCAGTGCCTACAAAAATTTAAGCTACTTGGTTTAAACATTATCCCCTATAAGAATTTTTTGACTTTGCATTACAATTTTCATTTGCCATCTAGAATTGCAGAAGGGCATGTAACTGGCATGCCGTCAGACCACCGGTCGTCTATCACACGGCTTTCGTGATAAAAGAACGTCATCTCTCCATCAAGCAGCTTCCCAATTGTCCTCACGAGGTTGGATGGACCCGTTTCCGACCTCCCATAAGTAGGTACCGGGAATAGAACCCGGGCCTCCCGGCCAGCAGTTAGCAACACTAACACTAGACCAAGGAGGTGATCACCTTCAAACATACTAAATTTCAAATTGTAATACAAAAAAACTGAGTTCGTTTTAGTATTTTACAAGTTTTCAAACTTGGTGATCAGACACTTAAAGCCCTTAATATATAAATTTTACATTTCAATGATTTTAAAGAGATGAATAAAACGTTTACAGAATTTAAAGTGGAGAAGGAACTAATTAACGAAAGTTTTGTTTTTATAAGGTTGGAGTTTCTAATTAAAAATATTACACAATTAACTGACGAGAGCATGCAGTTTCTAATTCAAATTAAATTAATTTTCAAGTAACTACATCTAGTGTCCCGAGAAGTAACGTATTTTTTGTTAGTCACCCTGCGAACAGATAATAAGAAGAATCCTTTTAACACACTACCCATCAGTATATTTCCTTTTTACAATGCTGTAGTCCTGTTAAAAGTCAAATACTGTACCACTGGTTCAACTGGCTATTGTGTTTGTTCCCGTTCGCAAACATCGTGTTTTTCGATGTTCTTTTTCTTTCAGTTACATCACCACTTACAGATATCATGTTTACTTAAAACTTCCACAAACAAACGCAGCAGCCGCAATATGTATTGCTGGAAGAGGAAACTAAAATGAAATCGTCCAGTAACAGAATGGAAGTATGGAATAAAAATGCCTCATGTACAAAACATGAGACATTTCTAAAGCATATGTAAATGCAGACAATTTCTGTACTCCAAACTTTGTGGTACATGGAATATTTGTACGGAGAAATGTGATTTTATATATTATAGCTGGCATGGCATCCGTATGGGCCTCGCTTTACGCTGCAGAGTAAGCCTGGCACTCCACAGTCGACAGCGCACCATAGATTCGCTCTATGTCGGTTAAGTTCCAAGATTATCGGCATCTGGGATTAGCAATACGAGTATACTAGATTAGAGACAAGGATGCATTTTATCACCCTTACTGTTTATATCCTTTATAGAGGACATTAGTGAGAGATGTTACTGGAGGGTTGAAGGCAACAGTAGTAGGAGGTATGCAGGTGCCAGCGCTTTGTACGCGGATGATATGGTACTGTGTTCTATGACAATTAACAGCCTACAGAGAGAACTAAATAGATTTTGCATACTGCAAAGAGTAGATACTCGCCGTTAATATGAATAAAAAATAATAATTACTTTTAACAACGGATCGGTTAATGTTGAGTGGATACATGCACGCATGCGAGGCAGACACTAGACAACGTGAAGACGTGGGCATTACGGAAGGTGAACGAAGCATATTGACATGACAAAAGATAAAGCAGGAGTAAAAGCTTCAAAGACTCCCCAGTTACACAGCAGAATCCCAGACATGCCTGTAAGTTTACTTGAAACCTTCTATGGGGCATCAGTAAGATCAACAATGGAGCAGAAATTTGGGGATGGGAATAAACTGCGAAATTACATCGTGAGGACATGTTTTCTGCAGGAATTTTGAAGTTGGGAAAGGCTATAGCGAATTGCGGAATTAAGAGGGAATTCGGGGCCTACAGCAAGAGATCATAGAATGTAAAATCACAGTAGTGAAGTACTGGCTGCGAATTATTAATGGAAACTAAACTCTAATTAGGGCATCTTACTACCATGAACAGCTGTGTGTGGGAGGGAATAAAACATGGGCATCCAAATTAAAAATGGGGACTGGAAACAATAGAACTGAACTCCATTTGGATCGCGGATCAGGGAAATAGAAAGAGCGTGTGGAGGAAGTTTAAGAGGCGTTTGAAGAATATGGATAGGCTACAGACAATTGCGCAATGCAGAGAGATTATTTTTCTGAAAGTACATACAATCGGGGCTAAAATATAAATGGAGAACGGAGCATTACATCAAAACAGGGACCAAACTCACAAGACAGGGGCTCTCATGCATCTGATTAGGGGCATAACGGATGATAAAGACAAGCGACAACTATTAACGAGAATTTGATCCATCCGTAAGGAGGAGGAATCGTGTACACATACAGTACTGGTTAAATGGAAAATGGAGAGATGGAACAGAGAGAGATTGTCATGTGGGCCCTACTGGTAGGCAAGAAAGGGGAGAAAAGGTTAACTAAATGTGTAATAACAATGAGACAGAGGTTCGAAAAGGCTAATAATCAGGGAGGGGTGAATGAAACAAATGGTTTTAATCAAGCTGTGTGTGGTTGTACTTCCTAACGTGACTTCTTTTTTTCTTCTTCTTCTTCTTTTGGGTATGTGTATTTTTGAAATGTTTAGTATTATTTTTATTTTTATTTGTTTTTTAGTTATATTTTATTTTCTTTTGTTGCTTAATATACGTTTGTTTTACAGTTTATTGCAAATATATCATCTAATATATTGTATTTAATCAAATAGATCTAGAATAAAATAAAAGTACGCGCGTCTGTTGAAGTTTTATTGTACCACCACCACAATAATTATAAGCACGTAAAATAAATCACAACAATAACGGAGTGAACGATAAGCGCTATATCAATAGTAGAATGTGTTCTTTTGTATGTGTATGAACTTTAGATATTAACCTTTTTATACAGAACTGATGATGTTAATGCTAATAGAGGTAGTAAAGATTGTGAAGTGCTTGATCCCTTGACCTAATGCTCTGGGACTTAAACCTGTGAGGCAGTTAAAAAACCAGTAATTCCACGAATGACGTACTAGACAACACCGAGAAAAAATAGATACATTTAGGAAACAAGAATTCTCACATTGAGTAAATCTGTCTCACAGCCAACGGAATGTCTCCGTCTTCTTTACTAAGCAATTTTAGCACCTTAATAATACTATCATCGTATCATAATTATTGATAGTGATTAAACACAATAACTTAATTATTTTCTTGCAGAATATAGCTCATATAAATTTAAAGAGGGGTGTCTTAAATGATTGAGCAATTGCTGATTCCAGAAGAAAATACCCAAGAAATAGTCATAATTATGGTGGTGTTAATCTTTAATTACTAAATTATTACAAAATATTGAAAATAATATTCATTAAAAGAACGTGATTTTGTAAAGGCTAAAGGTATACAATTAACATTTTCATTTTAATTCAACGAGTTCAAAAATATAGAACATTTAATAAACAAAGATATGATTTGTTTATCGATATTATGATGTTTGTTGGTGTAAATAGAAATAAAATATCAATTGTTTTAAATGACAGAAGAGTACAATTACACTTAATTCAGGTTATTAAAATTCTATATAAAGAAATGAAGATTAAAATAAAACTGCAAAATTAATAACATAATTCAGGAAGCAATATAAGAATGTAGCCAGTCGTCCTTGCTTTTTAAAAATTTATATTGACAAAATTCTACAATAATGGAAAGTTAAAAGTTAGGTAATAGTTTTATTGAATATGAATTATATATATGATTTACTATAATATTTGCGGTTGATCAGGTTATAATTGCTGAAAATAAAACAATATTACAAAGAGCATTGTCCGAAATGCAAATATATATATATATATATATATATATATATATATATAATTTAATGATCTTTTCTCAAAATATAAGGGATATGCCTTCTCAGATCTTTATGTACAAATAAATAAGATCGTTATTGAAAATATTCTGATTGAACAAATTACATCCTTTAACTTTCTTGACTGTAAAGTATTCTATAATTCTGATATTGATATACATAACAAGATTTATAAAATTAATAAAATTATGTTACTTTTAATATAAAATTTAAAAAATTAAGTTAGGGAAGAACAGAATTACGTAAAATTATTTCGTTTCCTACTTGTTTATATGAAGCAGAGGTTTACATTCTTAAACAGAAGATGAAAGAAGACTCCAAACAACAAAAGTGAAATTTCTGAGAAATATGGAAGGAAAACTAAAATAAGTTTTAAAATACTCGTACTATAAACCAACTGGAAAGTGAAATTTAGCTCTGCCGAACAGTTTAATCTTTGTTGAAAAACATAACGGGCTAATATAGCACAAAGAGATTAATAATAAATCAAATTAAACATTTTTTCCCCCGTTTCTTCAATTTTCTTACAGGCGCTTCACTCCGTCGCTGTTCATGTACACCCGTAGCATATTGCAGGAAGGCGCCAGGCGCCGTAAATAGCATAGTTTTCCCAGATAGAGCGCAATGACCTCTCTATTGTTGCTAGAACGTCTTGTTTTTCAGGGAATACTCGCTAGAGCTCCTTCTTCCTAAACAGGTGAAATTCGTAAGGCGACATATGGGGAAAATATGATAAATGTTTCAGTGTCTCCCATCCCTATCTCTGCAAAAGCGATACAACCAAAGTAGTTGACGATAGCAAGCATTGGCATGCAAACAATCGGCTTCCATTCAGGCCTCTTGAACTAAATCGTAGGTTATAATTGTGACCCAGACTCTATGCCAGACAAAATAAGCTTGACTTGCACACTGCTGAGAGACAACCGCATTTTCCCCCCCGATAGTGAAGAAATTGAATGTCGTCCCTTGCCCGACTTGAATTGCAATTTTGGTTTATGCCTGGTACCTCGTGTTTCAGTTGTTTGCAAGAAAGCGCCACGTTTATATTGATAACGGTTCAAATTCCTCTCGGCCAGAGTAAATTGGTGTCATTTTAAACCTCTGAAAGATGCTGCTAGCAATTTTTCTCATTCCACTGTAGTCTTTCAATTTGCTATATTGAAATGCCTAGCTCCGCCACTAGTTCAAAACAAGTCTCGCATTAAGGCAATATGCCTTTCCTTTGTGGCGTAAGCAGATCACTCAGCTCCCGAACGGCGATAAACAGCTTCACTTTCTTATTGCAAAACGAATACTCGATTTCAGTTGTTGAATAGGGCAGTGCGTTTAATAATATTCCTCTCAAAATGCCTTATAACTAGAAATCGGATTTTCATCCAAATATTGTAGAATTTGTATATATATGAAAAATAAAAATAAAGAAACACTTAACAATGTAACAAATTAACACTAACAATAAAAGTAGATAATTATAAAACACTGAGAGAGAGTCACACTTGAAATATAGCAGTTTCAAGTGGGACTCTTTCTCAGTGTTTTATCTTTATCTACTTTTATTATTAGTGTTAATTTATATATAATATAAAATAAAAATAAAGTAACACTATTAACAATGTAACAAATTAACAGTAATTATAATAGTAGAAAAGGATAAAACACTAAGAAAAAGTGACACTTGAGATCGCTATATTTCGGACTCGTGGAGTTCTTCTATGGCAAGAAGACAAGTGACTTTTTTTTTAGTGTTTTATCCTTTTTTACTATTATAATTACTGTTAATTTATATATATATATATATATATATATAGGGTTAGCGTTATGCTTGATCCGAGAAAGCGGGCGGCAGGAAGCCTGTAGAGCGCGAAGGAGAAAGCGGCATTCTAGATCCGTAATTTCCTGAATATTCTACTAATAAAATTTCATTAATCTATGGCCTGCACACATTCATCGTTTTATTTCACTAGCCTGTTACAGTTGTTGCTCAAAGTGGTGTCCTTCACACATTCCCGATATCTTTTGATGAAATTTGCATTCACATGTAAAAGTTGTTCTTTTGTAATCTTTTTCTGCTCTTATATTGTCTTTCAGTTTATCTACAGTATGTGTGTGTGTGTTATTTCTATAGACTCTATTTTTTAGGATTCCTCACAAATAATAATCGTAGGAGGTGAGGTCTGGGGAACGTGAGGGCCATGGCCCTTTAGAAAAAATTCTGTCTTCAAAAACCTCCCTTATAACCTCCAAAGCATCACGGGCAGTAATTGCTGCGGCAGAATTTTGTTGTAAACTTTCAAATTGTCTTTCACGATTAGTTATTTGTTCCAAAAAATGTACGAGTGTTTGCTTACAATATCGCGGTATCTTAAAAAAAATATACGTTCATAATTCGATTTTCTGTTAAGGCCCATCACACACGAATATTTTTATCATGCTTCGCTTATTTTTCAGTTACTGTTTGATTATGCTATAACTTCTACACAATTCGTAAATTCCACTAATGTAATGTTTCATATTATTTTATATGATCTGGGTACATGGCAGCAGCGTCTTTCGATTTCCGATATTGCGAGTTTTCGGTTATATCAGCCTTATAATAATTAACACATTGCAAGGCGTTTTCAAATGCGCAATGACTGAAAAATAAACTAAGTAAAATTCCTCATGTATCTATGCAGCAAGTGGCCTTATTGTTGCGTTTTAAACTCTTTTCCTCCCTTTCCCCAGGTACTGCAGAGTTTTCAAAACAAAGCTCCGTATATTTAAATCATACCGTTTTATTTTTAACAAAATAATTTTCTTAATATCAAACACATGTATTGCATGCCTTTAACTTATATTGCGAAAATTCCTCCAGCTACTAAAATTAAATATAAAAGTAACTTAAACACAAGCCGTGAAGCTGTGATTAATGCTTACGAATTCATAGACGCAGCCCCTGAAGAATAATAATTTTAACTGCGAAAAGACGAGGAGCACTCTCGTACAAAACCACTACAGAAAATTGAATTTCCTTGGAGGACATAAGACAGTGAGGCGGTCTATGTATACAAAATGAAACTTGCATATCTACCGGGTGTTAATGAACTATACCGCAATCATTTCAGAGCTTGTAAAGGAGGCTTAGACAAGTAATTTGAGATAGGAAATCTAGATATGCCTGTTCTTACTTCAAAATTATGATATTCAGTTTTTAAGGACCAATATGCTATTAATAAAGCATGCCCTCAAAGATACAAACAATAAAGTACGGAAGCTGTAGAACATATTGTTTTGAGTAACTGGCGTCAAATAAAAGTGTATCACTATTGTCGCCTCGTTGTTTACTTCTTTACTTCTTTTACATCCTATGTATGAGCATATTGCATCATAAAATGAATTAAATAATAAAACGTTCCTCAGAACCTAAACGGTCTTCGAAACTGCAGTTTGCCGCTTTATTCATTAGGCCACACAAACAAATGCATAACTCCCTCTAGACTAAGCTGCATAACATGATAAAAGCAGTTAATTTTGTTCAGTGCCCTACTGTAATATGATAAGTCGGAGACTTTAAACATTTTAAAAGCACCAAATTTTGAAAACGATGTTAATGAGCTATTGAAAATAGAAATTTCCTTGCTCACGAAGCAGGTTTCAAGGCAAATTTTTACTGATTTTATTTGAACACTGGCTTATTAACATCTGTTTC
This sequence comes from Metallyticus violacea, assembly GCA_030762175.1. Lineage (NCBI taxonomy): Eukaryota > Metazoa > Arthropoda > Insecta > Mantodea > Metallyticidae > Metallyticus > Metallyticus violacea. The sequence goes on from CM060843.1 coordinate 62,505,726, forward strand.
AACTCTTTTATCACTATATAACTCTGTGAACGATAAATTCCCTATCTCAAATAGCTTGTCTAATATCCTCTGAAACATCTGAAATATTACAGTGTAGTTCAGTAAAACCCAGTATATTAATATGACAGTAATCTCTTATTTATTGGCACTTTTCAGAAAATAATTTTAGTAATGTTTTACTGTATTAGTTCTTATAACAGGACATAAATACATAAATACATGAAGTTGCCATTAAACTCTGCAAATGCCATATCTAACAATTTCAAGTTGTTTATTTGAGCAATGCAGTGTTAAACAAGAACAATGCTCAAATTATTGTCATTAACTGTATTGTGTATAATGTCTTAATTGGCGAAGTGGAAGACAGAACCTTGCGGTCTTAATTTCGTCAGGTAAAATAAATGTATTGTTATTATTATTATTATTATTATTATTATTATTATTATTATTATTATTATTATTATTATTATTATTATTATTATTATTATTATTATTATTATTATTAATATTATTATTACCAGCAACTGAGACATGCCAGTCTCTTTCGTCCAGATAGTAACATATCTGCTTGTCTTCTTCTATATTTGTTCCCTTTTTTATTAGCGCTTAACGCTCGTTTTTACTACCGAGGCATCACAGGAGGTGAACATGGATGATACATTAGATGAAATGATAAACTGGGAAAAGATATTTTTTAAATGAAGGAAGCGTTCAAGCCCTAACTTTAGGGTATCTCCCGGACATTTTCCATTTATGAAGACTGAGGAAAACCTGAAATAAACCTCAGTCAGGAGAGAGGTCCTGATGGAAATCGAACCCCAGACTACGAGCCCGCGTCTTAACTACCTCTTAACTATACTATATATTATATACTATATTTCTTGAAGCTTGGTTGGAACGTTCGAGTCAAAGCCGATATATCGTCTTAAATCATTCAAAAATGTAATCAAAATACTATTGCGAACACCGATTACCAAAAACGATCAAGAAAATCAAGTTGTTTGATTTTTTTTTTTTTTTTTGTTATCTCACTTCATAATATTAACAAGATAATGTCTGTCATTCAATACTGTATTTACTGATCAATTAGCGAAATCAAACATGTTGTTTGAGCAAAATTTTCTCTGAAGGTTTTTTTAACCAAAAGTGAATCAAGCAGTACAAACTGTGATTGAATATGAACATATTGCACCAAGTATTTTTTCTGCAACGTATTCCTTCACACACTACAGTTCAGTTGCTTAGGGCGTCTATCTAGTCTAGTTGCAAAAAGCATAAGGCTCAGACTCGAAACTTATTTTGAGTCAGTTGCCTAGTTCAAATATTTTCTTAATTATCAGCATATAATTTTTAAAAATTTAAGTAATCGGAAAAGAACACATTAATCATAAATAAATAAATTTAATAGGTGGACAAATTATGAGCTCAGCATTTTATATATAAAAAATAAAACAGAGTGGAAAGATAAGTGTTGCCAAATTGACGAATTTCTTTACGAAATACACGATAAAACAGAAAATGTTATTAAACATTCCTATATATAATTATGGTGCAATCAGCAATAGCGTCAGTGAGAAACGAAAATCGTGTCAAATATAATTTGCAAGACATATTGCTCAATAATTCTGCGTGACTATTCATTTCCTCAGCACGCGGCTGCTTCGCTTGACTAATCCTTTAAATCACCCCTGATAAGTACTAACTCTTGTCTTATCTTCTCATAAACAAATCTCGTGGTGCGTTTATTACCTCGCAGTGACCTCACCAGAATAGGCTCCGTTATCAATTGCCTATCTTCTTCAAACGTTAAGGAGAATATATTCAAGTCTTAGCTAATCTTGTCCACATTTAACTCTCTTAAATTGCTTAACGTAGTGTTTCCTCACCAAAAATAGAATATGTGTTAGTAGTCTCCAGTTACCATCATATAGACCCCTTCATCAAACTACCTATTTTTTAAATGTATTCTCACTAAATATGCTGTGTTAAAAGTAATGTTTCTATAAATAACAGTTGAATATCTGTACACTTTTGCTTCGCAAAAATTTAAAGAAAGTTTGATCTCCTAATGAAAAGTATTTCTAATGTTAGGATAAGAATTTCTGGCTGCAATTTCCTTAATATTTTAATGGCGTTATGTCGATTTACATAACATCGCATTGAAAGAACGCAACAATAGATTAGATAACTTCCACAAAAAAGCAAACAAAATATGCAAAAACTTGTTGCCTTCTCTTTAGTGCAACATCAAATTCATCAGCATATTTTATGATAAAAACAGTTTTCAGAGATTTATAAATATAGGCAACGATGACATTGTAAGAGAAAAATCATAAAGTTCTCGAATTGTTTGCAACACGTTTACCTGTGTAAGTAAAGTGCTAGCTCATGTTTTCATCTGTATCTCAACACAATTTCTGTCACCTGCTACCCGTGCAGCCTGAACAATGTGGGTTGAAAGGAGCATTTATGTGATTCAAAAAATATTTAGAAATAGCAATGGTAACAGCATGGTAACTGTACGCTAGACACAGTGCAGCCGCAGTTGTAGAAACCAGAAACAGCAAAGTAATATTACTATGTAAAGGAGGTTTAAATGGTTAAATAGACATATACATTTATTCTTTCTGTCAGATTTGGGAAAGTTCGAGCGTTTCCGTAACAAAAAACTATATTGTAGTTTACTTATGACTGGAGAAACAGTGAATACAACAGCTGTTAAAGAATGATCATATTTTTGTTTTGTCAACATTCCTTTGTTCATCTTCATAATTCTGATTAGCATTCCCAAAGTAGTTCCCGTTGGATGCAAAGCATGGTCCCAGGTTACTGCCAGTCTTCAAAGACTTGCTGGAAACCATTTTTGATAGATTCTTCAGAATCGCTTCTGCAGCATTAACCACTGCTTCTGTTAATGGAAAATATCTTCTACGAAGGGGTTTCTACAGTTTAAGGTAAAGGAAAATGCCACACAGGGCTAAATATGGACTGTAGGGAGGGTAAGAAGAACACTTAACAATTAGTTTTTGTGAGAAGTTCAGAAACAATATTTGCAATGTGCGGCCGAGCTGGTGACCTTTTCCGTGTGCCATGAGACTTGCAGAGTTTTCAGGACATCTCTTTAGTTGCGGTTTTGTGTGCAGGTATGACATGCCGGTAAACCATTGCTTGAATATTGAATGAGATAACCAAAACTTTCCCAGCAGAAGTAATCCTTCTTTATGATGATTATAGTTTTGCTATTTGATTTTAGAATTGAAATGATGTAGCCATGTTTTATCGCAGTGAAGGAACCTCGCATCTTCCTGTAACACCATCTTCAATTACATGCAAGCTGCACACGAACGTTCTTTTGTTCGGGAATCAGCAGTCTTGGAACCCACCGTGCATATACACATCTCATATGCAACTTTTCAATTACCAATATGTGAGTGGCAAGCTGTGAATTTTTCAGAATTTCTGAAAGTATTTATAATGTTATTCGACGATCCTCTCTCACAATAACAGCAGCGATGTTGATGTTTACTTCCCTTAGAGCAGAAATGGATCATCGGGTTCACGAGACAACAATTTCTTTAACATTTTAAAGCAGGAGAAAACAAAATCTCTATAGGTCTCCTGTAATATTACATATACCTTAGTAGAGATTTGTTGAGATGGAAACAAAATTTAAAGCAGCATATTGTTCGTCGCGTATCACTTCCATTTAATTAGGCGGAACTGAGTATGTCCCAACTCGCACACCTCTCGCAAATAGGAACCGGAAATGACAACAATGGAACTAATACCATGTGTACATTGCGTATTAAGCTAATATAATATTGATAAGTTAAATTTTAGCGCGAGAATGGTTGTAAAATAATTATCATTCTTTATCGAACAGCTCTCGTATATCAAAATGTCCTTCTGTCGGCTTAATATGTGTTGTGAAAAGCATTAAGACAAGGATATTATTTACTTAGCATTTTAATTTAAAGGTATATGATTATATCAGGAATTATAATCTGGTGAGCTGCAACTTTCACCTTTAAATTAAATTTAAGAGAGCTCTCACTAGTCAGGTAGGTGTAAGGAATCCGCAAATCAGAGCACAGCAGGCTAACACCGCAAACCAGGATTCGGAACACCCCCAGTAACCGCATTTTTTGGTATTTCGACTTCAGTTTGGAATTCCTGTGTGTCTTTCCTAAGGGAAGTTTGTTTCCCTAGAACTTGCGATATCAGTCGTCCGTAATGGTAGGTACAGTAAAACTATGTCATTAGTTTCACCCTCTCTTTTGAGCTACATCCCCAAATGTTCGTGGTAGGAGTTTTGTTAGTTCACCCCTAGCCGTGAGAATATTACTACTATCTATTAGCCAACACATAAATGCATGTGGAGGATAATATGAATGTTAAACCTGTGAGATTATTCCTATATTTTTATAAAAAATCCAGCACGCGTGAGAGAATAGTAAGTGCTTTATAATACACCGGGTGTTCCGTAATTCGCATGAACGAACCACATCCTGTGATTCCTGGACAAAATGGAAAAGAAACTGTCAATGACAAAATATGGTGCGATGAATTTTTATTGCACAATTTGGTAGCATTGCATAAACAGAATATCTTGGTAAAACATTGTTACAACAGTTTACTTCAAGTTATAATAGCTCAACGTGCAAGAGCTTGGAACACGTACAACGCAAGCTCACGCATATACTTTTGGTGTTTTAATGTAATCCATTTCAAGTATGTTTTCATGTTTGCATTTCAATACGAAGGTATCATAACGGATCATGTAAAGTGTATGATTGGTGGCCTGTTACGTCAGTTGATATCTAAATCAATTAGATTTTCTGTGAGAACATGTAAAGATTCATGTTTGAGAAGACGGAATCTCAGAGTATGAATTCAATCTCACAGCACGTCTTCACGCAGTCATGGAAACAATCGACGATATGGAATATTCAAGCAGAAGTAATTCACTGAGCGGAAGATTTCTTGGCTGCAAACAGGTACTGTAATGGCTGACTAATGATATTTTTTGTCATGTCATTGGCCAGTTTTTGTATAAATAATCTATGTAAACCACATATATTATTACTAAGAAACTCCATATGTTTCGTTTTATATATTCTATGTTATAGGAAAAATACTACCTTAAAACAACATGGAACCAGCACCATATTGAAATTCAGACTTACATAAAATATACTTAACACTAGAACGCTCAATGGCGGTTCCGCTTTTGATTTTCGAACGCTCAAATTTTCACGTTTTGGAAGTGTTTTTCTTTGGTTTTGTGACTTTCAAACCCATTTCAATGACGTTTAGCTCTCCGTTTTTTCCCCACTTCAGGTGTAACTTTTTAAAATGGTAGTAAATTTATCATCGGTTCCCAGAGGTGGTCAATTGACGACTTCCTTACCCACGTTTCTTATTACATGCATTGCGTAGCTATAACCGACAATTATCATCACTGCACAACAAACATGTTTCATGTTTCAAGCCATGTTGTTCCCTCTATATCGCTACAGTCGTCTGGTGAGTAAGAAATGTCATCGGCCTGAGTCAGAAGAACGCCGAGATACTGAGCAGACATCAAGTATAAACAAACTCACTCCGAAAGCTAAATGCAAACTGGATGCGAACCTGGCTTGCAATTTAGAAGCCAAGTCGTTCCCTCTATACCCTCACAGCAGGCTAAAATGCGATACGCCAGAAATTCCATAGTTTTCAGTGAGAAAAATTATTAAAAGTGCATATAAAGTAGTAGAGGTCAATTGACTGCTAACGGATATTTTAGACAGTATTTGAAGATTGGGCGTTCTACTTTAAGGAAATTAATAGATAATAAATAAATAACAGAAAGGAAATGACGCGAATTTGCATTACACACGTACCAAGTCTAAACTCTTACACATTACCAGCTGATCAAGTAAAACGTATATGAAGATATTTACTACTTCCAAGTCATACAGCGTTGCTAAATTGTAAATTAAAAATTCTTCGAAAGATATTTTGTTACTAATTCTTTCTTCTAGGAATCATAGGATGTGGTCCATGTGAATTACGGATCAATGTAAACGTCTTGGTAACGATTTTTCGTTACTTAGTTGGTGCATTTTCTATTTTCAAGACGTCCTTTTACGGCTATTATTTTTTCATACTTAAGATAATATTCATATAAAAATGTATAACTCAAACAAATTTGTCATAGCACCTCTGTTCCATGATGCCCATAGTGTATAGTGTTTAACATTGTATAACATATATATATATATATATATATATATATATATATAATGTTCGTATGCCCTAAGTGTACAGTCTTAGCAGCAATGAATCGCGCGTGCTATTTTACGTTTTTAAACATATGTTTGCACTTCATGAGACTTTCTAGTCACGAGTAAAAATTCCGTGATTTTAGCAGTTAATAAGGCAAGAAAATGCGAATAGTGATTATAGTAACCTCTCTTTATTTGAACACACCTGTAAGTTACACATACCTTCTTGAAACCGGACAATTTTTGTGCTTTAACATGTCCAGTATATCCTTTATGCTGGACACCCATGAACCCTGGAAACTAGACACCCCTTATGGCCGTAACTAAAGCCAATAATTTCTCTTTCTGTTATTTATTTCTGCTGACTTGTTTAAGCTTGATTGGCATTTATCTCTAAAGCTTTAAATACCTAGGTCACAGTACTGTAACATGAAACGAATGGATTTTCTCTCTAACTGGCTTTGAGATATCTATTTGAGCTTGATATATTTATTTCTGTGCATTGCAATGGCTCATTAAGCATGGTGGTATGGAAAGGGTGGTTTTTACGTTAACTTTCATTCTCTGCTGTGCTTCCTCAATTCTTTACAAAATGTAAAATTGTATTCCGCAGAATACATAACTGTAAACTCAATGAAATTATATAGCTATAAGCTTACTGAAGTAAACAATTGCATGCCTAAAATAGGCAGAGTAGTCCTCAGTTACTATTGAGGTGTGAATTGCAAAGTTTTCTTTTATACTGTATGCAGCTTCAATACAAGTAAGAGTAAAAGTTAGTAACTTTAATTTTACTTTTATTGAGCATTAATGTATTATATATATATATATATATATATATATATATATAAATCACTTTCTTTAAATTATGCATATTAGTATGTACATACTATGAAAGCATATATGAACATGAACATGAGATAACATGAACACCTTGTTAAATTAGATAAATATTTATTAAACCATACCTGTTCGGGTTAGAGAGGTTTCCTGTTTACGGTTTCAAGAAAGATGGACTTTGCGCGTATCGGGTGTTAATCCAGTCTTCCGAACGCTGACTTATTGTTCACGCAAAAATAGTACGGAAGAATCTCAAGATTGCATTTTAAAACTGTTTTATCTAAGAAATTTGGCGCACTTTCAAAAAAGCGACTTAACGTGCTAATTAAAGTAAAATGCTGAAAGTGTGAGAAAGACAGAGCGCGTCATTCCACACCGAAATAATTTCAGAGCTTAAACTGCGTATGAATAACTGTGTAATTTCTCTTACCTTAGAGCTGGTAATCTCAAAATTAGTTTACAGTTTAACGCTATTCCCTATGGCATTATTAGGCAGGATACAAAATAGCAGCTATTTGTAATGATCAATTTTCAAAATAAAATAATTTACAAATAATTAATATAATTTTGAGCAATCCAGGCGAAATATAAATTAGAAAACATTAACTGCGAAAAATACACGCACATTCTTAGGTTTGAAATTTTAAATCAAACAGTAACACTATAAGTAAATTAATAAATGTATTTATATAAAATATTTTCGTAATTTTCTTTAATGCTCAACCAAAAGGCGTGCTTCTGGAACAATTTCTGCCCTTAAAAAACTAAAATTTGGGATTTTTTCCCCTAACACATACATCTTATGACTCAATACAATATATCTTTGTATTCAAAACTATCCTGCAGCATTTCTCTTCCGTTTTCTGTTTTGCACCGTTCTTCATCTTTTGTGATTTTTGCCTTTCGGCGGGAGGTTTTTTCTTCACACTCTTAGGACCAAAAGCTCTCGTATATCATTCGCCTATTACGCCTGCCCATTGTTTTATTCTCAACACTCAGCAAGAGATGGTTCCATACTTTATACTTTGGTTCCCATAATGAATTAGCAGCAGCAATTTCAATCCTTTTGGATAAAATAATATTAATGTTCAACATTTTCTTCAAACAAAAAACAGGTAAACAACAGATGTAAGGTACAGCAAACGCAAAGGGGGCTTCTGACCTATAATGTTGCATACAAGTAACAGACTCTAAAAGCCTTAATTTCGTATTATCGTGACACTAAAGTTTACCTTTTTTGGGAAATTATAAATGCAACTGTAAACTCTGAAGAAGGAAGTGTAGATGGCTTTAAAGGGATAAGCGTTTAACAATCAAAGCTAAAGTAGAATTTTAAATGCGATAGAAAGCAAGAAACTGTACCGTCACTTGTTTTCTTCAATATAAGGGATTTAAAAAATAATGCATAATTTGTTTTACAGTTAAATGGAAGAATTTTGGAAAAAAAAAGACAAAGACGCTACAAATCTTATTTTGAAAATAATTTATTTCATAAATGCGAAATCTTCCTGTAGTCATTGTAAATTTGTTTAATACAACAGCGTATGTTTCTATGACATCTATATTTTTGTCATAGTGACATACGCTCGCTCTTTTTGTATAAATTTGTTAGTTCTTGAGCTAGGAAATTACTAAATTAAGCTTCTGAATAAAATTAATTAAAGTGCACAGTGATAAAAACGTAGAAGCAGAAAATGTAAAAGAAAAAAATTACAGATTAAATTTAAAAAAAAAAAATTATTCACCTCATAGCTCACGCAACACAGACTACTGAAAAATTTCGCGTTTATAAAACAAATCGCTTCAAGAAATAAGATATAATATGTCTTTGAATTTTTTAACATGTTTCATCTACCTGTAAAACAAATTATGTGCTATTTTTTAAAAATCCTGAATATCGGGTGTTAAGAAATTACACCGCAATTGTTTCAGAAATTGTAGAGTCGTCACATACAAACAATTTAAGTTGGGAGTCTATGGTCCACGGAAAAAATATGAATCGTGATGAAGATGAAATTAGGTGTTAATAAATGAATATTACAGAAAAATGGTATAAAATTTGTCTTAAAATGCTTTGAAATTTTCTACAGGAACGACGAAATCCCAATTTTCAGTAGTTAAGATTTAATGCTATAAAAATATCTACACTCTGGAAGTAATTTTGTGATAATACGATACTGAACAACAATTGACTGAGATCTGTCCACCTGACTATGTAAGGTGATGTCCTGCGGTTTCGAAGATTGTACGTCCGGTTTGCGAAATAGTAGCTCACGCATAAGTAAAAACTAGTAATCAACGAGATTTGAAATCGACAACGGTAATCCGCTTTTACTTACGTCAATGTTATACCGACTGCGCAGGAGATTTGCTTCACAACTTCCGTCAATTTCTGTGTGGTATCATTTCGAACAGAAGCTTCATTAGTCTGTAGCGCAAAGGCTGTTTAGAAACTTAATACCATAACTGAAAGTTTAACAGAAATATGTCATACTTGCTTGTTTAAGATCGCTGAACAATCTCTGAAACTATTTCGGTATAGTTCATTAAGATCATGTGTTTATACATCAAAATAAAACTGTTCTGCACAAATGTGTCAAATAGCAAGGAAATTGTTAATACGAGGTCTAGTCAAAAAAGCAAAACTTCCCCTCCGCTCTCAGCAAAGAAACATTGTTGAAGGAATGTTGCATGATAACAGATTACCCCTGATTGTTACACAAAAACAGAAAGTTCGCTCCCGCATGCGTCCCTACACAGAGGACGAAGAAACTGCGTCAGTTCGCCAGTCGCCTACAAACGAAATGGAATTGATTCGGGAACTTCAATATACTGCGTTGAAGTTTTGCTTTCGTTTGCAGAAATCCTCCGGTATGGAAGCTTACAGATTGTTGCAGCAGGCATATGGTGATGATGTTCTGCTACAATTCACAGCACTTCAATGGTTCAGGAATTTAAGGAGGGGCGTGTTTCAACAATAAAGCAAGGCGGCCCAAATGTTCCAGCAATAGCAGTAAACGAACTCGTGATTAACACAACTGGCATCATTGTTCATGAAGACCGATGAGGAGCGATTGACAGACTTGCAGACATGTTACGCGCTTCCCATGGCAGTACATTTTTCATTCTGCATGGTCACTTGAACATGAGACGCCTTTGTGCGAGGTGGGTCCCAAGATGACTGACTCCTGAACAAAAGTTGGTGCGAGTGGAAATGTGTAGGGAACTTCGAATGTGTTCCCCATCCTCCATACTCTCCAGACTTAGCCCCCTGTGACTTTCCCTCTTTCATTGTCTGAAAAAGGGGCTAAGGAGAAACTTTTTTGTATTTCCGAGGCCGTCGTGAAAAAGACTGAGGCAGTTTTGAAAAAGATGTCAAAAGGTGGCTTTTAGCATGTGTTACAGGACTGGCAGACGGGTTGGGCAAAGTGCATTCAACTCAACGGGGAATACTTCTGGATCTGGACCGAGCTTAGTGTATTCCATGCGTAGACTAGCCCTCGTAGATAAGTAATTAGTTCAGTTGAACATCATTTGTGCAAATCAGAAAAGATAAAGAATTTCTTACCAATACTGGGAATGAAGTCTAATCAATTTTTCACAACGGAGTTTGGGTTTATATCTCTTATGAAGTTGACAAATGAGAAGACTCCAAGCGTAGAAGGAGTCTGTCTTTATAGCCCAGTTTATGGTCCACAGCTGTAGAATACTTTGAAGATAGCAACCATTGCTCTTTCACGATCACCGTGTTGCACAATAAAAATGGTGAGTGTAAATGCAATGTATGTTGCAAACAGAAGACACTTTTGAACTAGAATATTGAGCCACAGAATGGCATGTTCGATTGGCCATTTAAAGAAAAATAATGAATACATTTTGTATAGCCATCTATTATTTTCTATGGATTCCATGTATAAGACCTTATATTAATTCTCTACATAGTTTTCACTGTATCACCTGTGATGATTAATGCTATGCATTAACTGTTTCTTTGACTGTTTATCTTCGAGAAATTGATGGCACCAAAAGTACTTTTCAGATACAGAGAGCCGAAGATTTGACGCTAGTTATGGGCTGTAGAGAGATTTTGTTTCCAGCTAAATGTTTTGATTACGTATTAAATTGTTTGCTACATCGCTGATAAAGGACATTTTATGCCCTTCATTTAGTTCTTAACCCATTTTCTTTTTAATGAACAATAGCAATTTCTTTACCTCTGTCAAACATTTTCTTAATATTCAAACTAGAGGAGTTCGCTAGATTGTTTGAATATGTTAAACACACAAAATGGCGCCGTAACGCAATCTAATTGTCTCAAAATGACATTTGTGGCTTTCCAATGATCAAAAGAACTCATTACATCTGCACATATTCACAACCACAGTGATATTTCCTTGCAGATATTACATTCTGAATATCTCGCATATTTCATTTTAACAGGCAAAGGCAAATGGGTTTGTCCATCAACACACGGTAACATGGTTAGAAAACAGCTCTAAACTCGGTACATTTGAATTGTTGGAACGAAATGGGTGAAAGGCTCTCAAAGCTCCATGATATACTCTCATGTGGTAGGAAAAAAAGCACTCAAAGCAGCATATTAGAAAACTAATTACGACTTCATGGAGGACACGGAAATATGCGAGGTGCAGTCAAGTGTTTTTGTTTATAGCAAATATTTTTTTTTTCCTAACTCACAGCAAATTGATATTAGTTTTTTTTCCCCCTTCTACTTCAATAAAAGAACGGCATATTTCTCATTCTTTCCTCTCTCCTTACTCTCGTAGTGCACTGTTACACATCTCTGTTCGCTAGTCTGTGTTTATCCCTCTGTGAAACATCGGGGTACAAGGCCGCATGTAATTGTCAATATCATAATCGGCACATCGGATCTCTCCACAGACAGATTTCAGCGGAATTGTGCTCTACAAGCTTCTTTATCTCCAGCATCCCGTTTTATTGTTTTGTTGGATGTTCCTCTTCTCAAATCCGCCCGCATCCCACATCGTTTCTCTTCCTCTGCTTCTTTGCCGGTTATCTTCCTCTCTTCTGTGATTGTTTTTAGAGCACAATTTCTTCTTGAATGTGTAGCTTTTGTGCCATCTCCCTTAATATTTTTCATCTTTCTTTTCCGTTCTTCATTACATTACTGAAGCTCGTTTTATTCTCCCCCATTCACGGCAAATCCACATCTCAAAGCTTTATAAATATAACTTCTTTTCCCTGTTTTGATGTGGGAGATTCTGCTCTATATCCGCTTCTTCCCTCCCGCAGTTTCATTTTCATTTGCGCTTAACTCTAAGCTAGCTTATCAGACGTAAAGCATCCAAAGAGCTCCTGTCTTCAACTATGAAAAATTCTTATTTTAGTGCTATTAGCTTCCCGGCTTGCGCCAATAACTTTCAAATGTTAATAACACTCAAAAACTTTTACAGAAACTTTTGCGAGGCTTAACCCTGTTTTCGTAATAATTGCAGCCTTGTAGCGTATCGTACAGAAGAGAGTGTGCTGACTTTAAAGTGGCATGTGCAAGGGATCGACATAACAGCGCTAGTATTTAGCTGGAACGGTTTCTCTAGCAAGGTAGTATGTCAAGTAATCAAACAGTATTTTAAGCCCAAGAGTAAATAAATATTATATATATACAAAAAGAAGCGTCTTTTAACATGTAATTCATAATATTAAATATCATTTTAATGTTGGTTTATATACAAAAATTATCGAAAAGGGTAGCCGAGATCGCTAAGATACGGCTTCATGAGCAAGGGGCCTGGGGTTTGATTACCGCCAGGATCGTTCTCCCTGACAAACATTTTTCAAGTTTCCTCAGTCTTCATAAAAATTCAAATACCATGGAGGTGCCTTAAACTTAGGCATGGAAGGCTTTCTTACTTATAAAAAAAAGTCCTTTCCCAATTGATCATTTCATCTCGTGTATTTTCAGTGCCCAGTACCTCAGCAGTAAACACAGGCATTAAATACTATTAAAAAACCTAACAAATTAAGGGGGGACGAGGGACTGTATAATGTAAAATTCTTTACGTACCACATACTGGTACTTCATTTGAAAACCAAATATGTAGCAGGACAACATTTTTCCAACACTTTCTTTCTTTCATAAGAACGTTAAATTACTATCTGTATTGATATTGATTTGGAAAAGGGTATTGCAGCATTAAGTTCGTTAAGAAGTAGCCACTAACCTAAAATATTATTCTGTAACCTTATTTAAGAAAGGAGGGTCAAGCTAGGGACTCAGTCGGAAAACTTAGAAATTCTAACCGTCATTACTATAAACGGTATCAAAATAGCAAAATATCGGAACTAGCTAGGTAAGCACCGAACATACAAATACAAATATTATTTAAAATAGGCAAGATGCATTTTAAACGATAACCATTACTTGCGTTCTTTAACCGATTTTGAGAGCCGAGTTGTGTGAGCTTGAGGAGAAAGGACATACCGCCGACTACTCCGGGGTACCCATCTGGGTTGACTTTTTACTTTCATTGTAATTTTAGTAGTAATTGTTAAAATTTAAATCAGTTGCGCGGATAATATACCCGCTTACTGAGAGTTACAGCCCTGATTCCAAACCACCAGTTGATATGAAAAGGGCGATAAATACATGAAAACCCCAGGAATACAATATTAAATATATTTTAATCGCTTTTTATGTTTCCCTTTAAAGGTTATAGCTTTTTGGTTTTTCACGAGGTATTTTAATTTTAATTCAGCCATTATTCTATTGAGTTGAAATGAAGTTAATTGGAGTTTATATCACCATTACTTGCGAATACAACTTGCTTATCCGCAAAAAGTATTGTATTTAGAACGGTTGATCATTGTTGTTTTTTTAACATGACAGCGTAAATTTGCATTTCACCCAATTACAGTTAATACCTAAAGCAATATTTTAAAATCTCGGTTTTAAAGATATCAATTAGTTGCACCACATTCAATTAACTCACAGAGAAAGAATTGCCATTTTCAATATAAATACTTCATTATGTAACATATTTCGATCTTCCATGATGTAATTATTATACGTAAAATAAATATGTAATAAATTTAGCTTTCACGTGTTAACGCGAATTATTCCCCATTTGTTAGATATGTGTCAAGGATCGCTTTTCATCAGTCTAATAAGCTGTGATTCCGAAATTACACTTCTTCCTCTTTTTTTTTAAGTTCTTCTTGTAACATCTCTTCATAAACTTATAATACACTAGGTTATATATTTCCTTGGAATGCTTGTGTCATATCAGAGCGAATTTCTCAGTTTCAATTATCATTTAATTTTCTTTTTCGATGCTGGACATTCGCACTTAATAGAAATTGTTTATATGTTTTAGAAATCTAAGCGCTTTGTTAATTTTGGTCTGTTTAGACGTCATGTAAACACGAACATAAAAAGTTCGTTTCGCAGGAGCTGCTTAAACTACGCGAATACCTCAAGCAGGAGCTACTTAAATTACGCGAATACCTCACCTAGTAGAGTAACTTCAAAGGAGAATATAAAATCTAAATTACGGCCTTATTAATAATTAATTAATGAAATAAGTTATGACACATGTTTGGTATTAGGAGGAACAAAATTATAATTCTTGCGATTTATAAGTATCACAAAAGAAATATCACATTTTTAGAATTATTATTATTATTACTATTATTATTATTATTATTAAACCAAAAACTAATGGTACACTATTAATTAAACGAAATATATGATCACTCATAGACAAAGGTATATAGCATGGGTATTTTTAAAAATTTTTAAATGTTACCATCTTTATAAACTGATCCTTTGGTACCATCTTTATATTCACTAAAATAGAGAGAAATAAAGTCGGTCCTGATGGTGTAGTGGTAATCATACTTGCCTTCTAAACCCAAGATCGCGGGTTCAAACCCGACTAGAATCGATGGATTTTTTGGGCGTAAAAATCCTAAGTATGGCTTCCTTCGGAAGGGAAGTAAAGCCGTGGGTCCGGTGTCGTACATTTACGGCACGAAAAAGAACCTCAAAGAAGAGGTCTCTTAGCAAAATTTGTCGGCCGTTTCACTCCCGGAATTAAATGGGACGTTGATGACCTGAGATGTTAAAGAGCGTCCTTAAATAAAACGAATCAAAGACAGAGAGAAATAACAGAAAATCTCGAGTTGCATTGCGTATTTAAGAGATGTTCATGTGTTTCAATGAAATAGAAGCATGTTACTATTTATAACCAATTAAAATGTACTAAGGAAATATATTCTCAATCAGCAATAAACAATTGAAAGTTTCATCGATTTTCTTTGGCTTTGAAATTTAAAATGTTATTGCATGAGGAAATATGAAACGGAAACGTTTTCTAAAGGTTATTACAGAGCGCTCTGGCATACAAATATAATGCTCAAACACATAGTAGATTAATATTTTACATTTGCCATCTTCACGACGATGCTTTTGTTACATATAAAACAAACGCATCGTTATAAATATAGTTTATATTATGAATTATTTGTTCTTTTATTTTAAAACAATGTAGAGTAAAATTAAACGAATTAGCGGTTTTTAAATTTAGATTTTTAAGTATATTCCTATTCCTAAAGATCCTATTTCCCTAAGAAACTATTTTTCTTATTTGATTCAAATGGTATATGCCGAGTTTAGCTGTTAAAAAACAAATATTGGGGCTGCTAGAGCAATTTTTAAATTTTGGATTTCAGGTAAATCCCCCTTGCGACCGCTAGAGTGAAAAAAAAACAAAAAAACCACACGCGCACACACACACACACACACACTAATTATAGGTAAGATCAACGCAGGTTTGGATAGATTAGTAAAAAATCTTTCCGACAGTACAACCACATTAACTTGCATTCCCTCAGAATTCGCTAATAATAATAATAATAATAATAATAATAATAATAATAATAATAATAATAATAATAATACCTGGAAAATAAGCAGATTTTTACGGTACCCGACCACAGTAGCTTCATTCCTTCGGAATTCACTATAAAATATCCTATGATTCCATATCTATTTGTTTTTAATGGTCTGAGTTTAAAAATCAAAATTAAAGACTCTCTTACTTAGGCTGGTTTAAACGACCATAAAATCTGATCTTATTATTTCTCCACGTTGACGAGTTAACACTTATGAATCATAAATAAGTACACGTTGTGCTGTAGAAAACTTATATGAAAGAATCCCCTATTTCTTGTAGCTCTAAAGAATACAAACACATTGTAGTCATTATCCTGTGATTTTGTATTCGCAAATCAGTCTGACACTCTGATTTTTTTTTACCAACATAGTTTTCATAAAGTTCAGTAAAGTTGTTTCCTGCAATAATAACTACAGATATCAGGAATTACTTTTTAATAGGAATAATTGGTCATGTTTAGAAGACTGTCGGCACATACCGGTCATCCATGGAGCAGTGAAGGATAAAATGTTGGGAGAAAAATTTAGCACAAAGTCAGATATGCTATGAAACTATTACAGCTAAAAAGTACAGTTACATTATTTTAATTATGAAGAACAATATCTTCACCTCAGCTATATTGCGAGTAGATACTTTTCTGTTAATGTGCCGAACGGAAGGTTTACCTACTTAAATATAAATTCGCCTCCTCATTTGACGTTAAGTCCATGACGTCATGATTATTTTATGGGAAACTCAATATAAATTAGTTCAGTTCTGAACAAGGCATAACATTATTAATGATGTGCACACTCAAAATCGCAATGCCTGCAACACAAACGCTCGCTCGCTTCCCTAAAGCTAACCTAACCTAACTTACTTGTTCGGGATTGCAAAGAAACTTAAAATTTCAATAGCAGCAATAAACACATCAGTAATACTTTTGTTCGAGCACTGCCTTCTATAGGATCGCCAATGTGTTCGAGAACCGAAATAGGGAACTATGCCATGTCCTTTGAAGCAACTATTCTCAGCACACTAAACAGCATACTTCTGCAAAAGTTCAGCTGGACTTAGGAATAGGGCTAAGGTAATAAAAAAAAGCGAAAGAGCCTTGACATTCAAAATTACGTAACCGATCACATCACGTCACCTGCTTGTATCATAAGGCTATGTGGGAGGAAATATGGAAGTAATGTGTCATGAATTTATTATTTTCTATACTTATAACTGATCCTAACGCTCGCAAGTATCCTAAGGTTAATCTACCATTCATTCGTAAATCCAGAAGTATGCGGTACTTAATAAATAACTTGTAGTAAATTCTCTATATTCTCCGTTAGGTGAGTAAGCAGAAAGTTACGTTATAATTTCGTTGCGATCGGCTGATAATTTGCGACATATTCTCCTGGCTTAGTATAATATAGGGAAACCAGTCCACACTTCACGCTAAATGCAAAATGTAATACCAACCCTTTGAGCTGAGGAGGTGGAAACAGAACTCAAGAGGAATTGGCCTGGATTCAATGTGGCAATGAGGCAATGAAAATAATACAAGCATATGGAAGAAGGTTAGAACAAGGCTGGAGGATATCAGCAGGCAGGAAATTGAGATAGAATATAACATGAAAGTCTGCTTGAGCCTATCGAAAGAAATTAAATTAAATTGGTGTAAAGAGGTGTTCATTCTAGGAAGAAAGGCGAGATAAAAATGGCTGATTTAGACTGGAAATTTGGAAGACTCAAAAATAAGGGATAGTTCTGGAAGGATAATCTGCCCATTTTGTGGAGGAGATGACGAAGGGATGCATATTCTGGCAGATTGTATTTCCTGGAAACTTTCCTGTTTCCTGAAAATTTTTAAGGCAATTAGAGGTCGATTGACATTCTGGGACCTGTTTGTGAATCACAGTAATTAGTTGAAAATGGGTATTTTCCTGGCCGAAGCTAGAAGCAATTTATTTTCTGGTTAGAACGCAATAACTAGTGTAATTGTAAATAATGACCAATATGTTTCCATTCATTATCTGCAAATATAGTAATTCCTATTTCAATGTTTGTTTATTAACCTTTAATATTATTTTATTTGTATTTTTATTTGTTCCTCTTTCTAATTGTGTATCATACTTAAGCATGTACGGCCTACGACTCATGCGTAAAATATATTTGTAATAATATGTATATAGAATTTTATATCATTAAAGATACGCCTACTTCATTAGTTTTCTATGCGAGTTATATGCATTTCTATCTACAAGAGTTAAACTAATGTAAGAAAAAGTTTTGTCCTGTTTGAACTATGTCACAAGTCGTTAGTGGTGTTGCCCAGTCCGGAAAGGCCTAATATTTACTGGTCTTTTTAAATTTGTCCACAATAGGATGTGAATAAAGTACAGCGACAGGTTTCTATTTACCACATTCAGTGCAAGTATTATGATTAGCTCCTAGCGCAATTTACTACCACCCAATGGTTTACATAACTTTTTATTTTTTATGTATTATGTCGTTAATTATTTCATAAACCTTTTTATATGGCTCTATAATTTCTCAAAAGCTTTAATCAGAAACACAAAGCTGAAAAACAAACAAATAGCCTCCAACATGAATAAAACATCTGAGATACCCTCAGTGCGGTATTCCTACCGCACTCCCCTCACAGCGGTTCTCCTGCTGTGAATAAAGTTGTCGAGCATACCCTTAGGCATTGCCCCCTTCTACTGTACAACTCACACCCCTCCTGGAGCGTTGTGGGAAGCGACTGCCGGCAGACAATTTGTCTCCCTAAAGCATCCTGAACATGTTCTATCGAATTTAAATCTGGGGAACGTGATGGCCAATCCCCGCAAAGTGCTCCCTATACTAGTACACCATGATTATCATGCAAGCTTCTGGAATGTCATGCCTGTAGAAGGTGAGATTCTATTTCGGTGACGGGGAGGAATAGCTAAGGGAAATGGTCGCAAGCAGTTAACATGAGATTTTAGTGTATTCGTAATGATGTATATCGTTTCTGTTGAAAAAGGTACAATGGAAGAAAAATTAGTATCGAAATCAAGCATAGTAATAGAGCACAGCAGGAGAAACAAAAGAGACCTCCCCCTTTTTATCTGTTGGTCGTGGCTTTAGAAACAAAATTTACCATAGAATGGCAACGCAAGACCATTTAAACCAAAATATTTCTACAATTTTTCTGCAGCTGAAAAACTTGCAACTAGAGCATTTTGGTCATGTTTAGTCTGCCCCTTACATTCAATGCATGTATTTCGATTATTAACACCACACAAGAAATTAACATTTGTTATTTTAATTTTAATTAATTATCTATTTTTTCAATATTTTTCGCAGGCCAAATTGGTATTATGTTTTACTCTTTATTGCATACATGTGGTTAACTTCTCGGTACCCAGTTCCCTTAAATCCTGCATTTTATTAAAGATGATTAACCTGTTCTATATTTTAAGTAGAATGTTTATATCATTATTTCCTAAGACATTTGGGACATACACTCGCTTAAGTTATACTCTCGTGTACTTTCATGGCACGCAAGTCATGTTGGCTGCATCTTGCATATGTTTAGGATGGACAAAATTAGACGTTATGTACGTTTCTTTTTTAATTTTCTGTAATATTTTCATTAAAAATAACGTGTAAAAGTAATATTGAATCGTTGTTAAATATTAATTTACCCCTCTAATAGGGTAACTACATTAAATATAAATTCATTCTTTTAGCTGTTGTGCTACTAACCTACTAAATTTAGTGTTCATGTTGGTGTTATCAGTTGTTGCTTTGCCCAACCTTTCGAAGTAATATGTATGGGTGTCTATTCTAGTGAATTATACGGCGATTCTGGGACATCGTGTATATTTAAATTGATATTCTCTTAGATCCGTTTTCATTCTTTTAGTTTATGTTTCTCTAATTAATTTATAAATAAGTTTATTAAAATGTTCTCACTAGATTCAGAAAAATGTTCATTTTAATATATTTTGAAAGGTTCCACAGAAACACCAACAGGCAGTTCAATTATTTATTTTACAGCTACACGATTATGGGATTTGTTTATTTATTTATCCTGGCAAGAGTTAAGGGACCTTCTCTTTCACTCTGTCAGGCGAATGAAACCAGCGAAAATACCGAGTACAATATACATTGCTATATAAAATAGAAAAAAATAATTAAAAAGATATATGCTGCTTGTAGATGTTACATGTTTTAATACGGTTAGAAAGTTGATAAAGATAGTGTTAGAATTTCACTAGTTCTTCAATAATCTGGGTGTTACAAAGACATTACTAACTTCACAATTAGAATAATTAATACTGGTAATAAAATAGGCTCGCACAACTTTTAAGGTCTTTATGTTAATAATTGGAATCAAAGATACTGAGGAGCGAAAATTAGAAGACTAGAGAGCAGAAAAATGGGATGGGATGGAATGGATTGGGTACGGGAGAGGAATGGTAATTCTGTTTGAATGGAGATATAAAGAGGGCTTTGGAAAAAACAGGATATGAAGCAGTGCAGAGAGAAAATATCACTTAGTTTAGGTAACGAACTCAATGGACCAGAGAGATGGAGCAGAGAGACGTGGAATAAATATTCCATTAGTCCTCAAAATAGATCAAGTCTAGCATGGATTGGGTGCATAGAAGGCGACTAAATTATCCGATGAGTCTCTACAGAGATATAAACTTTTGTGGAGACGTAGAAATCCTGCAGCACATTCTAAAGTATTTCCCAGGTACTGAGCAATGGAGGTTGATTGTGCATAGAGCTAAGTTTGCTAAGTCGAATAGGTTAGCATGTTGGGACCTGTTTGTACAGGAAGACAATTGTCCAAAGTTTGGTTCTTTTTATGCAAAGTACGTTGAATTAGGAGCGCTTTGTTTGAATGTGTGTGTGTGTTTTAGTTGCGTGCACACATTTTAAGTGTTAATGCTTAGGTGATAAAAACTGCAAATATATTTGATTTGAAGTGGAAATTCTTTTTCTACAAGTATCCGTGTACTGAATAGCATGTATGGTCGAATGGTCCATGCAAACGACTTGCACAAATGTTTGTAAATATTTAGCAATAAACATACGTTACTTCTTGCTACTACTATTATATAGTTTTAAGTCTTGCTCTCTAAAGGAAAGCATTGCATGTTATTATCCCTAACTTTATATTATCCCTAACTGACACTTCATTTCTTGAAGAAGTCATTGCCCAAAATTTACAGACCTAAAACCACATTGCGATCGGTCATAAGAATTAGAACATTTCAATTATACTGGTCTTTTAACATCTCAATATATTTACAAGCATATTTTAAATAGTATTTGAATAAAAGTTTATTCTAAATAGGTATATCAGTAAAAATCTACAAATGTTATCGAATCTATAAAGCTGTAAGCAAATGTCAAAGTGCCATGCTTTTAGCATTATAATATTTTATAGAATTCATAGACTTGAAATATGAATTTGAGCAACTCATGAGGCTCTAACTACTGCAAAAGCATGCAAAAGAAAAGGAAAAAAATATTAATACATCGTAAATTAATTCTAATTTATAGTACACTAAAACAAAAAGTGCAACCGTTTTAGAAGCCTCAATAAAATTAAATTTAAATGTTATTTTGTTTATCTTTAGGCATGTTTCTGTGTAAATAATTAACATTTGTTACATCTTGTTTGCTTTAGAGTACCGTTTTAGGCCAATTGGCAAATTGAAGAGGATTAACTGTCATTTAGAGCAAGCAAAACACGAGAAGCAGATATTAAAGATAATTTTATAGCCTAGTAATATTAAAAGGAAACTCAACCGAGCAGATAGAACCCTCAGACTGACCTCGTAAGACATTAAATCTATAATATAACGCCCAAGCTAGAACAGTAACTTGTTTTTGACCAAATTTCTTACATATTATGCAGAAGCTTCGGCGCGGAGTTGAACAGCCCTCCCATATAAAGAAAGGCACAGAGCTAATTAATTCTTTAACACTATCTGCTATCAGTGGCGCTTGGAACCATGCCTCAAACGAATATCTGTTGTTTACAGCATAGCTTAGCAAGCGTGATCACTAGCTGCTGTAGGGTTCGCCATAGAGCGGCGCCAATTCCGTTTCGGGTGCTATTTCATTTGCATCTCTTGGCTGTGTAGTAGGTGAAAAACGTTCCGCATTGAAAGCACTGCTTGCCGCCATATTTTGACGCGCTAATATACAACAGTGGAACTGAGATGAATCTTAAATAACATACATTTGTGATCAGAAACTTCATGAAATAAAATTTTATTAATGCTCTGGCTCATTTTTGCGAGGACTTAGACAATAAACGTGGTGACCAGAAAGGAAATTTCGATGTTATACCTAAAGCTTCGTCCAAAGCTCTGAGGAGAAAGGGTTTTAATCATCAGTTATACACATTGATCCAATTTATAGATACTCCTGCTTTAAAATTCGCTAAGATAGACACCGACACCTAGCCAGAGAAGTAAGCCTCATGTATGAATGAATAGCGTTTAACGTCCGTTTTTGCTACAGAGGCACCACAGGCAATGGACACTGATGATACATGAGATGAAAGGATATATTGGGAAAGAATTTATTTTTAAGGAAGAAATCATTCCAGGCCTAAGTTTAGGGTACCTCCCCGTCATTTGCCATTTATGAGAACTGAGGAAAACCTGGGGAAAAAAAAACCTCAGTCAGGGAGGACGGTCCTGGCGGTATTTGAACCCAGACCTCCCGCTCACGCGTCCATGCCTTAACGACCTCGGTTACCCGTGGCGGTCAAGTGAGCCCCATGGCAATATATACATCTGATGCGTTTTATATAATTTTTTGCATAGTTAGACAATGTTCGACATCTTAGCAAAAGATAATAGGGCCTGAGAAGTGGAATATTGTTGCATTTTCAATGGTAACCACCTACCACCTCGCAATAACATCTACAACCAGTTCGAAAACACTGACCTTGTGATTGAAAAATAAAGCACAAGGAGGACATTAGTATCAGATGGGAGTAAGCACACAAACCGTGCTAGCCGTGAGTTGTAGCTCGCCCATACAATAATATGGAGAGTTCATTATAAGTGGCTCCCTTTGAAAGCATACAATTGCATTGATTTTGCTTTGGCAGCAAAATACAAAGATCTTACGTGAACAGTTCTGAGTGGAAATGCAAGCACAGGTATATGGAAGATATAGATTTTGAAGACTGCCTATTTTTCACTGGCGAACTACACTTCATTGAAGCACGATTGTCAATTGCCATAACGTGCGAATTTGAAACACAGAGAACTCTTGAGTCATCGCCTGTTTGGGACTCAGTAAAGATCTCTTGGATGAATAGTAATACCTAAAGGTTTTGTGGGTCATATGGCATAAGATGATCCTTGATCCATTTTTTCTTCGCAGAAATCACCTTGACATTCTGCAGCAATTCTTAGAGGAGGAACACTACGGCTACCTATACCAACAAGATGGCGCACCTTCGCATTATCACGTCGAATCCGGCAGGGGCATTCGCCTCGCCGCTGGATGGCATTAGCTGATATTTCGCAATTGGTTACCCAGGTCTCTTGATCTGAATCCTTGTGATTTTTTCTGTGGGGATATGTGAAAAAAGCTGTCATCGAAATCGTAAATGTTAACATGAGAAGCTCAGATCGTTGAGTGATATTTACATTTCACGAATAAAAGTAGAATAAAAATAATGTATTTTTAAAATTCGTTCACAAAAGATTAATAATTGTATAAAATATTTAAACTGACATTTATTAATACCTATGTATATGCAGTAAACTTCCATATTCTCAAAATATTTTCTAAAATAATAACATTAACAATAATCTGCATATTTAAGAATTACAGTTTTAAACATTTAATTGAATACTCATTAATTAAAAATAAATTATTAAAATATAATTATCTAAACTGAATTAAGAGATGCATTTTCTTTAGGTACAATGGACATATGGGAATAGCAAATGAAAATGTGAATCGATTAATCGTTTCTTGTTCACGGATTGGGGAAATATAGGGCTCTTGACAATGAGAAGACAAATGCATAAATGAAAAATAACGAAAAATGTTAATTTCATCCAATCACAGCTATATATCGCTGTATATTTATCGTAAGTGTTTACCATAATCATTTTAGTAGTCGAACAAGCTAGGCCTATTCAATGCCTCAGTAGTAAATGTAGATGTTTGTACTTGCATTGCGCGACGGGCGTTCCCTACTGAGAAATCGCTCTTCTCTTGCTGTAAATATAAATTATTCTACCAGCTAATTTACTTCGAAATAGCATCAGCCGTAAATGAATAGCATTTGCCCTAAAACACCCACTTAGCTAATGCGCAGAGTTTGCCAGTAAAGGCTGGTTCTCGCCGTCCTATTAAAACCGCCAGCAATGTAGAACCCTGTCCTGAAGCAGTTTTTGTTAACGTTACGTAATTTAGCTCACATGCCTCACAAGGATTTTAAGTTTTAGCTAGTCTAGATACTTGAAAATAACCTTTTTAAACAATAATACAGAAGATGATGACTCCTTAGTCTGCAAAGTACAAGTTTTTAAACGTATTTACAGCTTTTTCTATGTGTAAACTTGAACCTTCGTTAAAGTTACGTTTGTCGTACCAGAATTTACACACGCGACTAGACATATATAAGCTAATAATTTTTTTCCTTAACCTGTTTCTATACATAAATTTTATTCCCATTATTATTATTACTGTTATTATTTTGTAATTAAATGTTCTTTATTTAATTTTTATACTAATAAGAAATGTCATATTTAGTTTCTTTTTAAAATACTTTTTATAAAAAGGATTGCATTACAATTACACAAATACAATATATATCAGATATAAAAGACATAAAACATGTGCTGAAATTTCTCCCATAGAGGTCCTGTGGTTTTTTCCATATAGATTGATTTAATCATTATGTACCTTTAATTTAATATTTTTTATGCTGGTGCCATTTACTGAAATTAGATTTAAAAAGAAAAAAAACATGATCAATAAACGAATGATGTAGTTTCCTGTAGTTTGCAAGAACCTTTTTAATTTCAGTAACTCAAGTAGCACAGCGTTGCTGGTAAAACATTGGATTATCATGGTCGAAGGAAGTACGTCAGCCTTACTCAAGCGCTAGCCGCTTGCCTACATCTTCAGTGGGGACGTCTCGGAGATGAAGGAATGAAAAATTGGACGGGATCCTGAACATTGTTTCCAGATAGAACAACCGACATCGATGTAACTGCCCCCTAAGGACTTCTGGCACTTCAGATGGGTCGCTTCCATACCAGACACCAGATTAGAAATTTTTTGAAAGCGCAAACCACCGTCACACCGCGCACAGCAGCAGCCTGGCACTTTCGACTTAATAACAAAACCAACGGAATAAAAAGAGATAAATGGGAGAGAGGAAAATTCATGAAAAGGAAAGACTCCTCCCAGCATTTGCCTAAGTAACAAGGGGGAACCACGAAAAATAAATAAATAAAGAAAAAAAAATCCACAAGTCAAGATAAGGATGTTCATCCCCGGGACTCCCAAGTGCGAGTTCCAAGAAGTACCGCCTGAGCCTACACTATCGGATGATAAAAGCAGGGTGCATCAGCAATCAGTCGAGAGCGTATTTTTCGTATTTCTGCATTCTCCTCATATAGTTATTATCTGCACAGTAATATAAGTTACATGAATATTGGGATTGTTCTGCAAGTTCTCGGTCTAACTCAGAGATGTCGTGAAGATGGCCAAATCTATATGATAGTTAAGTATCATCCTGTAGATGGCGCGATGTAAAGTTTCAGGTGCATTGTAACGATCGTGTAAACAAACTAGTGTTGAAATTTTCTACAAAATGGATAAAACTGAAATACGAGTTGTGATAAAGTACTTCGTTTTGAAGAGTTTAACCCCAAAGGAAATAGAACAGCAGTTAGATTCCACATTAAAGGATTCTTCCCCTTCGTTTTCGACGGTTAAAAAGTGGCTGCGGAATTGAAGCGTGGCCGTACATTCAAAATTATGAGCGTTCAGGGCGTCCCAAAACTGCTACGAGGACGAGATTGTGAATAAAATTCAATGATCGCCGATTGAAGGTATGTTGGCTGGCTGACATTGCAAAAACCTCGATAGGCCGCGTCCACTACATTTTACAGAGTTGTATGAGAAAGCTTTCCACTCGATGGGTGTCGCGGTTGTTAACAATGGACCAAAAACGCATTCAAATGAACATTTCGCAAGAGTGTTTGGACCTTTTAAATGCAATTCCAGTGAGTTTATACGACGTTTCATAACTGTAGATGAAATATGGATTTACCACTACACGCCAGTGATAAAGCAGCAATGCAAATAGTGGGTGGCAACAGGTGAAAGTGCATCAAGGAAAGCAAAAACTGTTCATCTACAGGTAAAGACATGGGTACGGTTTTCTGGGATTATCATGGTGTGGTGCTTGCAGACTTTCTCCAGAAGGACATAACCATCACCGGGGAGTATTCACTTCACTACTGGACCAACTTCAGTTGATGCTATTTAAGCTGAACGTTCACGCCTTGCGAAAAAGAAAGTTTTCTTTCATCACGACAATGCGCCTTCACATACCTTTGGAATTGTTGCTGCAAAACTGCTGACCACTCCCAAGTGCTTCCACATCTCCACATTCGGATTTGGCTCCCAACGATTACATTTTGTTCTCTAGCCTGAAGAAATGGCTGGGTGGACGGAAATCCACGTCAAATAATAGGTTGAAACTGAGACAAACACTTTTTACAGTTGGACAAATCTTATTTTACTGAGAGTATTAAAAAGTTGGAAAACATTGGACAAAATGTATTGATTTACAAGGTAATCACACCGAGAACTTTTAAAACGTTCCTTGTATTAATGAATCTACTTTGTTTAATAGTTGCTCATAGTATTTCCTTTAGTAGATAGCACAAGTATATTTGGTGAATATCCAGTGTAAGCATTTGTTACAGTTATTAACTACCATTATTACAATATTTGTTATTTCTGTTTACTTTTATGGCAGGCCGCGATGAATTTTGCAAGTTTTTTTCGTGGACTTGACAAGCTTTATATCTAATTAACTGCGTATTAGCCCATACGTTTAACTATATTACTAAAACTTGAGAGTCTTTTTTTTTAACAAGAAATAGGCCATATTTTGAAACAGCAAGGTAATTTATGGCAGTAATTTCTAGAGTGACAACATTCTTGGCCCCTTAGGCATTCCATCACAAACTTTCCAGATTTGGTTGACTTTACTTTTAACAGTCCCTGCATTTTAATTTTAAGGTTCAGAAAAAAACAATAGGCATGTTGCTTTATTCACAGAATGGTAAACAAGATGCATTTGCAATGATTTGAAACCTAATTCTATCAATTCGTTCGCAGTGTTTTTGTCATATTTTTTGCGGTACCTCAACAATAGCTTCCCTGCACTGCAGTGCAAGAATTTAATAGCCCGCAATAGCTTTTGTTACGGTGATAAATACTAATAAGTTTCTTATTACTATATAATAATAATGAATAAGAAAGTATTGTGCAGAACCGTATTCTTTATTTGCTGCTCTTCCCTGCACTATTAAAAATAGCCTGTTATGATGGCACTTTGGGTACACACACGTTATGTTTAGTAAGCCTGCTCGCTGTCAGCTTAACGAGAGATTATGATACAGTTCACAAGGAAACTGCTCGCGGCAAAATGATGCCGACACCACCACAAACAACCACAATGAAATTTCTGTAACTAACATTACCAGCATCAGTATTCCGTCGCGATTTACCTGAGCTCATGAATGTTAATTAACTACTTTGAGGTAGTTAAGCTGTGCTGGTAATAAGAAATCAGGCAGTGTTAAGCATCCCTAAAATGTTCCATATTATGAATTACTATTAGAACGTCCTGCTTCATTTTCTGAAAGTTAAAAACTTTTAATTTGTCTTAGCAAAGCATTTATCTCATATCCAATAATAATAATAATAATAATAATAATAATAATAATAATAATAATAATAATAATAATAATTTGGCAATAAATTATGGGATGATGTCCATAAACTCCCTGCAGCTGAACCGCGATGACCACAAGCGTAAAGGCAAGCTTGTATATATCACATGGTGCATGTACAGTGTGGGCCATAAATCACCGTACACTACATACTTATTGATCTAATGAGTTGCAGCTCTGTCTCTGCAGGGCTGCATGCCTCTCCAGGTCTCTTGTAATAATTTGCATAATGTAGTTTTTGATAACAGTTTGCAGACATTTTCTCTTTGACGACCCACATTATTACCACAACAAGGCTTAGAGAAGGCCATTGTAATGGTAACAGTGATATTGGAGATCCTTGGCAAATTCACCTTCCTGAGAGAGAGGCATCGTTTAGTGGCTCTCGAACAGTTGGAGATAAACAGGCCGACCCACAGTCTATTTGAAACCATGCTCTTTCTATAATTTCATTTTCGTGTGGGAACTAATTTCGAACAATTTCAAGACAGTGGGTTTGGTTATAGGTCCTTAAATTAACATACACAGGGCTGCAGTTATAAACGTTGTCTGCTCTGCTACAAAGCGCTTCTGCCAGCGGCGTCCGTACTTCAATTCTGCTTCCCGCTTTGTCCTTACCTGAAGGTCACTTCTCAACCTGTTCCCTTCCCATTTCATGGCAGTATTTGCGAAGAGGGTTATTGCACAACACTTTTTATACAAACATTACTTTAAATATGAGTGGGCTCGTGGTATGCATGTGAAATTTACCCTACTAAATGCCTACTTTAGAACCGAAATTCAGCTTGTGTAAAATTTGCATGTGAGAGCACCAAACGTAGAAATTTAACAGAGGAAGAATCGAGCAAAGCGTGTATAAACCTTGAACAAAATAAACATAAGTGGAGGTTTCGGAATGTGTAGAACATTAGCAATGAATTCCAGAAGCGTTATAGTGGCAGCGCTTAACATATTGTGGGTGAGGTTCCGACTCCAATGTTAAGGTTAGGTTTTCCTTTACCCAGAAATGATATTACTATTGCACATGCTGTACATTTACCGTATAGAAGATGTTTCCTCAAGTTAAAGGTGACAAAAACTGCTATAGTATCCATCACCCAGTCAGGACATGTTGTTGGTGAAGTCCTCTTTCTCCCGAAGTTTTTCCTGTTTCTCAAAGTGGGAATACCAGGTAATTTTAGAAGCTAAAGACTGCGCGATTAATCTATTTATAGTTTTGAAAGAAGTTTGCATTTGGCGCGACGCTTATAAAAACTACGAGCTGGTTGGTCACTACATCGATTGTTTTTGGCAATGCCAGATGACCCTGCGTGGAAACAAAGCGTGACAAATAGACGTGACACTGTTTTCTTTAGATGGCCTCCGACGATTATTCATTTCACATCATTGCTTGTAACTATTTACACTACAACAAACTTAATTTTCGCAGATAGTATCTAAAGATTTACAAGTGATATTAATTATAATATCGATGATGCCATTCGTCGGTGTACGGAGTCTTATAGCACATCTTGTACTTACATTTTGTTTTTATATCGAGAGAACGAATTGTTCCCATAGAAAATTTAACGTAACAAACTGTTTTTTTTTTTTCAAATATTTTATATATATTGCATAATTTGCGGCAGTTCTCAGGAAAATGCAGGCAATGTTTCCTTGTATTGTTTTACATTTCTTCCCAGACAGTGGATTATGTTGATGGCTCTGCCTTCGATGAACCGATTTTGTGTTAGTTTCCGAAATATCAATGTTAAGACGTCAACCAGATTTTCTCGGTTTTTTTATTCTATTTTTTTTTTATTTGTTTTTTAATGTTCTGGACTGCAGGACGACTGCGCGCATTATCACCTAAATATATTTCCTGAAATTATTTTGGAAACTCAAGGGCAGACTTTGTTACACATAATTAATGTACAGAGAAGGACGAAGGTTATAAACGCAACTCACATCTGCACTAAGACTGAAAACGAAATGACGCGCAAAACGTTAACGAAAAACAAAATTACCGTTTTGCAGAAAATGTGATCGGTTTTCCGTATATATGACAATGTAATATTATGCTCAACTTAATTTAATTTATACCGGTAAAAGTGTACAACAACAAAAATTTAGTATTCAAATAAACTCAACAATAACAGCATGCATAACATGATTTGTATCGCTTGTTTGTACATATACGTTGTATGTTTATACTTGGAGATGCACTATTTTGATATGGAAAATACATTTCAATCTGTAAAATTACACAATAACAAAAATGTGGCAATCAAATTCATTCAAAAAAAAAAAAGAAAACGACGTTACCAATTATCGAGTAAT
The DNA here is from genome assembly GCA_030762175.1 of Metallyticus violacea. Classification (NCBI taxonomy): domain Eukaryota; kingdom Metazoa; phylum Arthropoda; class Insecta; order Mantodea; family Metallyticidae; genus Metallyticus; species Metallyticus violacea. The sequence continues at coordinate 62,536,086 of CM060843.1, forward strand.
TTTAAACGAAAAAAAGACGTTAGAACATATAACCGATTCTGCAGTGTCAAAGCCTAGTAAATGTTTTAAATTATGACATTTAAACAGTGTACATTCGATTTCTTTCATAATGTGTCATTCCTTGGCTAGTTCTGGACCTACTTCAAATGTACTTTAAAATATAAGTTGTAAAAAATTAATTCCTTTCTTTCGTCTCCACAAAATAATGTTCAGAACTTAAATGGTATTACTCCTTCCATTCCAAAATGCGACATAGAAATTTGTACAGAATGCAACATATTTCAAACTATGCTTTAGAAACAAGTAATCTAATGGGTTGTATATATGTTATGATATACTTCGGTTTTACAATATCAAATAAATCCTAACAGCACACGCCATCAAGAGTTTTACCTGTAAGTTAGCGGTAACAATCTTAAAACGCTCCCGTTCTTTTGCTGGTCTGCAGCTATAATTACAGAATGTCATTTCAATACTCATCTATCAAATGTTGCATCTTTGACTTTCTACTCTCACTTTGCTGGAGTTCCTGGGCTTCTACAGTGAAGTTATTTCAATTATGGGCTGCTTGGATGCTACTGTTTAGTGGGAAAGTGCAGCTGCCGCTGCGCATTGAGTTACTATTTTTAGTATTTATATTTTTACAGAAAAATTTAAAACTGACAATAGCAAAAATTACAATCTGTTTATAAAAGAGGTTGTACTTCAACGGCAATCTATTGCCAGAATCTGCATAGAAAATTTCTGTATTTCACCTAACTTTTCTTTCGCGATAACATGCAACACGTTTCTTTTCATTGGAAGTTGTCTCTAGTATCTTTTACATTAATTGGTTTCTCTACCTGAAACATATCATCTGGAATATTTTCTTGAAAATCGCCTTACTCACTTCTTAAAGAAGCCGGTTGCATAAGTCTTGTTCTTTAAGACTATATTGTTTTTTTTTTTTTTTTAATGGTGTTTAACGCCCGCTTTTACTACTAAGGCACCACAGGCGATACATGAGATGAAATGATATATTCGGAAAGAAGTTTTTTTAACGAAGGAAACGTCCCAGCCCTAAGTTTAGGGTACTTCCCCGGCATTTGCCATTTATGAGGAAGAAACCTGGAAAAAACCTCAGTCAGAGAGGACAGTCATGGCGGAATTCGAACCCCACACCTCCCGCTCATGACTCCGCGTCTTAACGACCTCAGCCACCCCTGGCGAGGACTGTATTGTTGTAGTGGTATAACCAACGAAGAACAATTTACACAATGAAAACACCCAGTAATAGACGAGTACACAAAACCTCCCTCAAACTAACTACAAGCTGCTACCTGAAATGCATTATATGGTCTTGACTGGCTTCTCCCATTTACACAGCCTCACTCTGCCGGCCCGTAACTCAAATAACCTTACTGTACTAGTACACCACTACGAGTGACCATTTAATTTCTGTCCATTAATGGACTCTGTTAATGATTGAGGTTTGATGTTCCACAGTATGCATGTGGACAGTGATGCATGTGTTAATGTCTTACGTATGTATTTCACAAAGCAACACCTTGACATCTTGAAAGTCGTTGTGTTTCATACTCGGAAGAAGAATTATCTGAAAGTTACTTTCGTGGATCATAGCTATGCAGTGTCATATAGGAGCGAGAATCTGGAAATCACCTGACATGCCCAAATTTTCGAAAACTATTTTCTGAATAGTACGTGCCGAAATGTTCATTTGTTACACTCTTCGGGAAACACTTGTCTCTGAATTTATGATAGTTCCACTAATTATACTCCTTTGTAAATTATGTTTTTAAACAAAACGTCTAGGATATCAATCTAATCAACTACGAAATTAAAAAAAGAAAAGAAGTGGTACGTACTAATTATATTGCATTGTATACTAAAATTTCTATGTAACGACCTTCAAGAAACAAGTTATGCACTGTAATTAGCAGCGTTGTTGCTGCTCTAACATTTTTTACGATAAACGTAAATACAAAATACGAAGTTTTAATTACTACATTATGCAAGCACGGGTGTTAATGTTGGAATTCTGGAGGAGCGTATGGGTTAATCATTGAAATGCTATACGCTCCAAGGCATCATATCCCCTAGTATTTTTTTTTCAAATGAAAACTAAAATGCTCAGTTCGATAACTGATTGTGCGATCTGAATAGCTAAAGCGCATATTCTCAATGTAGTGCAGAATCTTTCCAATTATTGAATGATGGTCGTTATCACTGCTCAGATATTAAAAATAAAATTTCCACTTTCAATGAACCCACAACATACAGTGAGAGTGCCAGTATTAAAAACTGCACACGTTTTGATCGTTATGCATTCGCTTAGAAGACATCTGGTAAGTTTAAAAATAAATAATGAAAAACGTGTAGATACTACTAGGTGAGGTATACAGAATAAATAAGCTCTCAGGAGCTATCCTGTCTATTTACTTGATAATATTCCCTCACATTCTTTAGAATTCCCGATTTTGGCATTCTCTTTATTTGTTTTTGCAAACATTATGTAATATGCGATTCGTTACATTTTAGGTATCTTACATTATTCATGTACTCCTCATTTTCCTAGCCAAGCCCCGCAGTAACCCCCCGTGTAAATAAAATGAACAATAAGATTTTTAATTTTATTTCATATAACATGAATATACATTCGAAGTGCGACATGTTAAATCTATATTTTGTTGTATTTTAATATTTTCATTTGTGACAGTGAGATTAGAAACCATTCACTTCTGACTGAATGTGAAATAGCCGGATAATACAGAGACGTATCAAGAAATACATGCTCGCCGTTCAAAAACAGGAGATCTTGTTATGATTTGCGTGCAAAAACTCTCCAAGTTTATGCAACAGCAATGCTGTGAAGGATGTGCATGCGTGCTCATGCGCATGTGCGCTAATGTTTCTGGCGCATTTCATTCTGTAGAGCAATAAGCACGCGGACGCCATATAAAAAGTTTAGTGCGTGCTGCGGTTGGTTGAACAGAAATGTATTACACATGTAAATCGCCGTAAGTGCAATGCGTGCTATCTAGATGTCTGCTGGATAGATGGAGGCGCACACATCGAGTTACATTGACCATTCTCATAAACATGAAGAGTTTCTACATCAAGTTATGTAAAAATATGTGTTAATAAATCATTATTTACACTTCAAATCCCACTTATTTGTCAATACCTCTAAGCGGAACATCCTGTATTCAGCATGGTGTATTATTCATCGTGGAATATGATATAATCTATTATATTAATTCCGAATAATCACAGAAATACCTTGCACATTCAAACGCAATTATATTTATATAACTATGTAGAAATGAGTTTTCAACTTTAACACTGTTCTCTTTTTCAACTTAAACTCCTTAGCAATATATTTATTCCAGCGATACTGCAATGCCATAATTTCGTCTCCAGAGGGCTTCTTCGTACGGTCTGCAAAATATCTTCTACTGCTGCAATCACCTCTTGATTTGATTGAAAACACTGACCAAGGGGAAGAGTTTGAGAAATGGGATTCAGACAGAGCAAAATCGGAGAAATAGGTTGAATGCTCCTGTACTTCAAATCTCTTAATTTACTCATCTCAAACACTTTTGTGGCTCTTAAAGACTGATGCCATAAACTTTCCTGCTGAGTTTTTGTCTACTTTGGCGCTGAACAATCGGCTTCTTTCCCTCTTTGTCCTCTTTGGCGCTGAACAACCGGCTTCTTTCACTCTTTGTCTTCTTTAGCGCTGAACAACCGGCTTCTTTCCCTCTTTGTCCTCTTTGGCGATGAACAACCGGCTTCTTTCCCTCTTTGTCTTCTTTGGCGATGAACAACCGGCTTCTTTCTTTCACTCTTTGTCCTCTTTGGCGCTGAACAACCGGCTTCTTTCACTCTTTGTCCTCTTTGGCGATGAACAATCGGCTTCTTTCACTTTTTGTCCTCTTTGGCGATGAACAGTCTGATTCTTTCACCCTTTGTCTTCTTTGGTTCTGAACAACCGGCTTCTTTCACTCTTTGGCTCTGAACAACCGGCTTCTTTCACTGTTTTGACTGCTGTTTTGAATCTGGTGTCCAATTTCATATATAGTTATAAATGGAGGCCAAAAATCAGTTCTATAGCTGTTAAAATGCCCCCCCCCCATACATTTGCCATACTTTCATTCGGATGTATTTTTGATCTGCTGTTAGTAAGAACGTTTTCCATCTTACGGAAAGTTTTTTATACACAATTCTTCATGTAATATGTAACATACACATTCTCAAAACATGCCTATAGTCTGAGCATATCTCGCACTTTAATATGCTGGTAATCTAATAAAATATCATGTTTTTTGTTTACTGAATCCTGTTGTTGTTACATTTTGGACCTTGTTCCTATAGGTCATCTTCAAGCCTGTTTGTTACTCCTATGTTTCAATTCTACAGCCCATTTTTTAAAAATTGGGAATAAAGAACAATCTCCAAACTTTAAATTTTCTATGAATTTTCTTTTGACATAAACCCTCTTGACAAAAGAAATTTACAAGCGCACGATAATACTCAATTTGATCTACTTTAAGGGATACCCCTATATCTACTTTAGAAAATTTGGTTAAATAAATTATTTGAAGAAAGATTCTGATATCCTGCCACCTTTGGTCGATACCGAGAATGTTTTAGATCATCTCGCAAATAATATCTATTTTCCTTTTAATTATACTAACAATTGCTTTTTTTAATGATCCAGAAACAGTTAAATACACGAAAGCAGTTAAGGGTATGTTAACGTTGCATATGTTATCTCATTTTATTCAAAGAAGAGGGGGGTTGGATCCATTGATCAAGGTAGATGCGGCAGCATTTCTAAATCTATCGTTGAAGTCCGATCTTTTCATGCTGCCGATACACGCCTAAAGTTTGCAAATTTAAGGATTAATTTCAAGTTATCTGCTATGATGTGATAAATCTCTGAAGTACCAATTCAGCTGACGAGCTTTGAGAACTGTGATATCAGGCATTCCTCAACATACTTGATAGTTTTATAGCTTCCTTTTGCAAGATAACATTAACGACATGTTTCCTTTCTCTTCTAGAAATGCGTGACAGAATTATGTTTACATGCATCCTTTCGCCTTAGTTATTTGCTTATGTTAAAATTGTCCCTGCCTTTGTCTACAAACGGTGGGTATGTGAATGTTTAGTTGCCCTAACGGCATTGCCCAGTTATACTATATATAAATATGAATTGATTAGTATTGGAAATGAAGGATCAGACTTGATAAATTTGATCCAGGCCTGAATTCGAACCATACTGACACCTTACCAACTGAGCTACCATGTCTTCCTCCAAGCATGCAATCTGAAACCTGCCTTGTCTGATTTTACACACTCCGGAGACGCCCTGCATGTTGTTTATCTACTTTTTATATTTCTTTGTAATTTTTATATATTTACAACGTTATGTACTATTGAAGCGTTTCTCTCAAAGACATAAATAGTCATTAGTACTGTTTCGGCTTATTTTTTAAGCACATGAAACATTTTACTTGTTCCTTACATATATGTTGCTTTTTATTCGTCCTCTCTTTTTATTCTTGTTTCTATTATTTTCTGTTATTTCTAGTGGAATCTTTTAAATATCAGCAAATATTTTACCTGAATGGACAGTCGTGTACAGAAACTTTAAATAAATAATTTTACTAATTTTAATTTTAAATGACATTTCTTATACACTTTCATGTCGTTTCAATATTAATGCAACATTGGGCTGAATATGGTAAGAAGAACTTACCCGTATTTTGATGCGCTGTAGATAAGGCTTTTTTAATACAACTTAAGCTGTTAAAGTGAAGCGGTCAATCCTGCTTAATGGCTTCAAAAAGAAAGCTTACGTTGCATATATTCTCCATAATTCCGGCCTAAAAGGAAATATTAGCTAATTAACACACACACACACACACACACACACACACACACACATACATATTCTTCAACAGAAAAAACCATTAAACCTATTATTCCATATAATATATAAACTCTATGCTCATTTAATTATATTGGTATATACACCAACATAGGTAGAACTATCAAAACAATGTATGCAGTAGCAAATAATTTGAAGTCAGGAGTCATATTATTTAAAAGGTATTTACAACGTAACTACCCGGACAAAATATACAGTGACAACAATTCAAGAATTTAAGAACAGAAGAATTTGTATTTGCAGATACCTGTCCTCCAATTTAATGATAAAATAATTACATTTCCTACCTATATACGTCACTAAACTGTTTGTTACATATTTGTTTTTACACTAGTTAACCATCACAGAAACAGACGATGCGTTGAACAGCAAAATGAGGACTAATGTATTTCCTCTAGCATCTTTACTCTAGGCCAACTCGTCTAGAAAAGTGTTCAGCTTAAAACCGAAGCATCAAATGTAGTAAACTTTGCTAGAGTTTTCCTGGGTCTATCTGAGAGTCAATTATTAGCATTAAAAATTCGCTTTCTCGGTGTTTGGGAAAACTACTATGGGAATTCTGACCACAAGCTGGTAGTATTATATATTTAAAATGTAAATATAGAACGGTTAAGCTGTTCCAGGACACTATTTATGAGTCTTAATTGAAGCTAAACTACACAATTAAAATTTCAAGTTATCAGTAGTTATTTACAATGTCTTTACACATTTAAATTTATATATACAACAATATATGCGTTTGTTAAACGACACCTAAATGAAATATAAATAAAATAAACTCACAACAGTTACCTCAGAGCAATGAATTAAGATTTTTGCTGCAATAGTAAAATGTAATATAAAATGGAAAGCAAAAACGGGTTTATTGTTGCATTGCCCTCATACTCATTGAATCAAAACATATTTGCCCAGTCCCCCAAAACACTCCAGGTAATCTCAAACTTTTTATAGTATGTATTGAAACAATGAGAAATATTATGCGACCAGGAACTTTAGCTATACGTTTAACACAGTGAAACATAACGACAGTAAATAGAAGATATTGCTAGATAAAAAAATACAGTGTGCCAACTGTAGAGATCGACCGGCTTTCTGCACATTTTACTATGCACAGCAAAGAGGCTGCTATATATCACACACTGTCAGATGTAATGAATTAGACCATATAATAAATAACGTAGAAAGGCTCTAGAAGCTAAAACGTTTATATATAGCAGTGCAAAAGAAGGGGGGAAAGGACAGTTTCATACATGCAGAAGTATTTATCCATAGAATTTCTGAATACTAATATGTACCCAGTTCAAAACGAATCTACAGTCACAGATGAGAATAAATGAACGTCCCTTGCAAAAGCGAAACCTAATCCACGAAAGTCTTTAAGGCTTAAAACATCTCAAAATACTAAGAGATACTTCGGAGTTAAGAAGATTGTGTGCATAATGGACGTATCTTGCTTAAAGCTAGCATATATTTCATTGCGTATTGCCAGATAGTTTGGGGATGGTGCATAATTGGCGAGCATATCCAAGCAACATTTAACTACGCCTACTATGTCATATCATGAGTAATTTGATATATTGAGAACATAAACGGTCTAGGTCTAATTATCACTGACAGTATATAATCCGAGGTGCTTATCAGGCTCCCTGGTAACATCTGCAAGTTTATGCTAAACCTACCGGCAATTAACTGCGAGTAGGGCCGGAAGGATCTTTCACTATTAAGAATCACAATCCCCTCGGCCCACTTCCTCGTAATGAGGCAACTCATCTCCTAGTATAGCAATAATAATATTAGTTTAGCCAGTTATTAATAAGTTTAACACAATTTATGAGAGCTTTTATGAATTCGCCGTTGTCTACTACATAAATATCTTTATGACGCATTCGTATTTAGAATCGGTTATAAACTCATTAATTAACCGAAAATAGAAAAATGCATATGAAGACATTATTATAAAAACGCCCTTTTCATTTTTTTAACCAGAAAGAGTTAAGAACAGTATCGTTGCAGTTGTATTTTTACTACTATTTGAAATGTCTGTAGATTACAAAACAATCCATATCAGAAAAAATATCAGTCGTACAAATACAGCCCTTGTCGTTACGTTTTCAACTGTCCATTTCAGTTTGTGTTAAATATTTTCAGCATTGATTTACTTATATACTGCCAGACATCACAGCTAGTGCAGTCTTCTAGATGTCAACGGAAGCTAAACAACTAGATTTACAGGTTTGGCACACAATATACTAATAAGGGGCAGTAATGCTGAATCATGGAGATCGGTGAATACACGTAAAAGTGTATCGAAGCCTATAGAACTATTGCTTGCCCCTCTTTATTATAAACTGAAAAAACAGGACCACTGTCTCCAGAAAGCCGCCAGTTCTTTGAAAGTCTCCAATTTGTTACTTCTATTATACTCATAAGTGCTGCAGACACTGATGACGTCGAATAGCCGCTTTGGAGGGAAAAAGCTATTAAGTGTGTGGTATTTCCTGTTAATTTACTCTTTTCACACTATGCTTTCTATTGCATTAATAATATAATATTGTCACAGAGCACTCATTCCTCACTTTTCCTAAAGCTAATGGCTGGACACTAGGGGCGTACTCCAATCCAAATCCTTAAAAATAATTTACATCACGGATTGTAATCCCAGGTAACAGGGAAATTACGATAAATCAGATTCAATGAACTGATAGTTGAATTAAGCTGATACTACCGCACCTTTTTATTGGTATTACAACGAGAATGCTTTACCTATAAGACGCTGTTACGAGGTCAGGGAGAAGAGTTGTGTATTTTAACCCGCTCACCTCTCTCGATAGACTGACGCTTTTCCTTAACAAAACCATCAAACATTGCAGTTACCCTTAGAACAAGAAAGATCTGGTGCGATAGAGCGGTTAGAGCTGCAGTCCCGAGCGACAGCGGAGAGAACCGAACTCCTCAATCACGAACTGGAGATGAACGCATACAGCTCCTTTCGGATTATAAAACTGAATTTTTCGATTTTTACCATGCGTTGTCTTATTATAATTCGCAATTAATTCATACACACACACACACACACACACACACACACACACACACACACACACACATTAACCTTAACCACATTAACCTAATCTCGCGTAAATCCTAGAAAGCGGGGGATCCATTAGTTTGCTGCGGCGTGCTAACGTCCTATGTCCGCCTCCTTTTCGCAAATATAAATTGATAGGCGATTGTGTGCTACTAAGTAGGCGGGTAAAGCATTGTAACGGTGGCAAATTTCCTCTTATATGGAATTAGCAATTAATTCATATACGCACCCACTAACCTAGAAACCGGTGTACCCAGTGGTTTGCTGGGGTTCGCTAAGACCTAATGGCCTTGGCTCGCCTCCTATTCTTAAATATAAATTGATAGGGGCGGTAAATCACTGTAATGGGGGCAAATCTTTGATTCCAGGAGAAAAAATAATAATGAATATCAATTTTATGCCGCAATACGTGTGTGTGTGTGTGTGTGTGTGTGTGTGTGTGTGTGTGTGTGTGTGTGTGTGGAGGGGAGGTACTATGTTAATGTGTAAATCATTTTAATAATGGAAAATCTCCTCTAACTCCAGCAAAAAAAAAAACTATCATGACGTATAGATTCGAAACCACTAGCTTCACAACTACCGTCTAAATTATCATGTCATTGCATTTGAAGGTCTTCTTATCTATGTATATTTTGAAAATTACACTACCTTCGGCTCTCATTGCTGTGCTTTGGACTACAGCTCTAACGGCTCTAACGCACCAGTAAGGAAGAGATCTTTCTTGCTGTAAGGAAGTCTATAAGCATGCGCAGAACTTAGCTTTTTCTATGTTTTACACACGCCAGATGATCGTGTAATTAGCTGGCGATTGTTGACTTCAGTACTACTTTAATATTACAATAATTATGGGTCTCATTATTAGTATTTTAATTACTAAGCACCATTATTAAAGCATAATTTATATTATTAAGCCTCCCATATGACGCAATATTTTAATTTGTATTATTTTAATACAAAAATAGCCATTGTTACACTTCCACTATTAACAATAATTTATCGGTCCATAATACGTAACAGTTTAATATGTTTATCTAATAACTGATTCTTATACTCTCTGAAACATCTCAATAATATATTTTTGAACCATGTTATTTGCAAGGTTTACCTTGTAGAAATATAATAAGTGTTCGCCTTCGCATTCTCGAATTTGAATCAACAACAGAAACATCCTTGTCGGTTTTGTCATAAGACAGATTTGCTGTAGATTATCCGCTTTTTTATTATGAAGGAGGTCCTTGGTTCTTAAACCAATAATTTTTTTAGTTCATTTTGAAGTAAATTTTAATGTTTTTATAGCATGCACTCATTTCGAAAAAGCATTCTATTTAATGGCTAGATCTACGCTATGAACCATTAGGTATAATTGTTATTAATAAAAGTGTATAGAGCTGCACTGAATGGATTAAAAGCACAAGAAACTCAGGTAAATCAAGGAGTCGGACAATGAATGAACTGTTTAACGCCCGTTTTTTTGCTACAGAGGCACCCCAGGCGATGGACACTGATGATACATGAGATGAAATGATATATTGGGAAAGGATTTATTTTTAAGGAAGGAATCGTTCCAGGCCTAAGTTTGGGGTATTTAAACAATATATTGCTGAGCTATGCTTACACATTTTTGGTTACTCAACAGTGAAATCTGTTTTACATGTGCGAAATGTATCTATTCTTATTGCTCAATAAATTATGCTCATTTTGCTACTGTTAGAAATTGTAAACCATTCTTCTTCGCCCATATTGTAAAGTTACATTTCTATGGCCATGTCTTGGATTTTCCTTCCAGGATACTTTCCAGGTTTTAAAAGTTGTATACGCATCAACGGGAGGGTGCCGAATCCAGGTTATTTAATTATTTAATTTTGACATGGTGCATATTCATGTACAAAATAAAGTAAATAAATTCTAATAAGTTTGTGGTATAATGAATTGGATATTAGAGAATTAGACAAAGAAACAAACAAAATTTTAGTGCTATAAAACAACATCTGTTCCTGTGCTTAAGTACAGCAGTGAATCATGGATTCTAAAACAAAGTAATAAAAATAAGTTACAGCCGCTAATATGAGATTTCTGAACAGGGTTAAGGACTGTACAAGAACAAACATTGATGTATTTTTAATTAAAGAAGGTTTAAATACATTTTGCCTTAACAGAATGATAGAAAATAAAGCAATTTTAAAGAACATATAAGAAGAATGATACGATTATAAACTACAAATATAAAGCTTAAGATAATACAAATTGGATGTCCGAGGAAGAGGTAGGAATAATAAAGAACGAGGATTGAATGGGTTATTCGCCTAATCCCAGAAATGAAGAAGAATCAGCTTGTTATTTCATTCGCGGTAAGTTTCAATGTGGCTTTTGTAAGTTAGCCTCCGAAATTTCAGAAGTAAATGTACTGAGACATTTTATTGCATTTAACTGGTGCAGCAATAAAACGGCAGATCTAAGTAGTATATGCTATAAAGAGCAATTATTGTTTACATCATCCGACCATTTAGATGTTACTCTAAGAGCTAAAAGCTCTTTGAGTGCTTTGAGTGTTTTAATGCCGCACTAATTGAGAGAAAGGGAATATTAAGAAATAAGTATTCATATAATACTCATCTATCATCGTAACCATTGTCAACAGTCAGCTCTTAAGTGGAGAGATTTCATGCTAAATAGTTGCGTTAAAAGCTGTGCTAGCGACTTCAACATAGGTGTGTGCGCGGATCTTTTGTCCCCTTTGTTGCTATCAGAACGGGAACTTTCCCTGAAGAGATCCCAACCCATAAAATGTGAGCCCTTTGACAAACCTACCATCTAATGTGGGGCTTCCACTTCAGTTCTGGATCAGTTGCAAAGCAGCCTCTACCGCATGAAGCCGGGCATTATCTTATAGTCAGACACCTACAGATTCCTTGATGGACTAACTTTTCGAAGTAAAATTGAAGTTGAAAAACCTAAAGAAATACACATATTATGTTCTATTTATATTAAATAACAAGGCTTTTCATTTTATATAGATATTGGGGTTGCATATGAACTGCTACAAATTTGCTACCTCATACACCATATAAACACTATTCCTTCTGTTCCAAAATAAGGTAATTATAGAAACCTGTCATTTAAGTTGTTCCAAATATAGTATAGCCACATATGCAACATATTCAAAATTGTGGTATAAAAGCAAGTAACTTAATCAGTTCTATTGTATGCATATATACAACTTATCTCACATATGAAATAAAGTGAACTGCATCCCAAAAGCACGCGCCAGCAATCGAATTATTAGCAAAATATGTTTTTCATTTTGCTTAGTTCAACTGCATATATAGAGAGATATTATCAAATCCGAAAAATGGTCGAAAGCTTTACCTGAAACTTTGCAATAGCAGACTTGATGCTCCCGTTCTACATTTCCTAACTTTAATTGTAATTACAGAATGACTGTATAAACCAACTGCCAAATGTTGCACCTATGACTTTCTACTTCCACTTAGCTGGGTTAATGGTTCCTGCTTCTACTTTATTTCTGTTCATAATAAATCTGTTAAAGAGATAGTTTCACTCCCCGCTGTAAACTAATATCGGTCACATAAGCATAGTAAATGTTTGTGTCGATGCTGTATATATGTATAGCACAGATAAACGCTTATTTTTGCATACGCGATAATTCCACTCATTTCGTTCGTTTCTATACCATGTCTTTTTGGAACTGAGAGACATTTCATTAAACAATGGATAATTTAAACATATTATTCATTAAAATATTTTAGAATATAGCGGAATCAAGCTAAAATTCTGAATTGCTAAAAACAATTATTTTAAATTCTTTTTTTTTTTAATGAATCATTTAGTAATGACTTTTATTGCAAGAATTAATGACTTTTATTGCAAAAATGGAGCAATGCTAAATAAACGATACATCGATAATGTAGAAAGGTTTCTTTTTAATCGAAAGAAGACCCTGAGAATAGAACGTATTCTCTTTTACTATCTCACTAAGAGGTATAATGTCAGACATAGCTCCAGGATTGAACGCATTAAAGCATTTTTCTCTTGAATTATTTCTTTGTTTACATAGATGTATGCTATTATACAATTTCTATATATTTAACGGTGTTGGAAAAGTCTGTCACAAATTTATCTTTCAATCTTGTTAAAATACTGAAAGATTTAGAAAATTGAACTTTAATTAATACAATTGAGTAAAGTGAAGTTTATTTACTTTATATCCTGATTGTAAAACAATATATAATGTATAACAAGTTCGGATTAACAATCATAAATCTCAATGTTTTCCGGAATCAAATCATTATGCAAGTCATTCATGGTGGAGCACCTGAACATCGCCTCATGTTTGTTAGTCTGGTTCTGAAAATTAAAATGGATGAACACGCAAGAAGGAATAAAATGAAATGTGGAACGTTTTAATACTTACTGTTTAGTAGAGATGAGTTCTCGGCACTCAAGAGGTATCATATCTAACGATACTATTGATAATGATCTTAATAATTTTAAATACTTAGTTAATAGAACAGTTTTGACTAATACTGCCACAAGTAGCACATTATAAAGAGGTCATATACTTGTAAATAAGTACTATGAAATTGAATGCTCTTCTAAGTCTGATCGTTGGCCCCATAATAAGAGGTTCTTCCTCAAAATCCTGCAGATAGTCTAGCGACAGTATGTCTGAACTCAAATGTGTTTAAAATCACATCTAAGTGCTAAATTGTACACTGAAGTAGATATTTTTGAACGTTTGAGGCCGTTTTTATAGAGGTGAGATTCGCTGGGGCGGCACACTTCCGATGCTAAGCAAATCACGTTTACTTGTTGCCGGCCTCGACCACCTAGATGTAATTGGTTCTTGCACAGTATTTACCTGGGGGTCCAACTGCTTCTACTGCTTGCTATACTTGAATGACTTCTTCGCGAGGGATATTTCCCCTTTTATAATATGTTTGAAATGTCGCCTTGCGGTTTTCTTAGCTCACAGGGGTTGTCACAGGCCCGCCCACGGCAGCAGGGCTCTCGAAATTCTTTAATGTGATTGGTGAGTTATGGCCCACCCAGACGCGCTAACTTTTAACTCTTCAAAATTTTCTCCGGGAGTCGACTTTTGTTTGGTGTGAAAGGCCAGTCACACCTCCGCCGTCTACAGAAGAATTTTGTAACGGTTCCGAGAGGGTTTGACAACTAGTAAAAATGCAAGGGCTTATTGTTTCCGCCTTCCACCTACGGATATGCACTTTCCTTTGTTACTGTCAGCGGCCTTCGAGGAGCGCACCAGGCAACCTTCCAAAGTACATACATTTTTTGTTACATGCAATACTGCTTATGCAATAAAACAAGAAAGTAAACGTTATATAATTATCATTTTTCTGGCATGTAAATTCATTTACAGGCGGGTGCGGGTGTGAATATCTGTCACACGTGCTATAGATTTTCATTTCTAGCATGTTTTTCACTTTTCGCTACAAAATAACCTCAATTCCTTTTGGATCTGACAAATAATAATAAAAGAATTTTTTAAAACATGTGTAATCTATGGTACGACCTAATCTCAAATAACTTAGTGACTTTATCATGAATTCGTGTTATTTTGAAGTGACAGAGATATCTTATCTGAGAGTTATTTCGTAGTGTTATCTTTTTCGGATAATTTCAGTGAAGTTTAGGCTGTTTTCAATTAGCACCTGTAAGTGATAACCGCGTCGTTTGGAACATTTGTAAAGAGGTTTTTCGGCGAGGTGGAAAATTTCACGACTATATCGCTTCAGTTCATGAAATTGGTTTTTACTGAACATCCCAATAAACAAGTTCCCAACAGTGAAAGTATAACAAGTGAAGAAATAGCAGTGGGTCGTTCTTTCCAAATCATCATCTTTATTATTGCCACCAACTTAATATTTGAATGTGAGTTAATACACTATATCTTTTCTGGGCTATAAATACAGATTTAAATTTAGATATATTCAATCAAAGCAAAAGCAACCAGTCATTTAGCATAGACGAAGATGACGCATTTAATGAGTTGATTCAGCACCTGAATCAATCTAGGAGTCATCAATGTAATTATATAGGTACTAAATGACTCACAAAAAATACAATCGGTCAATAAGAAAATTTTGATGCATTTATTCGGTATATTAATAGATCCAAAATAATAAAACGAGATATTAGCATATTATTTTATAAAAATATGAAAATTTCTAGTATCAAATATTTGAAACTAAAGTACGTATCTATAGATAATGAGCGAGCGTTGTATCAGCCTTTCTATCCATATCATGTCTCTATTCCTGGATGAAGCTGTAATTGCAATTTCCCTTTGCTATGTGCTGTGGCACCTCATATAAGCGGAATTCCTTACAGTTAGCGAATATATAACAAATTCCACCATAATACTGCAGACATCAACTATTTTATGTTGATATTTATTTTCATTTGTGTATTTAAGCGAATATATAAAAATTTACAATAAAATAGTTGCAACCCCGAAAGAACAAAAGCTCGTGCTCAGGTACAAATTCAATTCTTTATATAATTATACATTGAAATTGTGCACATGTAAATTAGTGATGTAAATACAGAAATTGGGGGAGTATAAACATAAGGCCGTTAGTTATACATTAAATAGAATTCTGAATAAGAGATTAGTATAGTATAAAAAGATATATCATACCGATGTTAATTTATATATATATATGTATTTAAAAACAATATTTATAAATGAAAAATAAAAATAAAGTAACACTATTAACAATGTAACAAACTAACAGTAATAATAAAAGTAGATACGGATAAAACACTTAGATAAAGTCACACTTTAAATTGCAAAGTGTAACTTATCTAAGTGTTTATCCTTATCTACTTTTAGCATTACTGTTAATTTATGTATATATGAAACTTGTGGTTAAACCTTAAAATAAATATATTAAATACACGAATGCAAAACAATAAGTTATTTATCAGTGATAAGATAAATATAAAAAATTTGGACTAATATAAGCATAAAAATCAGATTTGCAAAATTGTTATTTCTAGTTTACGTATATTTAATATATGATTTAAGGGAAGTATTAAAGGGAAGGGGAGTGTCAAAATAGTATTTTTGTTTTCGTACCATTTTAATATTGGGAGTTTTTTTTTATTTATTTTGATGTGATTTTCATTAATGTTTCTTAGTTAAAAGTATTTTAATGAATTTTAATTATGTTAGTGCAAAAGCAACTTTTATGGATTTCGAGAGCACTTGCTAAGTTAAAATGTTATAGCTCAGTAACTATTTTCTCAAGAAGGCTATGTTTTGTCTTAAATGATAGAAAAAGTTGTATTTCATAAATTTGCATCGTTTGTTTTTATGACATAATTCTTTGTTTTTGTTTTTGTTTTTTTGTTTTCTTTTACAATGTCTGAGGATTTTAGCCCGTGTTTCCTTCAAAAAGTTAGTTTTTCTGTAAAAATATTTTTCGTTACAATTATTGAAAAACTACTTTTTTGCATAAATTTCCCTTTTTTTATTAACTGTATAAGCTATCACTTTGAAAATATTACCATCTATTCATGATGTTATTGTGATGGTATGGATCTATTGTAGTAGAGCTAGGACAATGTGACAACGTAAAAAAATAAAATATAGGGGGAAAATAAAAAGTAAACAATTTAGAATAATTTATAATTTACTTTAGAGTCATGGTATAGTAGTGAAAATATGATCAATTTTTTTCAATTATTTGCATCTATATGCTGTAAAATTTTCAATTCATTTGCATAAATAGGTCCATGAGAAAATGGGAGCTGAAGTTGATAAATTTCATATTAGAAGGAAGGGCCTTTCATACTCCCCTTAATAGACATCTATAAGAATAGATATAATTAGCTTGAAGTGCGAATGTTTGTGTGTGTGGAGAGTCGCACAAATATCTGTATGAAATTATCTTGAAAGTTTATTATAAAAATTAATTAATAATTAGATGAATTATTTAACGCTCATTTTTAATCTATTTTAGTTAAGCTCGCCTACAACAGAATGATACATCAAAACTTGCTCGCTTTTGGCAAGATTTGCAGTACCGAATATCTTTTGCTCGGGAGTCAAAGGGCTCAGTGTGAAGGCAATGTCGCTTGTAATTCTCAAGTCTTCTCCGGAGCTAACGTTTTGTTATTTCCCGAGCTTTCAGGCATAGCTGTTGTATTGATTGATATCGACTTCTGAAACAGCATTTGCAGAAGCGCCAAATGCCACATTGCTTAACATTGGAACGTCTACCTCCTTCCATCTCTCTGAACAGTCTGAAATCCGTAGCTGAAGGTAATGCATATTCACCATACGCTGCTTTTCGTACCTTAGGCAGTAAGCTTCACCAGAGAATATTACATCTCTAGCGTCATTCCATTTTGTTGTATGTGAAATGCAAACGTATTTACATAAAAGAGCATTGCTACCAACTGCAAACGAATACATGTTATCTAGGAATATTAGGGATGAAAGCCCGTTCTTTGCAAATATGAAAATTACGGAAAACATACTTCTAAAGGTAAAATATTAAAAATCTGTCATCGTACTGTTCTTTTAGAATTTGCAAGTTAACGTTCTACCCAACTGTAACACAGTGGGATCTGCAACACTCAGCATACCTGCATACGTACATTACAGAAATTCCGTAAGTCATAACAGGTAGGAATTACCATGCCATCCACTTGCTTGGGCCTTGCTCTATGTGAATGAATGAGTGCATTTATTGAAATTAACCTATATAATGTTAACTTTGTAACTTTCACATGGGTGCACGGGACCGTTCATAGCACAAAAAGTACGTTGCTTAAATAAAGAAGCAAATAAGTTATGCCTCCATTGCTTTAAGCTCTTAAAACCATAATGATAATGATAATAATAATCGTCTCAATATTAGCTTAATACAAACATCCTGAACATAAAATCCTTTCCCTCTGATCTAAGTGAACACAATATCATCTCTACATACATTTTTAATTTACTTTAGTTCCCCCGCCCTTCCCGACCGTTTTCAGGCTTTTCAGACCTGAACTGTTTCACCCATGACCCGCTCAGCAGAGCCCAGCCTGTCCCTAGCCCTCTATTAGAGTCAGTAAAAGACGACATCACGCACTTTTTCCATTCTTCCTCTCCACATAAAGGGCAAATTCTCAGTCCACTTTCACCTGAGATTTGATCTGCCACCATGCTCCAAGTCAAGTTCCTGTTTAATGAGTCTGTCCCCTGGTTTGATGTACTGCTCCATCCCCCACCCAGATTTTAACCCCGTTTCCACTTCTAACGAGTTCTTCTCCCTCCTCCCTTGTGCGATTGTAAGCTGCCTGTCAATATCCTTCAGGCGGTTCCTGACCTTCCTCCATACAGTTCTCCTGTTACCTTGGCCTTACCCAACCCGATGGTTTCTAACCACTTTCTCATTTTGAAAGTCCATGCGTTATTCCGTTCTAACTAAGCGGTTCCTTGAAGCTGATTGCTCTAATTACAGATTGGTCTTCCAGAATAATTTTCAGCCATATTTCACCGCTCTAATTTTACATTCTCACTATTAACCCCAAATTCCCGTAGCACGAGAATGCCATCAGTCGGCATCCAAGCACAAGCCATACAGGCATGCTCAAGGACGATAAGTTCAGCCGAAGCTCTGCTTTGGAAATATTGGCTATTTCTTCTTTACGTTGTTTTCGGTTTATCTAATGTTGATGAACTTTTTGATTACTCTTTTAATTAAAGATGTCAGCAAAATCAATTATTCAAGCTTGAGATTTATGAGTTGTATCATCGTCTTGCTGAATACACCATGGATAGATGGCCTTGAGCAGAAGAAGATGCTTTCGGTACTTGAGCCTTGCTCATACTTGTGCCAGTATCCTCAATGTGGACGCCTCTGGAAGAAAGGAATGAGGTGAGGAAGGCACTGGGCGGTCAGGATCTACGGACGGTGACTGCGCGGACACACGTTTCCAAATAGAATACTCTGACGCCGCTGGGCTCTCCCCCCTGAGTTGTTCGAGCCCCTCAGGAGGTCCGTCTCCATTACAAACGCCTGAATAGAAATCTTTTCGAAGTGTAAATCAAACCGCGCCAGCCCACCTCATCCTGGCACATTAGATTCTGTAACAGAACCAGAGGAATGAAAAGGAGAGTAGAAAATTCCTGGAATGTAAATATCCATTCCAGAATTCGCCTAAGTAACCAAGGGAAATTACGGACACTAAGTTGAGAATGGCCGTCGCTACGAGGATTGAACGCGAGATATCCCAAATGCTAGACTCAATCAATCATTACTGTGTGAGCACACCATGAGTTCGTACTTAGTCAAAAACTGTTTCAAGATTAACACTTTGCATAGGTTACCTCTTAAAGTTTTCATGTCAAAAATATACCAGCTTCATGTTACTCCTATTGACACCCACACTCATGCAACGAAGTTTCATGTATGATCTCGAACTTTCTGCTACCAGGCAGCATATACTTGAATGTTTACTTAGTCGTGGACCCATGACAAGTCACTGAAAAACAATTGTGCATCTAAAGCCAGATCCACATACAAAACTAAACAAAAAAAAAATAGTTGCAATTTGCATTCTACTCTTGAGTTGTAATATTGCATTGGTCAATGCACATTAAATCGTATACTAAGATACTTTACAAATTAGTGGCTTGAAAAGAGGATTAAGAACAATTTTATTATGTGAAGGGGTCAGTTAGTGTTTTGTTTTAATACAATAAATTTACCGTATATTTGTATAATACAATTTAGAAAAACAAATCCGAAAAGACTAGACGTATAAAAATGACATTATGATAGATAGAACACAGTGTCATATTTAGCACAAACTTTTAGCAGGGATATAAACAAATTACCTTACATTTTACTACTTTACAACGGAAAACAGGAAAAACAAAAATATCGGCTGATTGCTTTCTTTGTGATTTTGACAAAAAATGTGGCAATATGTTTTCATTTTGCATCTAGAACAACTCCCATAAAATAATTTTGTAAATTACATTTTGAACAAGTGGGTTTTGCTAGTTGTGTTCACGTACGGGGTTCGAACTCAGTTGTACTATTTTGACAGGAGAGTGCTACCTGTATATCGGCGGGCAAAACAGATAAAGGTACGACTTTTCTATACTTTTTATCTTAGAATATAAATCTGAAATGTATATCTATTTTTCTAAATATTTGCAATTTTGCCATATTTTGATTTTATTGTCTTTGTAAGGAAATATTAAAATATGCATAAAACAAATTTCTGAAATGAAAAATCAGACTTGAAAAATTCGGGTCACAGCCGGGATTTAAACCACGGAGCTTCAGCCTTCTGGGCTGTCGCTCTACCAACTGAGCTACCGTGCCCTCCTCCAAGCACGAAACCACGAACCTTCTCATCTAATTCTATTTGATATATCCCAAAAACCTCCGTAAGCTGTAAGAAAGTTATTGCTTGAGAGGTAACTCGCTACAAGTAATTTGACCCGGAATACTAGTTTTATTACCAATATATATACACTCTCTGAAATTATTTCGGTGTAGTCCATTAACATTCCGTATTATATTCGTTGCTTCAGTATCCGCTGTACCAAAGTGCGGCTGATTCCACTGTCTATATATATATATATATATATATATATATATATATATATATATATATATATATAACTGTCATGTTTCGAATTCTGGCCGGAACCACACTTTTTGAAGTCGTATTCTTCCTGTCCAATTAATGTCCTATACATGGCTATTTCTGCATATATATATATATATATTATACATACTATATATTTTAAATTGATAAGGGCTTCAGGTTCTACAAAATCTCAGAAGAGGGCAGACATTCTCAACTGGGCCGAGCTCAAGGCTAGCTTACGCAGAAATGACAACTCCTTGAAAGACCCCCCAAATAGTTTATAAAGATAACAGGGAAAGCTGCTACCAAAATTGTTGTGTTCATGTGGGACAACGCCCGTGATGCCATCTAGCTAATCGTAGCTATAACTACATTAGATTATGCGATCCGCTGAATTCAGAGCATGAAATCTTCGAAAAGTTGGATTTGTTCCTCTTATACGGAAAGTGTTTATATTTAAATGCAATACAAAACAATTGGTACATTTTATATAAATAAAAGATACAATGAAGTTTGTTTTTTTTTTTTTTACTCGTATTTCTTTGGCAGAAGAATGGCACATTAAATGACAAAGCTTATCTTTTTTTTTTTTTTTTTTTTACATTTGAACCTGTTTTCTTTATTGCTAAGCAATTAAAATGGATTTTAGGAGTAATTTGTCATATATTAAACAAAAACGTGTTGTGATAAAAGAAATTAAAATTCTAAACCCTGCAACTTGAAGTGGTTTTGTGTTGTTGAAATTGTGGCTGCTTGCCTCGACCTGTTGCCCATGCTTCTTAACAGAATCTAATGGCTGTCTTTCGCTGTTGTGTTGAACCCTGGTCAACAGGACTACATGAGAGGATGCTATTGGTTGTTATGATTGCACGGCGTAACATTGTACAATACACACTTTATTGATTGTAACTTGTTCACATTGGCATGTGTTTCTGAAAATCCCGGGTTCGGTGCAAAATTCAATCCCTGTAAAATCACCTTTACGGTGCTTCTGACTTTATCTTAGATTTGTCTGCACTTATCCTTGCATTCAGGTCATCGACCCTCTAATTGCGATACGTAAAAATGTTCCTAACTCACTCGGTACACAACACTACTGACTGCTACGAAGTGTTGTTTTATCTAAACAAACGAGGCATCATCAACTTATCTTTTAATATCTATCACATGGTTCGCGAACCCGCAGACCGATTTGAACATGGAATATACTCGTACGTGAACAGTAGGTAGATTACATCGAAAAGGAGTCTCGAAACAAGACGAACTGCTTTTGAGAAATCATCTCCACATGGTTTACTTACGCCGACAGGGCTCACAAATATACGCGCATGCTACCCGCGATACTTAAAACGTTAAAAATATACAGCAAGTATTGACTCACTCAAAACTACATTTGCCATAAAGCACGAAATATATCAGCGCCCTGAAGTGACCAAATTTCAATTCATAATTACCTTCATTCGCAGCATGGTCATTAAAAATATATAAAGCTTTTCTTTCGTGATCACCTTTTGTTACATTTTACTACATCATCATTTTTAAACCGTTCTCTCCAGCATTGAGTTATACATTATACATTAGAATATGTACTAATATTAGCACAATATAATTTATAATAAAATATTTACAATATATTACATTAATATTACCATGAAGGCATGAAATAAATTCTCTCAAATTAAAAATACAATTTGCATCAAATTAAGAAACAAACGTTTAATCATTATCACTAAGTTTTGATTACACAACTGCCGTTGGGTTATGTGTCTTCTTATGCAGGTAAAGCTGGCCTGTTAGTGTACAATGCAAGCTGCTAGAGCGAGTTTGGTCTCGAGTTTTAAGGAAGAGTTTCAACTATTATGTTTATAAAGTATTTGAGACCCTCTTTACATCTGCCGGACAATGACTTGAAAAATCCCTTCTACCTTTGCGTATGTTGGCTGAGCCTTCGATCGTATTGCTTTCTACGTCACAAAAAGCGCAAGTTTTCAACCAAGGAAACGTCAATTCGCCGATAAAAATTAACACACTAATTTTGGGTACGTCCAGTTTTACAGCTTTGATACTTAGTATGTCACGCATTAAGTAATCTTTCCCTAAGCTTTTTATTCAGTAATGGCACAAAGACCGATACTTCTACTTAAGCATGCAGTTTGAGGGTTAAGGATTATTTCGCTGCTCTATTGTTAAATTAACGTTGCGCATTTGTTACAGGAAATCAACTATGACTCCCCGAGAGGTGGCGTAAGTGTCATCACAGAGAAAGGCGATGTTACGACCAGCTACTTGCTCATCCAGAGGGCGAACACCCCTGACTCCGGGAAATACACCTGCAACCCTTCCAATGCCAATCTCAAGACAGTGGTGGTTCACGTTCTCAACGGTAAGTCTGTGAGAGTTTCATTATCAACAGGACGGTAGCATGCCGCTCTAATAAAAAGAACTTAAGTTTGTTCAAGTTTCCAGCTCGTTTCTCTGTTACTCCATTTCTTCTTCATTGCTATTTTATTCCTTGCTTTTCCTTTTTTGTAGTTCCTCACTTAGTACATTCCTCAGGAAAGGCTAGAGACAGCAACATACCCTTGTTAATTTGTAAATCTAATTTTAAATCAGGCAATACGTATGGCCCAATTAAAGTTCCACTGAGAAAAGTAAGACATTTTGTTCTCTTCCCTCAGTAGCTTGCTATCTCTTAAACTTCTAATTTAATCTGGGAAGGATATCTTTAAATTTCTGTCTAGTTGAAGTCTTTCAGATAATCCGAACTAAATTCAGTGAAAAATTAACATTTAGTTCTCGTCCCAAAGGAGATTCCATAGGTAAGCTTTCTTCCATTTCTAGCACGTTTAATCTAAACCCATCTTCATAGTATGTTTTCCTCAACATTTAACAAATGATAAAGAAACCAAACATTGCTTAAAATCGCAAAACGTTATGAATATGTATATTATAAACAAATTTAAGAACATTGAACTAGAGTTACTATTAAATAGCATGTGTTAATGTGTTAATCAAAATTGTTCGTATACTATAAAGTGAAATCTCAATTAGGAAGCTTTGATATTTGAGTTATAACATGTTATCACGCACCAGTAGATTTTAGATGATTAAATTTATGATCTATATTTGTCTAAGCGAAAAAAAACTATTTCAACATCATTCAGAAAAATTAAAAAGTATTCGCTAAATCCGCAGAAATAATATAATTTCTTGAACATACTGGGTGATTCATGAAGACAGACTCAATTTTGTATGACTATATTTAGTGAAATACCAATGATCTACATTAAGAGAAGGCCCTAATGTTTTACTACAATCGCTGGAGCTCCCGTCTACTGCACATTCGAGCAGTTGTGAGCCAAATGGCAACTGAGCAGCACAAATATTTTTGCTTTCGTGACTTCATTAAAAGCAAGTCAGCGACTCGTCGGAGGTCCATTGTTGAAACGACGACGAAGAAATGCTCGCTGCATTGCAGTGGCGGTCACGGTTTTAATAGAATCGCGAACTTAAAGACTTTTTGCTGCACAGTTGCCATTTTGCTCAAACTGACGCTGCTGCACGGTTATGCGCTAGGCAAGGGCTCTAGCGACGGAATTTGAAACTTTATGAACTTGCTTTCAGATTTTATATAGATCATTTTCATTCAGGAAATAATAGTAGTACAAAATTCCGTGTAATTCATTCACTAATTTAATGTTTTGGCATTATTACAATTTTGTATTACAAAGTAAGAGCATAATTCAGGAATATTAACGTTAATCTACAAATGTATTGTATATAATTATTTATTAACACTCTAACATTCATATAGAACTTATCAGTTAAATAATATACATTTGATACTAATCATTTAAATGTCTTCATAAATATTTCTTTAAAAGAATTAATTTTAATTCTTATATCAATTCATTATATAACTCAATTAATTAATTCGATATGGATTGCATTTTTTTCAAACTAAGTTAATCTGTAGTCCCTTGTTCTATGGTATTTTGACTTGTACTATGATTGGGTATTTCCACTGTTTTCTGCTGTTTATTTTAACAGAAAGAATGATACGATAATAGAATAATCTTGGAAATATATCTTAGCACTATAATAAAAGGCCTAACTATTATCGTTGCTTTAGATTTTTCATTAATTGGTATGGTCTCTTTTACAAAGTAAATTTACTGTTATGTTATTTGAATTAAGGGCTGCCTGAGCGCTGCTTTTCACTTAGGAAGTGCTCTGTCACAACGGCAAAAAGGGAGAAAAGAGTCGCCACACATAAACTTAATATATGCGTTTACATTACAATTTATATTTTTCTGAAAATATAAAACGATATAGTATTTAAATAGGATAATAGTGACTGGTCTATGTTGAAATGATGCCCCTTAGTTGCAATGCATTGCCGGAGAGTATATCAGCCGAATAACACATGAGCGCACGAAAGTCTCTTTGAGTCTGTCGAATGCAATTAAATTAAGCTGGGGCAATGAATTAGGTATATGATGATTCTAGAAAGAAATTAAAGGAATGGCCTTGTTTGAACTCATATGTTGGAGGGCTCATAACATGACTGCTAGTTTTTACGAAAATCTGCCCATTTTGTAGAAGGGAACACATTCTGGCCGAATGTTCCCACTGGAAGCACCTGAGTAAAAAGATGTTTCCAGAAAATTTTCTTATGGAAAATAGAAGTCGATTGGCATGCTGAGACCCGAGGCTGAATTTGGACATTTTCCAAGCCTAAGTGCACGAATTTAAAAGCATAACTCTTAATAATATATAAGTTGTTTCAACTCATATACTGTAAATATTTTTCTCCATTTTTTATTTTTATTTTATCTCTCTCGAATTGTGTCGCACTGAAGCATGTACGGTGGGCGACCCATGCTTCAAATATATTTTTGTAATGTATAGAATAAACCACCACCACTAAGCTGGTGTCTGCGTAGGAAACTGTATTTTCTCTAATTTTTCTTCTATAAGGTTAAGACGCGGGGTTCGGAATAAGTTTCTGACTGTGTTTCTCGTAACTTTTTAACAAGCTGAACTGTTTCCCAACCTGTAACATGATTACCGGGATATTTGCTTACCACTCCTCTGCAAAAATTTGTTTTCACAAATGTATCGTATATTAAAAAAGTATTGTTAACTAGTGGCATAACTAACGAAGAATAATTAGCATACAATGAAAGCACCGAATAACACACGAGCGCACAATCATTCTCTGATAAAGCCTCCATAAAAATAACTACAAGCTGATACCTGTACATGCATCATATAGCCCTGACGACTGCCACCTACCAGTAGGAAGCCGCGCTCTGCCGGTGAGTGAATTTAAATGCCTCACAATTTTTTCTTCGGATTTATATTATACTTTAATATTTTTTCATAATATTAAACTTTTATAATAGCTTGCAAAAGTGAATTTGAGCAATATAGTGTCGTAAAAGGCAGAAAATATGTCATTATAACTAGCAAATTATTGGATATTTCGCCCATTTATATTCATGCGGTGCTAGGGAAAATAGCTGCGATTCTGCGGCCAAAAAGTTGCTAATGATTACTTTTCGTTTTCATTTCCGAGTGATTTTAAAACAGTTCGTTTTTAATTAGTGTTTAAATATAAATTTTGCAGCTTGCAGTGTTGACCATTCAGTAGTACACAATTTCCATGCTTAATGATAGATAATCTCACTACCAGGCCAAAAACATTTTTGCAATCCCCTCCTTTTACGAAACACTTAGATAAAATTGCAATATCATGAAGGCTAATTGGTACTTTAACTATGGTGAATAACATTTTTATTCTTCAATAACTCATTTATATATCTACTATAATGATTATCCAAACATTTAGCACAAAAGTCGGCATGTATGAAGTGTGTTGACCCAACTGAGTCTCAAAATAAGAGTACCTACACATTGTTAATGAGAATCTCGTTTGTTGCACATAGTATCCACAGAGTGGTTTTCAAGCACTATTGGGTTCGGATTCACGCTGTTTGCTGGCCACTCCATCACACCGCTTTTCATCCAACAGCCACTCAATGGTCACAGCACTCGCCATGTAGCCTTCAATTTAACCACGATGGGTGAGCAAAGAAACTGTCCAGTACTAGAGGGTTCTTTGCATCGCAGCGTATCCTTGAGCTACCAACGCACACATTGCCTTAAATTTCCAAGCGAAGTTGTTGTGTAAATTTGCCTAAGTCACATTTAGATTCATGAACAGTTCAATGTGAAATATTAGCGAGTTTGGCAAACATTGTCTATTAAGAAGCATACCAGATCAGCCATTCTTAAAGTTTTTCTTGACCGCGGACCTTTAAAGATCCCACGTTGTCACGGACTCCTAAGATTTAACTCACAATTTTCATTCTAAATTTGCATTCTAAGGTAGAGGAAGGTAAGAATGGGACTTTGGGTATTTTTAGTAGTATAACTTTTCTGCACGTATTGACAGTGGATAAATTTACAACCTGGACTGTTAAAAATTAAATTTATATATGTTAGGATAATAAGCTGTTGAGTATTATTGAGTACTCTTGGCTTCCCTATGGATGTAAAATACTCGAAGCTTTGCTGAAAGTACACAAACAAATGACTGCTTTACTGAAGTATTTTGGTTTCATCATCGTTATCAACTTACATGGTTTGGGCATGAAGTCTGTTTCGTGCCCTGGATAACAATTAGAAACACCTTAATTCAATTACACTAAGCTCCTACAGGTGGACGGTCTATCGCTTCACGTATCATCAAGTATGATGCTAAGGTATTACTTGGACGTGAAATTGCCAGTAACTTAGACCATGGACCTCTTTTTTCAGGTATACCGTTCTTTGATGTGTTTAAATCTACGACAATGGACCCAAGGTTTTAAATCTCTCCCGGAGGACTTGCGCTCCAGGTTTTTGCGTCCCGAAAAAGCCTATAGACCTCGGTTTCTGGATCACTGAGGCCATTATATTTAGATTTATAAAATTTAATTTTAATGCATGTTATATTTCCAAATCACTCCTTTGTTTTATTGCAATAAAGCATTTGATTAAAATATTAAGAATATAACTAATTGAACACAGAATTTGAACACAGAATATAGCCCAACAGGTCTTCATTAATGCATAAAAGGATAGCAAGAAGATGCCTTCAAGAAATTACTTAAGACAAAAGTTAACCGCATGAAATGAAATGTCTAAAAGATCTATAAATATGAAAGCATAAAGCCCGAACAGCCTGACTTTAGGTCAGCCTGGCAATAACATTCCGCAACGTTCAAAATATGCCAGAAGTTGTCCATATAAACAAGTATGTTTTCCCTATAAAGAGTGGCCTCTATACAATAAGAATATATCAGCATAGGATATTTACCTATTCAAATAAAATAACTAGAAAACAATAAACTTATCACCTCAGCGCAATAACTAAATCACAGTTTGCACACAATGTGCTTAACAAATATTATACCACAGAATCCTCTAACTTTAAATCATTAACAGTATTAAACAAGATGAGGAATATTCGGTACCAAAGCAGAAAATAAAAAGATTAGCAACAAGTAAACTGATTTTAGAGGAAATAACAGGAGAGCTTATCATTTTATCTAATCGTTCTTACTTAATCAAATCCGTCCTTTAAGAAAGGGTGGTAGATTATAGGTTTCCAAAAAGTATCTTCGCATAAGAACCGAAAGAGAAAAGTGATGCGCACCAAGAAGGTAAAATTCAAAGCAAAACAAGCACAAGACTAAAAAAGGGTGAGGAGGTTCACCAAAACAAAATTTTAATATATTTACTTTGCAAAAGAAAGTATTTCAATTAATGACAAAACTAAAGCAAAGAGAATCACTTAGACCTCTTATTATAAAGTTAAAGACGTTTTCAAGATGGTCTCTATTCTACAACTCTTTCTATTAAATAAAATAGGGAGTTATAGTATAAAAAAGAAAAGGTTATAAGATAAAGTGAATAATATTAGCTAAGCTATATCGGAATTAAATTGCATAATAAATTACTACAGAAATTAAAACTAATTACTTCTGAGAAAGTATTTAACAAGATATTATTTAAATTATTATTATTTGCTGAAGTTCACTTACAAGTCGCGATATATCTGCCTTAACTGGAGAAAGTTGTATTCTGAGTTCTGTTTCCTAAAAGGTTTCTATAATTATTTTTATATAAATGAGTGCAAAGAATGATTTTTCACACAGTGAGGTATTACAAAAGACATCAGTACTTTCAAGGCTTCTTTGGTGTCTGGGAGAGGCAGGCGAGCCCCAGCCTGCGCATTTTGCTGTCAGAGAAACTATGACAGCACACATGAGTAGTTCTGCTTGGTTTACGTTTTAGGGTTTAGGGCTTACCTATTTGAAAGTTTCCTCCTGAACAAATAGTCACCTTCAAATTGATTCTATTTTACTTTATCTTCGTAAGTTTACATAATCTTTCTTTTCTTGTAATTTAATGTTCGTATCTATACATTTAATAGCCCCGACATTTACTTTGGAGCTTACGAGTAATTATTTCCATTGGTGGGTTGCACAACTTCCATATTGTATTAAGAAGGGGTTTATAGTGCAAATATCCTACTCTTAACCATGTTGCCTTAGGAGCTCTTCAATCATGGCTACCCCGATTTGTCTTCCAAGTGTCCTTGTTGCTGTGTGCAGCTGACGAATCTCACCCATCCGACATCCTCTCTACTCTTGCTAAGCAAAGAAAGCCCAATTAAGTCGCTCATCCTGGATCATTGGGTACTGAGTCCTCTCACCAGGTTAAGTGGCCTAAACCATGTTGGAGAAGAAGAAAATTGATGGTGATGATGGTGTAAATATTCAAGATAAAAACTGTAAACAGTATTCTAATGCTTCGAACTCGCTGAGAGGGCCTAACAAACACCCGGAGTCTGCGAATCGCAGCGTGAGAGCCGCTATGTGAGATAAATGCTGTGGGTTTAATAAAAAGTCTGCAACACCTGGTTCGTCGAAATATTTTTTTAATAAATAGCGCATTTAAAACCTTCATTGTTGAAAGGTGTAATTTTCAGATTTGACAGAGCGAAGCTGTATTAAAATAAAAACTGTTGGCAATAATTAATGGTCAGAATAACCTAGAAGTATTGAGAGCTGGGTTGTTTGAGATAATATTCTTTCGCAGGCATCTTAACGCTACTGTATAATTACCTAGACCTCTGGGAACTTGTCATTAAGGATGTCTGGGTAGAGAGTTGTGCAACCAATGAAAATTCCCCCTGTGTGCATTTAGTAACAAATGAGAATCAATAAAAAAATTATCGGTGACAATTTCTAGAAAGTTGCACCCCTAACAGGGAGTTTCGGTTAATGCAATTATCTGAAGACCGAAACGTCGTCGAGAGATTGTATCGCCATCAAGGCCAGCTGGGGCTACGTGAGTTTAGGCGAACGGGCGTGATTTACCGATGTTCTACGTTGGCCTTGAGTTGAACTTCACTTAAAAAATATCATTCGTTAATAAATAACTTTGATTTCTTAATACAAAATAAAACGGATAATGGGTAATTTAATAAGCAGAAAGTGTGGAAAAGGTCCAGCAACCCCTTGCGTGCATGGAGAGCACATCACCTTTTAAGTGCATTATAATTTACTACACTGTCATTCTAGTATCTGTACCATCGATTCTGGTGTTGTCCCTAGTGCCCGCCCGTCCCGACTCATAATTTGGGTCGTGTTGGTCATCAGATAATTGGATAATCGCATATTTTAGCGGGATTCAGCGCCAGTTCATTGCATGGAATGGTGTTATTACTCAGATATTGTCTTTGTTGAGGATTAATAGGCTATACAACAATCCGAATTACAAGTAATCACAGAATTTATTTCCATCAAGAACTAAAAATGTCAAATTTGACTATTTTACGCTTCCCAGTTCTCTTAATCAGTTTCCTGAAGCGGTATATTTTCATTGATATCTCCCCTGGAACACGTCACAGAGACATTATCGCTGAACGTTTCTTGGTTTAGCAAACAATGGCATATTTTTATTTCATGGTGAACACTCAACGTGTACGCATGGCTGCTCATAAGATTCTGACAAAGAACCCCGTGGAACTTCTTAATACTTATTCAACAGTCTTCATTACAACGCAATTTAAGTAGTTTGTTCTCTGGAATACCAGCATTTCAAACAACAGATATTTTCATTTCAAAGGACCAATTCTCCTCTAAGAAGGAGCAATTATAAGAAACTCTCAAGATTGGGCAACCTTTAAACAAGAGGCTAAATAATTCTACGTGGAACATCTTTAGTATTCTATGATAGACCTCTAACCATTTTACTTACTTCATTTCGGTTACGTTCCATACCTTTTCTATCCATTTATTTTTGCACTGTTTCACTGACATTTTCTTTAAGTAAGGAAATCGTATGCAGTTTTGTACTAGCCCCTACTTCCAAACACACAGTTTGCTGCGAACTACAGATATATCTAGGAAAGAAAATGCAAAAATTTAACCCTTAAAATAAACATTTAAAGGGACTGCGCGCATCTTTATACGCTGCTATACCACTGCCCTTTCACCGAAATG
Source organism: Metallyticus violacea (assembly GCA_030762175.1). Classification (NCBI taxonomy): domain Eukaryota; kingdom Metazoa; phylum Arthropoda; class Insecta; order Mantodea; family Metallyticidae; genus Metallyticus; species Metallyticus violacea. Next base: position 62,567,338 of record CM060843.1, read on the forward strand.
TTTAATAATTAAAATATTTTTGCAAATAAATATTTGAGGTAAATTTTGTTTTCTTCTCAAAACAATTCCGGATTAAAAAGCAGATTAGTAATCAAAAGGCAACAGAATTTGGAGTTAATAATGGTTACTCGTCTGAATGAATTAATGGTGTTTAACGCCCGTTTTTGCTATAGAGGCACCACAGGCGGTGAACACTGATGATACATGAAATGAAATTATATATTGGGAAAGGATTTTTTTAAGGAAGGAAACGTTCCAGGCCTAAGTTTAGGGTACCTCCCCGGCATTTGCCATTTATGACGACTGAGGAAAACCTGGAAAAAACCTGAGTCAGGGAGGACGGTCCTGGCGGGATTCGAACCCCAGACCTCCCGCTCACGAGTCCGCGATTTAACGACCTCGGCCACCCGTGGCGGTTTACTCGTCTGAAATGCTTTAAATTGAGTCATGACTTCCAAGTTAAATTTCAATTTAAATGAGATTATCTCAGATGTGTTCCTTTTTCTCAGAAATTATCATGACTATACGGTTAAAATTTTGCACACTTATGTAAGAAAAACTGTTAAATACACCGGACTATAATTATATTAGTCAGTATAACAGATTTTATAAAAAAATATTTCTTTTAAAATTTGAAATGTAAATTTGACTTCTTTTTATTCATATACAACTGAAATACTGTTAGCAGCAAAATTCATATATTTCCGTGGCATTAAATTCAATGTTTTTATATATAGAAAAAATCTAATCCTCTCTTTTAAGTAGTTTCTGAGAAAAGGAAAAATATAATCATTTCTTTTTTAAATGTTACAAAACTTAATATCTTTTCATGCAAATTTTGATGTACATTAACATTAAACTTCATACAAGAAGGCTGCACATATTGATATTATAGTAGAATGTTTATATTTATCTATTAAGTGTACCCAGAAATAGGCATGTTTCCTGAGCTCAGTGGTACACTTTCCAGTTCCCTTAACTCTATACTATTGCACTCAGAGCTTAATGTATTTCATTTCTACTACTGCTGCCTTTCAAACTATAATTTCATAGAAATATGTTTAAAGCTTTTATACACTTTTCTCTAGACACTATATTATTGGTATTACAGACAGTTGAAACATTACTATATGCTCTCTAGTTCCGCTTAAGATATTTTGATTAGGTCTGTTAATATTTCGAAATATTAATGAAAGTGATATACGACCTGAAAATTATCTTTCATAAAAATAAAGTTTGTTATTAAAAATTGTTCACAATTTTAATAAAATATTTTATTTATTAATAGTTAAATATTATAATCTTAACAATATGAAAAGTTGGTAAAACCAAAGTTAATTTTAAATAATTATAGATATTACTTTTATTTCTATTGTTTCCATTACAAATCAACATTATTTTATAGATATGTGATAAGGCAAAACTTCACTGATCTTATAATAAATTACTCAAAGAAAATTAATTCTAATAATTATTTAAACTTAACAGGCAATTATATGGCTAAATGGTTTTAATAGATTCATTAAATTGTATGATGAATAAGCTTTTTAAATATTTTGAATAATTATGGTGTCTTATTAATATGACTAGGTTAACTTTCCACCTACAATATAGCAGAAATAGGGAAGTGTACCGTGTAAAAATTTCTCTAGGTACTATTTGAATTTCCCAACTCGAATCGTAAAGTAAATGAGGCTATACTGAAGTAATAAAATTTGTAACGTTTTACTGTTTATACATACTGCCTGCGCATAAATGTTCAAATCATATGGTTTCGAAAGTGGATATTTGGCGGAATTTCAAATCGTAGTTGATTGGTATAATTGAGAGATACATTCACGTCCGTCAATCTATTGTGCCCTTTTATCTACGCTAAAAATATTACGGATAATCAAATCAATGTTTTCCAATATAAGTAACGATTGCGTTAGTGTTTAACTTTCTGTTAACTCTACAGCAGATACGTAAGAATCGCTCCAGAAATGGAGAGCCCACCATTTGCTAGCGCTTTTCCTTCGAGATTACGAACTCCACCTGAAACATTGTAAGAGGACGTGAATCTGAAGTGGGCAGGTAAGACATGAGCAAAACACGCCCAGCGATAGGGTGTGATTCAGTCTTTCCTACTGTCTACAATAACCGAGGAGATGGATAAAGCGAATTGGCAGGAAAGTTACACTACAGGTATAATGAAATTGAAAGTTTCAAGAATACTGCTCACCTTCCTGTAGCGTTAAGTTAAACTTGACTCAATCTAGCAATTGTTTTGCGGAGCACGCCAGTCATATATTCTAGCATTCCAACCAACCCTCACTTTCAAAGTGCAACCAAATACATCCTTGTGCAAATTAATGTGAACAAAAATATTATTGTATTTTTTTAATTGTTTCACAAAATATAAATGTTACTTTTTACTGAACATTGTTTTTAGTATTTAATGTGCCCACCCTTGGCTTTATTTACCATTTTCATTCGTTTGGACATGGAGTCAATAAGTTCCTTACATATTTCACTTATTTCTGGGTCATGAAACCACGCTTTTATCACAGCATAAATAACAGTATCTTTGGTGGAGCATTTTCATCTGTTTCTTGACAATAGCCCAAAGATTCTCCAGGGAGATCCGGTGAATTTCCAGGCCACTCCAAAACACTGAAAATCATTTTTCGTCATGAAGTCTTTTAACATTCCTCAGGCAAAGGTCTAGCTGGTCAGTTCCTCTGCCAATCTCTTTAGTTCTGGGGCTGCTCTTTTCTCTAAAATTGGAATGCACTTGTCGCTGTTCATCATTCCGTCAACAGGAAGGAAACATGTAGTGCCTGTGAATGCAAAACGCCCCCCCAAAAAAACCTTTTTTTTTTTTTTTTTCGTTTTCGGCCACACCGTCCTTTGCTTTTAGGTGAAATTGACTCAAACTCATTTTTCCTTCTAATTATATAATTAACATCACCCAAACTTATATTACATTTAGTTGCTATCTGTCTCTGAGTCATATTACTAAATTCATGGATAGTTAACGTTACTTCTCTTCTTAAGTGTGATATTAATTATAAAAAAAAAATATGCTTGCTAAACAAAATATTAAAACAGCTAGAAACACAACCAATTGCTTAACTGCTAATATGAGAAATAAAAGCATAATTATAACTAACTGTCTCATAAATGGGTATCAATAATACGGTGTAGAATTGCAGAGAAACAATAATTAGCACTGAATAACTTATAAAACTAAATTTACCTGCTTGTTCACATTAATTCGCACAAGTCTGTATTTTCTTCGTGTCTTACCTATCTAGTTGTTTATGTCTGTTCTTTAAAGTCCCAAATAGCTCACTAATTTCATAAATAAGATTCAAAAAGCCTTAGAAAAGAGAGCAACACATTTTTCATGTACGATTTAAGAGTAACCTAATGCATTGCTACATTTAATAATTTGCTGCGGAATTTCGTTCTCGTTTCGCAAAAGAAAGACCTTTGGCGTAAAAATCGTAAGTATCCTTTCTTCGGATGGGAAGTAAAGCCGTGGGTCTCGTGTCGTACATTTACGGCACGAAAAAGAACCTCAAGCCTGAAAAAAGAGGCCTCTGAGCAAAATTTGGCGGCCGTTTCACGCCCTGAATTGAATGGGACGCTGATGACCTGAGATGTTAAAGAGCGTCCATAAATAACTCAATCAATCTGGGAACTTTTGCAGTCATTGAGGATCGTCTAGGTAGAGAGTTGTGCAACAAGTGAAAATTCCTCCTGTGTGCATTTAGTAACAAATGAGCATCAAAAAAAAAGTTATCGGTGACAATTTCTAGAAAGTTGCACTCCTGACAGGGAGTTGCTGTTAAAGCAATTATCTGAAGACCGAAGCGTCGTCGAGAGATTGTATCGGCTAATAATCCATTTCTCAAGGCCAGCCGGGTTTAGACGTTTAGGGTTTAGAGTTTACGTAAGTTTAGGCGAACGGGCGTGATTTATTTATACATACTAATATCTCAGAAACATTTTTATGTTTTGGTCGGCGACAAAGACCGTACTAGAACCCTGCTTCTCTTTGTTTTCCTCCTTATCCCATTGTCCCGCTGTCTAACTCCATCTTGTGTAAGCAGGGTGGATGGGATGCATAGTAAAACGTTGCATGTAACAATTCTTTCCTTGTCCCAATGGCCGGTTGACGTAAGAAAATTTGCATAATTAAACAAAAGAAATTAAAATTAAGCTGAAGGAGTACAGGCGAGGAGATGAGAAATGAAGAGCAAGAATAAGAATTGGGTGAAAATAAAAATGACTAAAAGAAGGGAAGTGGAATGAGAGGTATAATAATAAGAAAATATAGAGGATGGCTTGAACATTAACTAACTCACTCTGCCTCGTACCTGAAATAAAGGGAATAAAAATTCACCTCAAGTCCAAAATATCTTTTTGGTGTACGAAGTACTTTGCATGGCAAGATAATCATGTCCAAGTTTTCGTAGATTACATTCCAGAAATGTGGTTTACACACGACTGTGCTACAGCTCACTTCAGGCATAGAGCTTGCGATTATGAGAATGGTCGATCTCCTCATCAAGAGGTTTTCTTAAGAGAACACAATTTATTAAACTTGTATTCTAGTGTTGCGGTATATTCGAAAAGTTTAGCGTCACATGCAATGTTTGAGAAAGCATCTTAGGAGCGGAAGGTCGCTTTGAACTGTTGTTATATTTTATTTCTTTGAAATGCAATGTTAAACTTAGCGTTGTTTTATTTCTTCAGGTGCTGTTGCACATTTTCCACTCTTGTGGTATTGATCTTTAGTTATTAGGTCCCTCTTCTTCTGTTCTCGCGGAAGTCGTTTTTGCTATTTTAGAATTGAATTTCAATTTATCTTTACTGGAAGACTCTGTATAATTGAAATAAAATATCCACTTTGGTTCAGGGACACCGTGCTTTTAAATTAGATACATAGGATTTGGGGGGGGGGGGGGGTTAGGACGCTGTTTAACATCTGGGGTCATCAGCGTCACATTCAAATCAGGGCGTGAAACGGCCGATAAATTTTGCTCAGAGGCCTTTTCTTTCAGGCTTGAGGTTCTTTTTCGTGCCGTAAATGTACGATACGGGACCCACGGCTTTACTTCCCTTCCGAAGGAATCCATACTTAGGATCGATCCTGGCCGGGTTTGAACCCGCGGTTCTGGATTTAGGAGGCAAGTATGGTTACCACTACGCCACCAGGACCGACGGAGATAGGTTCTAGATCACTCGAAAAGCTATCTTCAGTTTGATACCGTCCTTGGTACCATCAATTGTGAGGAATTAATTCGAATATATATATATATATATATATATATATATATATATATATATAAAACATTTTATTTCACCTAGCTGTAAGTGAAGGGTTCTGTAAGTGTGTAAAAATGTCCGAAAAGCAGGAATTCTCGCTCGGACAGCAGAGGGACCGTTCTGGCAGAGAGACCATAGAGTAATTTGTTTTTTTGTTTTTTTCATAAGAGAACTGCTTTCCCCCCGGAAGAACTGCGAGTAAAGACGAACGCTTTTAACACCTGCATTAGGACGTTGAACTTTAGCGTACGGTAGAAATTGAAATTAGACAGTAGACGAATTACCAAGATGTTACGTTCAGATAATCTGACTAGGCAATTATGTGAGAGATCGTGATGTCACCGATAGCCTGTAAGAATGTCTAAATTCATAATGGCGAGAAAATAGAGCTTTCCCTTATCACGTGGCCAAGCGAGTCTTGTTAGATATATAAAGACCGGCCGCCCCGTGAAAAGGACACTAGGACTACTACTGCGGCTGCACCTTCTCCTTGGACGATTTGGACTGCAACTTCAACATTACGAGGTCCACGCGTCTGCCAAGCGGTCCGAAGAGAAACGGACTTGGTTCAATAAACGCCGTCAACTGGCAGATAACAAGGTGTTCTTTTTCATCACCACATCACCTTTGATTTCCCTCACTCAACCCGGCACTAGCAAGTCCCAAAAACCAGCAACATCCTGTAGATTGACAAGAAGAGTTATTCAGTGGTGACCTGTATCTACATATAATGAAACTACCATCGCCATTCTTCTCGCCACCAATACCTCCCTCAAGCTCCAATGGATAATGCAATAGGATACTGAGGATCAGACAGAAGTCAAATGTGTAATATTCCTGTGGTAATAACTTACATTTTATTACTTTTTTGTTATTTCGTTTTTCATCCATTCCATTGGATCTCATTATTCATCTAGTTCTTTCTTGTGGATGCTATTCCATTTACTCTTTTGGTAATGTACATTATAAACATTCTCTGAATGTGCCAATACCCTGTTTTTTCTCTTTTCTGTTATACCTGATACCGACTTTAATTCTTTCATTTCTTACGTTCTCTTGTTTAGATTCTCCCCGCTCTTCTTAAAGGGTCATTTCTTCCCTAAAATATGCATTGAGATTTTTTTTTTATTTCTGTTTAAACCCACTTTTATTACTGAGGCATTACAGGCGGTGGACACTGATGATAAATGAGATGAAATGATAAATTGGAAAAGGATTTATTTTTAAAGAAGGAAGCGTTCCAAGCCTAAGTTTAGGGTACCTCCCCGGCATTTGCTACTTATGAGGAATGAGGAAAACCTGAAAAAAAAATCTCAATCAGGGAGAACGATCCTGGTGGTTTTCGAATCCCAGATCTCCCATTCACGAGTTCGCGCCTTAACGACCAATATAGCAGTACATTGAGAATACCCACAAGTTTCCCTTATATTTTTTACCTTACGTTCACTCCTTAGTTCATCTTTAATCGCTACTTATAATTAACATATTCTCTTTTCTCCTTTGGCTTCTTGAACTGTTTTATTTATACTGTTCATCCAGTTGACCGTTTACCTGTCCCATCCGATTTCCAAGCAAATATTTCACAGTCTCATTAAGTTTTCTCATATCTTTCTATTCCCTAACACTTCTTATAATTTATTCACAGGTATGTCATCAAACGGTGTTTTCCATATCCAGAAAGAGCACATGAAATGAATGCAGGGTAGTAGGATGCTTAATACGATAGACTAATAACATATTATATACGATAAACGAAATAAAAAAAGTTAAAAGCATTTAATTTCAATAGACCGTTTAACTTAACAGTAATTCAGGATTAGTGTCTTGCTAAAGGCTCCAACTATTACCTATAAAAGTATGTTTGCTTGTAAATGTACATACATATACCTTCAATGATGCAAAACAAGACAATCAAGTGACGTCTAAAACTCCAGGATTCTGAGTGTGAAAGTCTCTAAACCAAAACCTATCCCAACATGCGTTTTGTGGTCCGTCACATCTAATTCTTGAACACCTGACACATTTAAGTACAACGTTTTTCTTTTTTTATTTTCCCCCTTTGTTTTAACATATGCAATAAGAGTTTAATTTCTTAAAAAAATTCTTCGTACTAATTTGTTTTGTTCTTTACATAGTTTATTGCTTCTTAAAGAAAGTTTCAGCCTCCCTGTAGTTGATTGAGAAGGGTTTCTGTTGTTCCTAATTTTAAAAAATTTTCTGGATGCAGCATTTTGTTGGTATACATGTCTTCCACCAAATTCAGCTCGAAATAGCATCTGACATATGTTTTAAATGAACCTTTTTGCCATTATTTACGAATGAGGATCGCATACTATTCAATTTTATACATTCTTAATCAAGCTACAGTAAAATTATAACAGCCGAAATGCGGTGACGCAGAACACAGACAAATGAAGATGACTGGACGAATGTATTACATCGCGGATATTTTTACTTTGCCGGATGCGTGTTTTTGCGCGTTATTTTGCGAGTCATTATCAAATAACAAATATTTTATAAACAACAGTTTGGGGATTCTAATGAGAGTATACCTCTGTAGTTTCTGGCTTAAATGCTTGTGTACTGAATTATATTAACGGCCGAAGCTCATGCCTTCTGACCGCATTAATGGTGACTAAAATTGAATGCCAAGCATTCATTTCTAATTAATTGTATACTCTAACACTATGAACATTTATGGTCATCTATTTCTTTTCGTAAAATTGTAATTAGCATTACCGAGTTAATGATAGGAGTGAGTTTCTTAAATGCCAAGGGAGGGAAAATAATTTCGTAAATTGTTACATAATAGAGCAGTAGTTATAATTAAGTGATATTGTCATATGCTTCGTGATATTTTATATATTTCTGTAAAGTCAGAAACGCTTCATTCCTTCATTGTACTTTTTTATTAATTTTTTCGGCTGACTGTGTTCAGGGACAACGGGTTCTTCTCTGGACCCAGGGTTTCACGGATCAAACCAGAATGAGGTCGATAGACGTAAACATCTCAAGAGCAAGTCCTCCGGGACCTGCAGAACTTAAATATGAGTCCCATGTCGTAAATTTACAGCAATTAAAAGGGGGGGAAAGCATGTCGCTAGACAAAATTTCCGGTCATTATAAGTGAAGATAATGCCTTAGATTCACAATAGATGGTACTTAAGCCGATAGGGTGCGTGACATGTAACTAAATTCGAATCGTTTAGGGCCGTAAAACAACTCGGAACAGTCCTTTGGTCTAAAGCTTGTAGACTGTTGATTTATTTGTTGGGTATTATTCTTCCTTTCATGAAGAGGAGTTAGGAGGATTTAGCGATCTAGAATTAATGTGTACATTGTGTACGATTCCTACATTTGAGTTTCATTTCTGCGGTTAAATCAAAATTTAATTTGCGGTATCACAAACTTCAGCACGCGTTTTAACGCTTGTCATGTTGCTTATTTTTTATTCAAAGCATGCAATCCCCAACAATTTGTCACACATTTTAGTCACTGTGTTTAACAAGTAGCATGGCAGCATTTATGAAATTAAAAAATGTCAGCTTTAAGTTAACACGATCTGACATGCAAAAGATCGTGCTGTGCAAAATTTTATGAACTCGTTTGGTGCAATTTGCATAATTTTTAAACCTTATTAAACCCATATTTATTTACAGCGTAAAGTGAGGTTAATACTTAAAATCGTAAGGCTTCTGCTATGCCACGCAACATACAGTCCACAAGCACACATATACCACACAACTGTAAATAATTCCCTAAAAATTATATTAGAAAAAATACTTTTGGTTTATTAAACCTGGACTGAGTTCGTTGGAGAGTGTGCGATATGTTAACAGGAATAGCAGGTTGGGAAGCGGGCTAGAGAAATTAAAGAACGCACTCACATTAATAAAACGAGTTAACAGACCCCTGGGTACGATTTACGCACATGCATCACGAAGAGCTAACCTACTTTGAATCTGCGAGTTTCATGCTCATAAAACATGATGAGGGCACTCGAAAGTCAATCAGTTTAAGTCAACAACAAGCTAAAATGAAACGCTGAAGCTTTTATTAGAATTCTATTGAAAAATTCATAATACTGAATCCCATATAGCCTGCACTTTTAATATGTACCGATGTTGATGGCGACATGGATATTTATTGATTTGTTCATATCTGCCTCGTCTAACTTCGATATCTTCTCACTCTCGCTTGTGCAAAACGCAAAAATATTTTCAGTTTATTTTTAGCCCCTTTCTCTACATTTATCGTGTTGTAGATTAAATGGTGTTTAGAGAAGAAAGTTTGTTATGATTTAATTCTTAATAAGTTTACCATTAGGCGAAAAATCAGATATCTTGGAACTGCTACAATTTGTATAAAATATTATTTATTTTACAGTTAATAAATAATGAAACTGCAAAAAATTTAGTGAAGTAGCATATTTTGGTAAAATATGTCTGAAAGTGTTTGCAGAATACAGAGATAACTTCAATAATATCCTGAAATGGTTAGAAAGAAAATAATTAAAGAATTATTAGACAAAAACTGAACGAAATGGATTACAAATGGCGTACGTAAATACTTCACGTATTTTTCAATTAGGAAACTTTTTAAGAATGTCCTAACACCGTTAGGAGGAATTTTTTTACCAGTAACGAATATTACATCTGTTGCTGCTTATCGTTTCCTGGTATAACATGAAAATTCGCTATTCGATTTTTTAGTGTTTTATTTATTGTCGCTTTGCAATGAACTCGCCACTTGTTTAGATTGTTAATATAGACGTAAGTCTGTAAGGGTGAATGAAATGAAATTAATTAATAATGAGCTCGGAATCCTTGGCACCATAAAGCTATCTAGCATCACTTTCACCATCACGGATGGCCGAGGTCGTTAAGGCGCGGACTTAAGCGCGGGAGGTCTGGGGCTCGAATCCCGCAGAACCGTCCTTCCTGACTGAGGTTTTTTCCCAGTATTTCCTCAATCTTCATAAATGGAAAATACCGGGGAGGACCCTAAACTTAGGCCTGGAACGTTTCCTTCCTTAAAAAAAACCCTTTCCCAAAATATCATTTCATTTCATGTATCATCAGGGTTCACCGCCTGTGGTGCCTCAGCAGTAAAAACATTATTTAAAAAACACGTTCTGACAAAAAAAAATACCAAATTAAATTTATAGAGACGGAAATTAAAAATGTTTTAAAATCTAAACCGAAGAAATAACTTTTGAATAACAGTACAATTAAAATGGAAAATTCTGCTAAAATTTCATTCGGCGCCTTTCTTAAAAATAAATGTTTCTATGATTTAATGCAAAAGACTACCTTACACACATAGTGACCGCAGCTATTGTATAATTTTATCACAAAAATTCTAGAACAGCAATAATTAGTTTCATCATTTGCGTATTTATTATATAAACATTATATCTTTATGGTGTTTCGTAAATAACAGGTCAGCTTATTCTCCTGCACTGTGTATCTCTTTACTTCTAAGAAAACTTTAATAAAGTACGGCATTTCATATTTCCTTTTCTCTTTTTTCCGTTTTATTCTGTATAAATTATAATTTTAATTGTTGAACTCATTCTAAGCTTTGGTAACAATAATTAATTGTTTTACAATGGTTAAAAGTACCACAATGCAAGCTATTAAAGCGATTGCATTAATACTTCTTTTAAAAGAGTAATAGTCGAAGGGGAAAAAAGTTAATTTACGGAAAATTTGGGAATAAAAATGAATATAGCTTTTTCTAATTAGTACAGAAGTAAGATTAAGCAACATTATTACAAAAGATTACAATTTAATAATCATTCTCATAACGAAAGGCATGAAAAAAGTTCATATTGGAAAACGATATTACACTTGTTCCTAATTTAGCTTTATATCCCATCTCTATCCCGAATACTGTGATTAATTTAAAAGTGTGTTAAACAGGTGGTGTTTTGTTCAGGTAAAACGTGAGCTCAAACCCTGTTGTTTCCAATATTGTATTATGTTCGCTAATTCTGAGTAAATTCAGACCTGATACGAGCTTAAATTTTAAGCAATTTACAGTCCTTATCCAAAGTTTGTTTCTCTGAGTTAAGAAATCTGACAAATGTAGTGGTACCATTATTATCATTACCAGTAGCAGTTACAAGGTCTGGAGCTAATGACCCGTTCCCGATCTTATTCTGTCGGCACCTCCTAGATTACCAAATGTTTGTTTACTTCTTGAGTAATGTTTTATTCTTCTGTTTTACCCAGCTTTTATTTCCATATAAAGAGTGGATATTACTACAACTTTTTATGGAAACATTTTCTGAAAGATTTCTACCCATAGTTTTGCGATTAATTTTACTGAGCATTTAAATTTGTCTCTCTTATTATTTTCATATTTTTATCATAAGTTGAACTACAAAGAAAAGATTTAATTGTATTAATTTGTCTATTATTTGTCCGTATTTACTGGAGAATGTTATGCCAAATCTTTTAATTAAATGATATTTCATTTTATTAAAAGTTGACAAAATATTTCTAGTTATAATATTATCACCAGATTAATAAGAAAATTAAATAGAGTAGGTTCCAATCCAGACTTATCAAGTTCAATTTTATTATAGTGGTTTTTTATATATTATTCGTCTGTTTTATTGTTCTTCAATAAAATGTTCTCTTACAAATCTGACTCTTTCAAAGAAGTTTAGTACTTTGAATAATTATCAGAAAAATTGTCACTTGTCACCTTCATTTAGCAAGTATATCTGATCATAAATATTCCTTTAAGCTATAAGAGATATAATCCCAATCTTAGCTGTGATCTGCAAAACATATCTTGATAAAAATTGCATTCCTGACTAGTAGGAGTAACGATAAAATGGTAAGAAAAAGTATAAATCAAAGATTACCAAGATTTCCTAATGGATTCTAGCAAATATGGAGATGCACTTAACATGTTATATCTTGTTAATAGTGAAATGTAAGCATTTGGATCAGGTTATTATTTACTGTTACTCAGAGAAGCTCTCGGTCGTGTGTTCATACATGCTCATTCATAATTTCAAACTCATGGAGTTGCAATAGATAAAATTGTATTTTCAGGTGATGTTTTATGCAACAGTTAAACTGATATATTCTGTGACTAATTATTATGTAAACTTCTTATAAAATGTTGTCAGTCAAGTATACAAATGTATTATTTTGTGATGAAAAGTGTTAAAAAAACTCTTAACAACGTATAGAAATATATACCTATGCAATACGTAATTCATGACCTCAAAATTGTGCATTAAAGTCAGTAACAGGTGCAGGCAAGGTTTTGCCACTTCTTGTTATGAATAAAAAATATGTAGTATTTTGTATAAAAATAATGCAACAAAGCTTGGTCCAGTAGGAAAAGTTGATAAACTGAAAATAAACAAATTAGCACTGAGAAAATGCAGAGATTCTTGGGGATTGTGAAAGATATTAAAGAGTTCAAATAATACTCAAGTTGTAGGAAACATCATACTAACCCAATCAATAATAAAATATTATAACTTACATTTGAAATGAAATTTTAAAATGGTAATATCTAGTGATAGAAACGTTACAAATTTATTCATACCGATGGGTCCTCGAAAAGAAAAGGCTGAAATATGACTTATGCTTTCAGCTTAACTTTGTATGAGACAATGTTTTAAAGTGTTGATAGAGAAATGCTTGCTATTTACAGTTCTATAGAAGTGTTATATAGGATAAACATGATGTCGTCATCGTAGCAGTTTACAGAATAAACAAATTTAATAAATTTGTATCTTTATCAGATTCACTTGCGGCTTTATGAACACTGCGTACAGAATTGTAAATATAAAAATTCAGCTGTATAGAAAAGCATCTTATAATCGAATGAAATAACAATATTATTTTTTAGTTATTTTCTGATACGATGTCATTTTTGGAAAAAATGGCAAAATTGCAGTAATAAAACAAAATAATTATTAGGAATGTTCATACCATTCAATAAGCAGGCGGTAAAAAATAATAACTCGTAAATAATAAACTGAGCAATAAATTAAGAAATAATGGTCAAAATCTCTTTTAAAAACTCACAGGAAACTGGGCAATCTGCGCTTGCAATGCTCAGATCGGTGACGCTTTTCTCTGATCTCAAGGCACCCTATTACTAACATAGTATATTTAATATACTTTTCTGAATTTGTTCATCAATAAAGATTATATATGGAGCATTCGGAAGACACAAACCTCTAATAAGAGAGCAGCAATTAGCACTCACTCAAAGCTCAGGGATCGCATTATCGATATGAGTTCCTGTAGGATTTTAGCTCCTTTATCGAGCTCCATTGCAGTTATAAAAAGTTTTAGAACAGGCAGTAGAGGGTAACTCAATTGTAAGAATAGAATAGAATACAAATAAGTGTAGTTAGTACCGAGGTTGCGAAGCCAGAGCAAATATGCTTTAATTAATAATTAGCTCAAAAATGTAAAAACATGGGCATACAATGAAGCAGACAAGAAAAAACTGGTATAACTAAAACGTTACGGCATTACATTTATGACCGTAGGACAGTGAGGCAGACAATGTAATGAAAAAGATATATACAGATAGAATTCCCTATGTGAATACCCACAGGATATTTCCCTTTGGGGTTAACCCAAACTCCATGAGGTATTCTTTAAAATAAAGCATAATTATAAATAACGCGTTTAAAATTTTACTTCCATCTATGACTGTGAGCACTGCTATTTCATTAATTGACTAGCCAGAAATGGCAATCATAACATGAATAGTTTAAACAGTAGCAATAATACATACACTGTAGAGCTTCTTTCTTTGAATAACCATTAGCCCCGTTGAACATATTAAGTATATTTCTCCCTGGAGTGTGTACCTTGGTATTTTAGCACATTTGCATAACAATATATGAAACTAAAACAATAGATATTCCAATATACAAAAATTACGAAATAAACACGCGTATTTAAATGGAATTCTACCGATAGAACAACTGTAATTATTTTATTACAACAAACACCTAATATATATTTGTTGTTATTGCCCAAAGTCCCATGCTAACCGCCAAGATTTTCGAAAGTATGAACGCATAGAATTAATGATGACGCTATGAGCAGGAATCTTCCAATTCGCATTTTCAGGGTGACGAAAATGTCTGTTTGCTGCTAGTGCCTTCCTCGCAGAGACGGTTCTACCAAAAGTCGCAGGCACACAACTGTAAATAAATAAAGTTGGTTTATATTTTCTTTTTTCGTAAAACCGCCACGAGTGGCCGAGGTCGTCAAGGAGCGGACTCGTGAGCGGAAGGTCTGGAGCTCGAATCCCGCCAGGGCTGAGGTTTTTTCCAGGTTTTTCAGTCCTCATAATTGGCAAATGCCGAGGAGGTACCCTGAACTTAGGCCTGGAACGCTTCTCTTGGAACGATTCCTTCCTTAAAAAAATCCTTTCCCTATATTTCATTTCATCTCATGTATCATCAGTGTCCTTCGCCTGTGGCGCCTCTGTAGCAAAAACGGCCGTTAAACACTATTCATTCATTCATTCATTCATTTTTTCGTAAAGTGCCCTCTTTTCTTTAAACGCCACTGTGTAGTGTTACTGGAACGTCCGACTAGAACTGGCACATATTTTTGCGGACAATCCACACGTTGTACTTGCCTTCAGGGCCTAAACAATGGAGTATGGTTAAGTGCACCTTTGTGGGCTTAATGTGACCACATATTCTCAAAAAGGACTCGCTTTTGAAACCAGAAGACGATATACCCTTGTTATGCTATTAAACCTAACCAGCTTGGAGTGTTTGAGGAATTATTGAATTGATTTATATACGGACGCTGTTTAACAGCTCAGGTCATCAGCGTCCCATTCTATTCAGGACGTGAAACGGCCGACAAATTTTGCTCAGAAGTCTCTTTTTTCAAGCTTGAGGTTCTTTATCGTGACGTAACTGTACGACACGGGACCCCCGGCTTTACTTCCCTTCCGAAGGAAGCCATACTTCCGTTTTTACACTCGAAAAAATCCATCGACCATGGCCGGGATTGAACCCGCGATCTTGGGTTTAGAAGTGTTTGAGGGAGTAACAAAGATATGCCATTAAACGGAGTTCATTATTCTTTTTGTCGTTGTTAGCCAGTCTCTCAGTTTCTGGGTTCTTGTGTGGAAAATGTAGTCAGTTGTAATAACTTGTATCTTGGAGTGAAATTTTATTCTAAATATATCTGTATTAAAGGTGTGTATAAACAATGAACTCTTTAGTTTCGTTTGAATTGTCGCATGAAACAGGATGGATGCCCTGGCAATGCTGCCATTTGAGAAAAAAGGGGCTCATTGCTTACTTCAACAATTTTGCGATTGAGGAATTCGCTCAAATGAAAGACAGAAATATTCAGCTTCTCTACAGAAGTTATAACAAGTTCAGTTCTGTGGCCACGTACAGGAATCCTATAACCTACACAAACATTTTTGAGAAAAGGGCATTTAAAGTTAACAGAATTATATGATATTTAATGAAAAGATATACATTTTCTCCTTATAATATTTAAAATTTATTTGCAATTTTTAATCTAAAGATTATAGATAAACTAATGGGTGGCGTAATTTGAAATTTGATATTTATGAAGTCATACACGGTGCCACATAATTAATTATAAAATATCATGTGCCACGGATTTTAGAAGCCGTGTGCCGCCACTGATCCCCATATGGCGAACCAGGAAATAATACAATACCTGGGATAGACAGAAATTACTAAGAGAAGGAAAAACTCTGACTGAAAAATCCAGTCCTTCAAGTTTGAAGATTTTCACGGTGAGTTAATGGCCCCATACAGAAAACTTCACAAAGGGTAAATCGGATTGAAGATAGAACTTGAGCAATGAAAATGTAAAAAGACAATGGGAGAACTGTGATAATAATTTTACAGTAATGACGGGGCTAACATTAAAAGAAACTGAATTAATAATAGAGATAGTGAGAATTAAAACAGCTCAATGACTAAATATTTGCAACATTATCGAGTATTCCTAAAATACAAGATTCATCTGGGGCACCTGTCCCCTCAAGGTTTAAAGAATGAATATACAGTTACAACCCCCCCCCCCAGTAATATTTGGATAAAAGTAGGTCAAGCATATTTATAGTTATTTGTGTTTACGCTTCTGGGAAAGGGTAGAAATAGGAAAATAGATTGGAAAAAGAAGAAACAGACTTGATTATTTCGGGTCACGACCGTTCAGCCTTTAGGACTAATATTCTACCAACTGAGCTACCGTGCCCTCTTTCACAGTAGCTCAATTGGAGAGCGTCAACCCGGATGGCTAAAGATCCGTGGTTCGAATTCCAGCTATGGCCCGAATTTTTAAATTCTGATTCTTCATTTCCTACTTATATCCTACACACGACTTGTGTGTAAAAGAACAATTTTCTTATATAAAGAAAAATTAATTGATTTCAAATGTACTATAAAAGCATATAACTATTTTACCAAAAAAATATTTTATTTCATACTAGGAGGCGACTACTATGAACGAATAAATAATTACCTCCCATAGGTAATAACGAAGAATGTGGTTTAGTTGAAAGTAGCAAAAAATTGTCGAGAATTCTTTTGACACAAAAATATAAAATAAATTTGGTATAAAAGAAGACTTTCCACAGTATAATAGTTAAAAAGAAACTGACTATACGGAACAAGGGTTTTTCGAAGTTTCGATAAGAGATTCGATCTTTTTTTTAATAAAAGCAATAAATGACGCGCCTTGCATTCAGACGAAAGAGATCCACAAATATCAATCATAGCCAATATTATAAAAAGAATATATTTAAGAGTAAAAGTCTATTAAAATCATCTTAAAAATATTTGGATGAACAAGCAGTAGATATAATTCAAATATGAAGTGGGAGAATGAAAAATCTATAATAGCCAAAGCTATGAGTACGAAATTATAAAAGGAATAAATTAAAAATCTATACAATTAAAACTATAAGATTATTATCTGGACACAAGGATGCTTGTTTAAAATATCTAAATATTGAATAGAATGAAGATTAAAGTGAGTAAAGAGACAGGTAAGCAGATTACTGAGATAAGCACGCCAGAAAGTTGAACATGGAAAACAGACGAAGGCTTATAAAATCCTTCAGCATTTAAGCACAGCAAAAAAGCAGCTCAAATATGTAATATTGTAATAAAAAAGGGTACACATTATAAAGTATTATGGAATATGAATTTGAACATACATCTTATAATAGAGAAGGTGGATGTCAAGAATCGACCGTATAAGAAATATCAACCTGGAAGGAGAAATAATGTAAATGAAAAACTATAAACTCAGCACTTTAGACGCACGTAACACAATGTGTGGAGTAAAGATTTTAGATATCTTAAATATATACTAGAGAACAGAAAGATACCAGACGAAAGGAGAGAAAGGAAACAGCAATATTAGTGATAAAAAACGTCAGTTTATGGACAACTGCTTTTATGATGTATGAATAATATAAAGAAATAAGAACAAGAACATGAATTTAGGAAGTATTGATTGATACAGGGCTTTTCAAAAGTAACGCATAATTTGTTTTACATATAGGCGGAAGATTTTAGGAAAAAACTACAAAACAATTCAAATCTTATTAAAAAGAAATAATTTATAGACGTAGTCAATGCTATACGAGAAGTTTTAAAATTAGAATACATTATTATTTTTCTGATTGAGCACCTTCTTATTTACCACTATACCCCTTTATTTGTTTTATACAGAAGCGTATGTAACAATAACACTATTTTTATAATAGCAACATACGTTTGTTTATAAATTTGATAGCCCTTCACTTTGGAATGTAGCTCAATTCAAAAATAAATTAAGGCTCTATATATAAAAAAAATTAAAGTGCAGAGTAATAAAGCAAGGACGCTCCATCAGAAAAGTGAAAAAAATGTGTAGGTTGTAGCTCAAAAATGTTTCGATGACGTCAGAGCTCAAGCAATAATAACTATGGAAAAGTTTTGTATTTTTATAATAAATACTTTTACGAAATAGGGTTTGACCTTTGCATTTTTTGTCTAAAATCTTCCATCTTCTTGTAAAACAAATTCTTCGTTCTTTTTTTTAAAAAAAAAGCTGTATACTTACGTTTATATAGAAGGAAATAATTCAGTAAATATGCAAATTTATTTTGAAAACTCACATTTTGTTTTACGAAGCAAACTATAGATCCTAATACTTGAAAAGATGTCTTCTTGTCATTTAATACAAGTTGTACACAGCTTTTATGAAAATGAGTCTTTTAAAATGGATATTAAAACATTTAGTTTCAGGTATTTGAGTACTAATCAAGGAACAACAATGTTTCACCCTTCCTTCAGCTCAATTTAACATTTATTTCGATGCAATCGTTGAGGAGATGCAATGGAAATAAAAACCTCATTTTAAACTTGGAACTTGTATTTAAATACTATAATGTTCATAGATGATCAAGTTATTTATAGAGTGAACTTCGACTAGTAACTTCACAATCATATTGTGCATACATTTTATCTTTTAACGCTTGCGGAAGTAGAGTGGAAGCGTGAAGGCACACCGGTGGTACTATGGTTGTGTGCACGTACATAGATGCAGTCTCAGCGATATAAATGACATTATGACAACTATTTTTATCTCAGGTTATTTTCTCCCTTTTTTTCCATAGTCTTTTTCAGAGACTGAAGGACACTTTTCAGAGAAGATCACAAGAAAAGCACAAAATTTTAGTTGTATTACATACACGAGTAAACGAACACTTTTCAATTTGAATTGATTACACTTGAAAGACAATTAGAATGAGCAACTTGACCAAAAATTACACTTATCGGTGGTAGCTTGCGTTCTCGAAATTTGGAATTATTACGCTGTTCGGCCACATTTACGTCTTCCTGATTTATTCACTTCCAGTACTAATACACATCACACTCGTGAATATTATTAGTGATGATATTATTAGTTTTAACACCACTATCAAGTATTGCGCACGGATGATGTTCTGATGTCCGTGCCTGATTCGCTGAACTAGAAACTAAGGAAGCCTGAAGAATGTCGGGGCAAGACCAATGAACCCGGGCTTTTGACCAGAGAGATCTATACGTTGATTTGGAAATGCTATCTTTGCTCTGCGTTAATTAAGAAGTAAAATTTTCAGTGAGACTAGTTCACTTCTACAGAACCTTCGTTTGGACGCGTGGCTGGGCTTAACGGGAATTTGCTTGCCACCGGTTTGCCGGCGGAGTCGAATAGCGCCTTAAATTCAAGCGCATAGATTTCTATATGCACTCACAGCACACCAAATACCAATTTTTTAGTCATATAACGTCATTTTGTGTACAAGATCGCGCTTTTCTGCACTCCAGTATCTGTTATTTTGTGTCACTATGTGGCCATGTAACTGAAACCCTCATGTTTCGTCCATAAAAAAAAAAAAACAAACAATAAACGCGGGCCAATAAAACGAATATTAATTTTATTATCCAATATCTAATTGCAGAAGTTAACTCTACGCACATTATCATATGTTTGCAATTCCTGAAACTACAGTTTTCTTTTAGGGTTTTAAAAGTTTAGTGGCATTATAAATTGAGGTTACGAAATTAAAAATTGCTGTAAAACATTCTCAGAGAACTCTTTAGACTTCCTTATAACTTTTCTCCGATGTCATTGAGTTTTTCCTCTGTAAGATCACGCGTTTTACTTTCAGTTTTTCTTATCAAGAACAGATCTCGTTTACCTAAATCTATTACAAGATTACAAACCGTTTCTTTATAAGGCGCACGAAAGGAATCTGTCTATAAATCGTCGTCTAGCTCCTCTACATGAGTTTATGTCACATAGAAATCATGCATGAACATTCTTTGTGCTAAAGTATATGGGCTTTTTGGCATTAGAACAACACTAACACACTATAATACTGAAACATATGGTCTCATAATATTCACTCCTGTACAGTCAAAGACTTCACGTCATCTGATAGCCGACACATGGAGAGGCGGGAAACTGGAGGGGGTAATAGAACCGGTTAGAAATAGGGCAGGCAAATCCCTATTAAGCTGGCCACGCGTCCAAATGAAGGCTCTGTAGCTACGAGTACATTACTTCGAGTGGCGCGAATATTCAGCGTCACCACGCAATCATGGTTTATCTTCCGATTGCCTTCTACTTAACAAGGCTTGTAGGTCATTCTAAAGAGATAAGGATTTCGCTTCGCTTACATTTAATTTAATATTACAAATTAAATCAAAATATTTACATATTAACAAGACAGTGAATATGCTGTTAAATATCGATTCAAGCGACAGTTTACAGTGCAGATGTGCTTCCATCCGCCGCGAACGACAAAGCACAAAAATGTGCTTACCTTTTTCAAATTTAAAGATGAAAATGTGCCCCGTTTGCTGTGAGACGCGTAAACACACTGATTTAGTCTTTTAAATGCTCCCGCATTACAACGGACTTAACTGCTCTGAAAATCAACGCAATACTGCACACAATAACAGACAACCGACCTATCAGGAGCCATACTCTTCCTTAAATGGAAGCACTGGCAGTTATTGCCGCAGATCTCGCACGCAAGCATGGTAAGATAAAGTGCACTATATACTCGTATTTCGCAGCATAAAAGTATAACCTAGACATCAACTAAAATAGCATTAGGCTAATATTCTAAAAGATCCAAAACAGAAATAATAAATAATAAAAGCTTAAAATAGGTAGGTCATTTTAATTATTTAGGATGCGATTGGTCATTAAGCGCATTTTGTCAAGAGGATAAGATATCCAAAGGATGGCCCTTCCTACATAATATAATTCAGAAAATTGGATATTAAGTAATTCAGGCCGAAGAAAAGTTGGAGCAAGCAAAATGAGATGTCTACACTATATTTTAATAAAAAATACTCTGACAAAAGAAAAAATTGGGGAATCATATCCAGGCAATGGGCAAAGAACGAATAAGATTTTCACTATTAGACCCTGCGGAACGAGAAACGTGGAACTTACTAAGAGGAAATGAAAGGTAACAAAATCCTGTGAGATCAAAGCGGATCAATAGATCCACCATAGCGTTTAGGGTTGATGGAAAACTCTGAATGAAACCCCACACGGGAAACTTGACCCCGGCAGGATTCAAACCTCGCCCTCCGCTTTTGCAGCCGATTGCGAACCGAATTCATTCAAATGAGGGAGGTGGCCTATAAATAGCATTATGGCATACACTATATATATGAACGTTTTGGTTTCATATAAGCCTCTCGGATTCCCTCCTGGCTCGCCCATGTATCTAATTGGACTAATTAGTGATATTGCGTGATGTAGCGACTTAGTTATCCAAATGGCATAGTCATATGAACAATTTTCTACGAAAACAAATTCACCTCCGTTAATATCCGCAGTTATTATTAACATTCAATAAAATAATAAAATTTAGTTTGAAGCACACGCATGCGTTCACTCCAAATATGCTAAATATTTCTATGGTTAAAATACATCTATACAGTATTGGTAAATTAAAGCTCAAAGTCCTACTGTACTTTCTGTTAATACATCGATTATGTGTTTCTTGTTACGTCACTCAACGTCAGCTAGTATTCTCAAGTATATAACATGAGCAGACCTGTCCCATGCATCGCCTAACCAAAAGAGAGCATTGCACATGCGTTATCCGAGGTATCGCTTCTTCCTGGCACGGTCAGCTGGAAACTTGATCACCATTATTCGTATAACAAAGAAATATTATGAATTAACGTAAGTAAGAGTGGAATATTAGCATTTAGTAACGGTTGACTCAAGCTGTAGCGGCGAGGTTTCTGTGGTTTTCCTCAGTTCATTTTAAGAAAACAAATGCCGGATTAGTACTTTTCAGCCACTGATTTCATCATTCATCTTCATTCCATTTATCTGTGTGTCTACATCTTCTGTGTTTGTGAGTCATTGAGGCTACCCTGATATAGGATTGGCCATCCATTAAGGAAGCCCCCCAATGTACTCTATGTGCCCCAGGTGACTGACCAGAACAGCAACGGAGAAAACGGAGCCCAGCTCAAGCTAGTTTGACTTCTACATATATAGCAGGATATTTACCAAAATGCCCATGTCGGCCTGATACCTCAGTTGGTTAGAGCGTCTGGCTAAAAACATGGAGTTAGTGGGTTCGATTCCCGATTCCCTTGCTGTTTAATCTTCTCGGTTGTTAGTATGAATGTTACTTATTAGAGAGGAAACGCATCGGTTAATTTTATTTTTATTTCGTGTACTATAAATATTCTAATAAAAGAAAGTCCGCAGTTGCTTTATGACTGTATAAGGTGCACGTCTTTGTTTTATTTACACCAATGGCTTCACATTTAGGTTAGGTTACATTTAAAAAAAAGTATATACGCAAAACTTAGAGTGCTAAAAGCGTACGCCTTTTCCCCGTATCATTAATATTTCCTTTAGATGTTCCACTGCTACATTACAGTTTCTCATTTGATTTCAATGTGAATATGTATTAAATGCATCCCAAGAAGTTAATTTTTGCCGTATGATTGCTTGTTTCCGTGCGCTACGACTGTTCTATCCGCCTGCATTTGTTTCACACTACCACCACTTGGGTTCGGCTCTTTCCGTTGCCGTTCGTAAAAGGAAGCATGACGGCAGCCCAAAAGCCCTGTTCCTGTAAGAGTATGTGTGTATGCGCGCGCGCGCGTGGGTGTAAGCCCCGCAGAAGTGTTAAGTCCTGCAAACAGGAATATAGAGATACAGAGAAAAAATGTGTCATTATTTAAAGTCTCAAATTTAAAAGTGGTAATAAAATTTCCAAAATTCTGAATTAAGTTATATCCAATACGCGCAATTCAAAGTATACATAGCCTGTTAACGAAAATTCCATTTTAAAACCTACACTGAAGTGCTTTTATGAAACTACACTGAAATTCTGCCTAGAGATATCCATAATTGCTTTATTATTTTCTGCCTGCAAAATCAATACATCCATAGAGGGGTACATAAAAACAGCAACTGAAAAAGGTACATTATATTGAGAAAATACATTTGAACGTGTAAAAAGACAAGATTATGAATGCCATTATCTCCTAAAATATACACATCATTTATTTAACTCTAAATATATGTGAATAGCAAATAATAGCTCAAAAGCAATTGGTTAATGAAATTCTTAAACACCTTATGACACTTTTAAGGACAGGTTCCATGGTATAAATTTAAATGTGAAAAAAATTCTGTTATCTTCCATGTGCAGTAATATGTTAATGCATTTGAATGCATATATTCCGATTATAATAATAGACAAATAAGCAGAAACGCAGAATGCCCTTTTGTTATATTTTCATAACTCAAAAACTTTGATGTAAATTTATTTAATATGTTTTTTGTGAATCATTTGAAAAATTAGATTTGGCATCTCCAAGCTTTATTTGTTGTCACAGAGCTAATGTTACCACACATTTTTAAAAATAAATAATGAGCAACGCTAGTTATGAACTAGTTATTGCAGTAAGGTATGCAAATAAACACATACTGAGAATCTACAATTAGTAGATTTTAAATATAAAAGTTAACCATGGGAAAATTCACACTACTCATTTATGGAGAAGTACTTCAGAACCCAATAGCAGCAGCTACTTGTACCTAGAAAGATACCCGAAAGAGGATCACCAAATAGTCCAACTTCTGTCACCGCGGTCCAAAAACTTGAGAATATGCGAAAAGTTATGCCCTCCATTGGAAAGGAGGCAGATAATAGGCACAACAGGTAAACAATGCAGAATATCGCAGATTCGATCATATTTAAGCACCTATGAACACATTTGTAACGTTTAAAATAGGTAATTTTATGTTCGGACGTATTTATTGTTTCATGCGTTTACATAGTAATACTGTTATTTCTTCACTGGTTTCCTTAAATGCTAATGCAGTAAAATTGCCAAGCGTGTCAAATGCCAAAACTAGTGTTGTTGATAGGTATAATGAATCATAAAGAGAGAAAAACCAGAAAAGCAATCATTTCTGTTACGTTGTATTGTATGAAAGCATGTGGAGGAAACTCGCGTTCACGCACTTAATACGAAGCTATCCTCTTCCTCCCTACCAAGAATGATAGTCTTTATGCTCGTAACTCATTAATGTGTTCTCATAGTGATGAGTAGTAATAAATAGAAAGGAAAGAGACAATGTATATAATATACAATATAATATAAGAAAAATAAAAATAAAGCAACACTATCAACAATGTAACAAATTAACAGTAATTATGATAGCAGAAAAAGATAAAACACAAAGAAAAAGGCACACTTGAGATCGCTATATTTCGGACTCGTGGAGTCCTTCTATGGCAATATATAAATATTGAAAACTCTAAGAAATAGAAACTTGTTTGTTCCATTATTAAACTCTATAATGCGCTATATCCATGGCATTGAATTCCCTTTCACCTGGATTTAGACGGTGCAAAAAAGGTGTATATGGAACTCAGGGAGCAATATAGTAGTTAATATAATAACGCAACATACTTTACTGCAATTATGCATCATGAATAACCCAAATTATATTTTCAGTCAAGATCATTGTTCCTTCTAATGTTAAGTTCGCGTTATGCTTCCATTTGTTTATAACGTTCGTTTTAACCACAATTTTAATAAATATTATTAAAAGAACGCTTTGAAAACGCTTATTGCCCGTCTAAATGGCACAAGCATTGCTCGACAGTAGCACAATCGAGAACAGAGAAATCTTTCCCATAGCTGGGAGCGAAGTCATTTCTCCTTTTATTTATGCTCTATGGAACAGATATGCTGACAAACAGTCACTACTCACTAGTCGAACTTATTTTATTTTCCACCCTTCGACTGTGTTCTTGTCATCTAACCCCTGCTGACATAAACAAAGGAACTGGGAGTATGAAACCATAAGACTACCTTAGGACTGTCTTTCATTTTCTTACATTTACTCTGTTTTTACAATGCCGGGTTACACCTCTGAAATAGCTAGAGAATGTATCGTGGGAACTTGGGAAGCTGATCCAGACTGTTAATGCCATTGGAAAAGCCAAATAAGTGGTAACGTTTTGCGTTCGGGAAGAAGGTTTGAAAACTCGCCTTAAGCCTGGAATGTAAGACAGATGACAGCCGAAAGGGACTAAGCTATCGTGGAGGTTAATTGAACTAATTCTGTTTCCTCGGCTCTGGGAATGGTCCGCCGTTTACACCTAGCTGTGCAATCACAAACTATACGAAATGCCCCCATGAAGCGGGAATCCATCATACGCTCTCGTCCAACCCAAAGAAAACAAAATTGTTTTCATATTGAAGAAAATCTTGGTTTTCACCATCATATATATATACTTTTAACAGAAATATAAAAAACTCCTTGGAGATAACTCTTTAAAACGCACTAAAGAGACACTGTTGAAAATATTGACACTTAAAATTGTAAAATACGATTTAAAAACACGCGATATTTCGAGCCGCCGGTTTTTGAGCGTGACGCGAGACAATGAAGACTTAATTTTTTTAAGTGTCACAGTCTAGTGCGTTTTAAAGAGTTTTATATATAACGCCTATAATTAGAAAACTTATTTTGGCAGTCACGTGTTAACCAAACAATGTACTTTGTAGGAATATACCTGTTTGTTATCTGACTATACGCATTTATTAATAAGAAATACACACTCGTTTGCATTTTGTTTCCTGTCATTACTCTCATAAGAAATACAGTAATATGGAAAACATAAACAATATACCCGGAATCCCGTCGTCTCCAGTGTATTACTTTCAAAGCAAGGTCGCGCGCACCCGCCAGAGCCAGTTACACGATGCACTTAACTCCAAATAATAACTTTGTCCTCCAGGCTACAAATCGGCTGTTTTTAAGCTATGGCTTTGCTCTATACCCTAGAGAGTAATAAATCAAAAAGATATTCATTTTAATAAAGGAAATGTATGTGTCATACGCTCCTTTGACCGTTCACTTTTTATCCTCGTTCTTTACACTCACCGGAGAACTATATAAAGCATAAGTCTTTGTTAGAGTTCATATACCATACTAAGTTTCAGTCAGATGATATATATATATATATATATAATTGAGGACTTGTCATATTTTGTGCCTATAGAACAGAATTTTCTAATAGCGCTTTTAGAATAAAGCAGCTAATGTTTACAAGCTCGGGGGGTTTTAGGGTTTAAAATATTGAAACTTGTCGATTTTGTTAAAAGTTCATTAATGTAGAAACAATTCCCATATAATTTCCTTCGTTGTTATAAATTATTTCAAGATCTTTCAAGAGATTAGCTTAAGGGAGTATATACAACTTCTGAAGTAAAAAACAAAATCTTTATAATGTTTTGCATGTTAATTTTAAACAAAGTTTCAGCGTCATATCTTTAGAAGAATGTTTTTCAATGTCTATAATACTAGCTTAACTATGCATTAAAACCTTTTGGCGTGTAATCACACTTGGAGCTTTAAATTAACAACAGCCACGCCCCTTTGCCAATTTGAGCAGTCCCATCATTCATAATTTAATTGTTAAAATTTCGTACAGTCGCTCAATACGTTTCATTCTAGTAGCGTGACAATATTTGTCACGCTACTAGACAATATTACCAGCTTGGTAGACCTGTATAAACTGCAGTGGTTCAGCTCTCTGTTGTTGTTGATTTTAATATTGAAAGCAAGTTGTCCCAATTTTTTTAAAGTATAACCAAGCATGACTAAAAAACTGGAATATTGCAAAAAAAACGCTAATTTAACATAATAATACAGCAAAAGATCTGCTGAATAGACACTCAAAAACTGCATATTAGGATTGTAATTTACATTGCCTCAATCTAAGTTTCTTGCTCGTTTTCTTATCAAAACTATTTATATAATAGCTTTTACAATTTTCAAGATAATTGCATGAAACTTTGAACTTAGAAAAAAGTTTATTATTATTATTATTATTATTATTATTATTATTATTATTATTATTATTATTATTATTATTATTATTATTATCATCATCATCAATAATACAATCTTCAGTATTTATCTTAGGTTAAATATAAAAAAATTATTAAAATTGTTATAACGAAGAAAAAAGTGTGTTAAAATTCAAAATTTAGAAAATAATTTTTTCCTACATTTAAACTGTACACATTTTAACTACTGAAGCTCATTTTGTAGATGTAGATTAAGATTTTACCTTTATAATAAAGAACGCATAAAATTACTTTTTAATGCTAATCTAACAATGGATATTTTGAGAATTAATACTTTCAAAGTGTCATAACTTATAGAAATAATTTGCAGTTTATATTAAGAATAAGTTTTAAATAAAGTTTATTTTAATATTACATAGAAAAAACTGATAAAGAAAATACAGAAAACTGCATGTTTTAAGTGTTAAACATTTTTACTCCCATAAGAGCACAAGTTAAATTTCATATTTTCTATAATTTAGTACAATGGAGGGAAAAAAGAATTACTGGAGTTTTTAATGTTGGTTAAAATACGCACATTGCAGATTATTTCAATTATCAGATAACCTGAATGAGTTACATGGAAGTATTGGAGAAAGGACGGAATCATCTCGATTTTGACTTACATAGGGCCTAAGGCAAGAGTTGAACCTTCGAGATGTAGACGTGAAGAACCGCAAAGCTGGGTTACAAAAAGAAATAAAAGAAGAGTTTGGAACCTTGGTCCGAAGTTTAAGGATTTATAGCCCCTTTATGTTCCCTCAAGGAATAACGTGATGCTTGATGGCTGAAGAAACACAGCCGGGTGCATATAGCAACCTCCTCCGATGGGTGTTTCCATAGCTATTTGTTCTGCATGTCTTGAAGTACTTACTCTCAGTTTCCATATTGACGCCGTTCATCTTTACTCCCATGCACATTTTGCGTGAAAAGGCGTGTGAGCCATAAATCATTCATTATTGTGGAACAAAATGACGAAAGCTCAATTCAGCGGAGAGCTCATTTAAGTGAAAAATGTGGTGGTGCAAAGTAAACCTGAAGGCAATGTATTAAGCATATAACAATATATAACTCGAACCAGTAGATGAGGTTGCAGTGAAGTATAAGAAACCCCAAAAAGAAGGTACCGTTCCTGTTGTTGTTGTTGTTGTTGTTGTTGATGATGATGATGTTTCACCGTTACTACTCATACACATTTCAAAACTTACTACAAACTATCAATAGTAATAATAAAAATGAATTATAAAAAGGGAGAGAGACAGAGATGAAAACTAAACATGAAATAACCCAAATGTTTGAAAAGATACAATCTCGCCATCTCTGCTTAATCCTCTTATAAAAAGAGGTAAGTAGAAACAGATGAAAAAGTTGTAAAGTTGTTATATAAATACTGTAAAGTGATGAACTGGAAATATAACCTCATGCATATATCTTACCAAGCAAGTTGACTCAGCCGATAACGTTTGTCACTCGTATTCTGGAGGTTCCAGTTTCAAATCGTGCCACCAAATAGCCCGTGTTAGGTTTTCCGTCGTGTCCTCAATCAATTTTCAGAAAAAGCAAATATTATATTGATCTTTTTCTGCCATAGATTCGCCTTTCGTTTCATTAGTTATTTCTTTTTCAATATCTGCGTCTTTCTGTGTTTGTCAATACCTTCGAGAGTTAATGCAGTTCAAATCCAATTTTTGCTCATTTCCTGCTAACATCGCTTTAAAGCGGCGGAAACAGAATTATCTTCTGTGAAATAGTTTCACTTTTATCTGTCAAATATAGGAAGTTCTTCCTTTGGCTGTTACTTAAAAATTTTCGGCTGCAATTATTGTTCTGATTGAGCGTAAATAGTGTAAGGAATAATAGAACATTGTTAGAACATCAGATGAGAAATGGAAACCATATAACCGAACTGTAGGATAAATTAAGTTAATGACATATATTTAATTTAGGTTATTTTTCCTGGTATATAATTATATAATTATAAACAATATTAAAACGTTATGAGCTTATCCTGTTGAAAGTTTTGTGTATATCAAAATGAAATTCAATTAATATAATTTATATTGTGTTTGTTAAACAAGAGGAAATAGTAAAAAATTTGTTTGCCAACAGCTGAACGAAACAAACAAAATCTGAACTACAAGGAAACTTTTAGCTTGTCATCTTGCTGTTTATCAAACTACCGTTAAGGATTAAATTGAAGACCTAGATCAGAACTCAATATAGACATGAAGACATAAACCAATCGTAAACATAACTGTAACAGCCATAAGCCATACACTAATAAAAACAATGTTTTGCTGCCAAGAGCAGAATTTTTAAAGAATTTTCAACTGTCAATGTCCAGAAAACTTTCTCAAAGTCAGATTTAGAAAAGTTCTTATAATGTTTTAAGTTTGCAGGTTTTTCAAAATGCAATACTTGTATTTGCAAGGCATTGTACAGAGAGCAGACTCCAATGAGATCATGATCAAAAAATGACAATGTCTCAACTAAAACTAACCTCTGTTAGTACTTCAAAATGAAAATAGAAATATCAGTATTTGCAGAAAATTGTTCTTAGGGATACTACTAAGCCGGAAAACACTTTATAAATGCCGCAGTAGCTAGTACAAGAAATGTTTTCTCCCACGGCTTTACTTCCCTTCTGAAGGAAGCTTTGGATTTGGATTTTTACGCCCGAAAAAATCCACTGACCCTGGCCGAGAGTGAATCCGCGATCTTAGGTCTACGAGGCAAGTATGGTTACCAGGACCGAATGCAAACAAAAGCGGAGACATGATGTCACTTCTGCTATACATGCTTTCAATGCATCAGAAATACTTCATAAACCCTCCTTTATCTTTGACCACTTGCTGAAGAACTGGCATATCCCTGCACAGTAGACAGTGAGAACAACATTCAGTAAGACTGGAACTTCCTAGTGTATTTCCAATCATTTTAATATAATAAATATAGCTGAATTTCTTCAGTTAATGTTGCTTTATATAAGTGTGCTGTATTACTAATGAACATGCTAGTTAATGCAACTATGTGACATAATTGCACTTAATACTGGCTAACTCATACAATCTTTGGTGATTTAAAGTTTCAGAGGGAATCAAGCATAAATTTCAGTTTCAATTTCTGTCTGATGATTAATATAATTATATATTACATTAAAATACTAATGTGATAGTTTCAATTATACGTGTATGTGCCTGAATCAGCAGAAACAATAAAAAATTAAAGTAATCAATTTCCGTTGTTTAATTTTTGGATCCATTTATTCAAAACTGATATCATTGAATTGGCTCACTCTTTAACTCTGAACTCCCATATAACCTTGAATTAAGAACAGATGGTTTGGAAATTTAGATTAAAAATTAAGAACACTAATTAAAAATGTAATAAATTTGAGACACACCTTGTTTCTAACAGTAGTCGACGGCAACACTTGGAGGCATTCCATAATTCAACAGATCTTCATTATTGTATTCAAGTATAGTAAGTGGATGTATTTAAGAAACTAGGCAAAGCAACAATTAACCGCAGTTAATGAAATGATTTACATTCTTAAAATAATGAAAGCGCGCCTCCCAAATAATTGTTGCTTTAAGTCAAGTCGGCGATAACATTCTTAAAAAAATACAACTAATACTGTAAACTGTCCAAATAAAAGTGTAAACAAATATTTCCCCCATAAAGGGCGGCTGCTACTGGACAAGAATACGCCACCATGAAACATATACCTATTCAAATAACGTGACTAAAAAGCAATAAGCTTCTGCCCCTAACCAATAGCTAAATAAAAATGTCCACATAATTCGCCAAACAAATAATGCAAACTATGTTCCTTTAATTTATATTATTAACAATATTATCGGAGGTGAGGAAAATTCCGGTGCCACAACAGAAAATAAAATTTTGAAGCCAAAAGTACACCTCACATTCGTAACAACCAAACCCACGGACATTCCACTGAGCATGAAATTGGGACGTCCGTTCCGAAAGGAACTAAGTGTCTTGTGCTCGCGAGTCGGTTGGAGTGGCGCTGAAAATTGAAGTTAAGGTCTCGTAGCGTTTGTCACTATATTCAGACTGTATAATTGTTTGGAACTTAGGATATTAATAAAAATTTATTAGAAATAATACATTTGGCTTTCGAAGTCAGTTAGAGTTTGTTAAATGTAATAAAAGCCAATATGATAATGCTAAACCAAATTATGAGTAATATTTTAAATTATCTATTGAAAAGGCATCTAAGGCTTTATAAATTGTGCCAGTGGCAATGTATAATCTATAGAAAGTAAAATTGTGCAGAATTATAACAAATTAAATTATTAATTTACAAAATAATTTTTACAAATTTAACTCATCCATGTGCACAGATCCTGGGACCGCAGTACACTAGAAAATACATGAAACTGCACAAACTAATATTTAGTATTAAGTGATAAACAATATACGTAAATAAATACATAAATAAATGTAAAAAACAATATTTAAAAGAAATTTAAATATCTTAATAAAATGGGAATAAATGAAAGCAATGCAAAAGTAAATGACTTACACTCCGTCACATGTATATGCAAAAAATGTGTGACTCGTGTTCCCTTATCCCCCTTTCCGGTTATCTGCCTCTTCCGATCTGAGCTATCTCAGTTTATTTAAAGAATTACCTACTCCCTCCTCCTCCTTCCTATCTGCCAGCAAAGTCCAGCATTGCCACTGCCCTCTCCTCCCATTAACAAATGGCGCCGGTAGGTATCTATTTCTCCATTCTTCCGTCCCCTTGTATGCCAGAATATGTTCCCACGATACTTTCTCCAAACATATAGGGCGGATTCTCGTACCCTATTTGTTTGTTATGGAAATAAAGTGAAGTTTATACTTAATGCAAATTATCTCTATGAACTCTCTTGCCTTTTCCCCACTCTACTTTGTTTCCTCCCCTACTCGGTGTTCTCAGTTCAGTATAAGAGGGAAGAAATTGTGGATTCGAGAGGAACCCAAAATTTGACATGTAAGCATTCCAAAAAGGAAATATCCAATCGTTCATTTCAAAGGAGTAAACATTTCCAAATTGAATTAATAGATTTGAATGTTTATCCTCTTCTAAGTGTTAAAAGAAGATATATTTAGAAACGCAGATATTATACATAAGCTAACATATGATTGTATGAATGGAACAATACACAAGAATCAATCTTGAAAGATAACAAAAAAGCATAAACTAACGAAGAGAAAAGTTGACATATTTTGGAATAGGTAGCACTAAATACTCAGTCCGTAAAAGTAGATAAAATATTTTAAATGCCTTCAAGTCACTGTAGACTCAAAAACGACAATGAAAAACTGAGCAGACAGTAATTAACCACAACGTGGAGCAATTTCACAAGCTCCTCATAACGGTATAACTCCGCGTGACCACTGCGTAAATTGAAACTGAACAGCTACAAATGCATTCTAAAACATTCTAGACAGGTTGTGTGATAGTTACTGTATATAAGGGTACGTACAGAAGCACCAAGGGCATTTCAATATAACGTTCGAAAGTAGAATTTCATGATAGAAAAATCAAATAATTAAAAGTCCTGATACGTTTAACATGAGGTTATTTCGATCCATAGGATTATGACTATTAATTTTTGCAATGAGTAAGTGGCAATTAATATCAAATTAAAATTAAATTCTAGTGAAACTATAATTTAATGTGCAATGTGAAATATTAGGATAATCAGTAAATTATGGTATCTTGTGCTATATTAATGTACTTCATTTTGAACTGTTAATCTATCTTAAGTTTACGTTACATATGAAATGCAAATAATAATGCATACATTTACTATTGCCATTATACAAAGCTCCGCTATCATTACCTCATGATTCATTAAACTACAAACGATTAAAGAAAGTGTAAAAAGTATTTTTCACATAAAGTGTAGGGATAAGGTTCCTTAAATGTCTTAGTACATATATTACTCGCGTAATTTCAAACACAATGAGTCGATATGTGGTGTCCAAGACAACTTAGTGGTAGCATAAACAGTGGCAACAGTGGTAGTGGTGGTGGTAGTGGTAGTAGTAGTAAT
Source organism: Metallyticus violacea (assembly GCA_030762175.1). NCBI lineage: Eukaryota > Metazoa > Arthropoda > Insecta > Mantodea > Metallyticidae > Metallyticus > Metallyticus violacea. Next base: position 62,600,695 of record CM060843.1, read on the forward strand.
AGTAATAGTAGTAGTAGTAGTAGTAGTAGTAGTAGTAGTAGTAGTAGTAGTAGCAGTAGCAGTAGTAGTAGTAGTGGTGGTGGTGGTGGTGGTGGTGGTAATAGTAGTAGTAGTAGTAGTAGTAGTAGTAATAGTAGTAGTAGTAGTAGTAGTAGTAATAGTAGTAGTAATAGTAGTAGTAATAGTAGTAGTAGTAGTAGTAATAGTAGTAGTAGTAGTAGTAGTAGTAATAGTAGTAGTAGTAGTAGTAATAGTAGTATAGTAGTAGTAGCAGTAGTAGTAGTAATAGTAGTAATAGTAGTAATAGTAGTAATAGTAGTAATAGTAGTAGTAGTAGTAGTAGTAGTAGTAGTAGTAGTAGTAGTAGTAGTGGTGGTGGTGGTGGTGGTAGTAGGTATATCTTTATTGTTATAAAGTTCACATACATATTACAAATATATTTTATGCATGGATTGTCGACAATGCTGAAGTATGATACACATTTAGAAAAAGGAAAAAAGCAATAATGAAAAAGTAATAAATAGAAAGGACGGTATTTGCAGACATATGAGTGGAAACAACATGCATATGATTTACAATTACAATAGTTTTGCATTCAAACTAGAAAATAAATTGTTCCTAGCTTCGCGCACTTTAGCATTTTTTGTGGAAATATCTTTTTTCTCGCATGTTCCAGTGGGAACATTCAGCCAGAATAGGTTCCCATTCCTTATCCCCTCTACAAAATGGGCAGATTCTCTTACCTGAACTATCTATGATTTTTTTTTTTTTTTTTTTTTTTTTTTTTTGTCTTCCAACCTCCCAGTCTAAACAGGTCATTCCTGATCTTGCCTTTCTCCTTAGAATGAGAATTTTACCCCAGATTAATTTAATTTTATTTAATAAGCTCTAGCCTTGTCCTAGCCTTCTGCCATTAATGTTTATTATATTTACATTAACTGGTTACCACATTGAGCTCGGCAAATTCCTCTGAGTCCTCTCTCCACCTCTGCAACCTAAAACGTTGGTGTTATATTTTGTATCTGGTGTCTATAACATTTAGCGCGAACTGTGGACTGGTCTCCCTGCATTAGTGTAAGCCAGTATTCCTCCTTCCTTGTTTTACTATTAACCGTATCTTCGTGGCAACCTTTATGACCCTACAGTTTGGAGCCCGAGAACTCTTTTCCTAAATTAGGCTTGAATTTTATTTACATGTTCAGCTCTCTCCATCCCCGTATTTAACTTCCATATAGCATAATAAACTTAATCATAGCATTGTACATCCTTTCTAGTGTATCTACTGATATATCTGGAACACGAGTCAAAACACGTAGTAACGCATTTAGTTGACCTCGCGTTTTACAATTAACAATAGATAAGTGCTCACTCCATTTCGCACTCTTGTTAAAAGATACTCCAAAATAACAAAACTGTTTAACGTTTCGCATTTCTTGTTCACTATGGTACCATTTTTCATCTCTGTCATACACACAGCCATTTTTAAATGTCATTGTTTTGGTTTTGTTAACATTTACCATCTTATCCCATTTCAGGCAATAATCTTCTAGGATGTGAATGCTTTCTGCAAACCATCTCTTGTTAGAGATAAAAGAATTAGTTTTTTTTTAATGGTGTTTAACGCCAGTTTTTACTATTGAGGCACCACAAGCGGTGAACACTGGTGATACCTGAGATGAAATGATATATTGGGAAAGGAATTTTTAAGGAAGGAAACGTTCCAGGCCTAAGTTTAAGGTTCTTCCCCGGCATTTTCCATTTATGAGGACTGAGGAAAATCTGGAAAAAACCTCAGTCAGGGAGGATGGCCATGGCGGGATTCGAACCGCAAACTTCCTGCTCACGAGTTCGCACCTTAACGACCTCGGCCACCCGTGGCGATAAGAATTAGATCGTCAGCATTCAAAAGTACAGGAATATACGTACCGTTCACTTCAGGGGCATCCGTGACATCGTATAAACAGATTGAACAATAACGGAAATAGAACACGTCCCTGACGAACTCCTCTACTTTCTGATATACATTCCCATGTAGTTTTTAGGTCTATCTTAACACCGAACTTCACCTCGCTCTATATCTATATCAGAGCTTTTGTCATTTTGTTGAAGACATATCTCTGAATACTGTTGAAAGCTGTTTTAAAATCAACAAATATGCTGTATTAATTTACCCCGTTTTCTTTTTAGTTTATATCCATTAGCTTTTTTAAAACGAATATATTACCCACCACTGTATTAATTTGCCCCGTTTATTTTTAATTTATGCTCATTAGCTTGTTTAAAAGGAATATATTATCCACCGTAGAAAATCCTTCCCTGAAACCTGCTTGATACGCAGATATTTTATTGTATAACCTTAATGGACACAGGTTCTTGCATACATACAATTTACTATCTAATTCATTACTCAAAAGTCTTAAAATAGTTTTTTGTCGACTTTATTTCTTAAGAAAAATTAAAATGTCGATATCTTAGCAACAGTTAAACATAAGCTGTTAAATGTGAATCAGTTTTTACCGTCCCTAATTTCATCAGTCATTAAGGTATTAATATATGGTAATGAAAACGTCAGTAAGACAAAGAATAACATCAACAGCAAATGAAATTTTTAAATCAAAAATAACAATGAACCCAGAAAAGAATCTTGAGATATGCCAATTATTATTATTATTATTATTATTATTATTATTATTATTATGTAAACGCACAGCAACGAATATGAGAAAAATGATTTTTGATCTTGTCTTTCACATTTACAACAATGTTTTAATTTTAAATATTATAATTTAGTGAGATTTGCAAAAAATATATATGAAACACTTAGAAAAAAGACATTTAAGGGACTCTCCCGTAAGCATTTATACGCATTAGTTAAAGTTTTACTTTTCGTACTTGACACAAATATTTTTGTATTTCAGTTTTTATATCCTTAAAATGTAGCTCATTTCAATACTTTCCGTTATTTCGAAAAATGGAAAACTTTATATTAGACTTACAGGTTACTGCTTATGCTACGAACCAATTTCAGTTTCTTTCAAATACTTAATTTTTTTAATGGTGTTTAACGCCCGTTTTTATTACCGAGGCACCACAGGCGGTGAACATTGGTGATACATGAGATGAAATGATATATTGGGAAAGGATTTTTTTAAGGAAAGAAACGTTCCAGGACTAAGTTTAAGGTATCTCCCAGGCATTTGCCAGTTATGAGGACTGAGGAAAACCTGGAAAAACCCTCAGTCAGGGAGGACGGTCCTGGCGGGATTCGAAACCCAGACCTCCCGCTCACGAGTCCGCATCTTAATGACCTTGGGCACCCGTGGTGGTGCCAAATACTTAATGCTAAAATGCAAGTCTCTAAATAGAACATCAAAATTCACTGATAAAAACATCCAGAAAGTGTGCTACAAGCACACATGGAACACGCTGATTAGCTTATATATCATCCTGGGAAATTAAAAATGAAAGACCACTTAAGAACTAGAAGAAAAACCAAGTCAAATATCGGAAAGGGTTAAAAATAGTAATAGTGGGGGTAGTACTTTGACTCGTTTGGCTGACTACAGTGTCAGTTTTCGGCCACTTGGTTAGGGATTTATTTTGGTCGCAAACATTTGGTTAGAGTAACCGAAGCTGCGAATCCACCCCTTCGATATAAAATAAGCACCGTGGTTTCAGGTCCATAGCAGCAATAAGTACACTAGATGGGGGGAATTCACAATCTGCTTTTCTGCTAACCGCTATTTTAGATTAATGTTGCAATTCTAAGCAAGGCAAAGAACGGAAAGCGGAATAATTTAAATAATGCAATAAGACAAGGTGACCCAATCTCCCCTAAACTCTTCACCTGCGTTCTTGAAGAAGTCTTCACACAACGACAATGGGACAGCAAATATGGCATCAACATAAATGGTACCAGACTAACCAACTAAGATTTGCGGATGCTTTGCGTTATTTTCGAGAACACCCGAAGACTTACAGTAGATGCTTCTAGAACTAAATGAGTACAATAATCCTATCGGCCTCATGATAAATCACATTAAAACTAAAATAGTGACCAATGCACAAAAAAATAGCAGAAATAAATGGTGAAGAGATTCAGTATGTGGTGAACACATATATCAAGGCCATACGGTCTCATTTGGCCATAAAGTGGATAGAGAGATTAAGAGGAGAGTAGCACAAGGTTGGAAAGCCTTCTGGTCTGCAAGACACGTCTCTAAACAACAAACTGAGACTCAAGGCACTCAATTCATGTGTCTTCCTGGTGTTGATATATGAATGTCAAACCTGGCCCCTTACCGACAGACAGCGGCAGAGCATGGCAATATGCGAAAGGAAAATGGAGAGGAAGATCCTGGGTATAACACTGAGAGACAAGATCTCCAACACTAGACTGCAGGGAATCACAGAATCAGAAAGCATGGACAGAGCTGCATGATAAAATGGAAATGGGACGAGCACATGAGAGGCAACAACAGGACGGATAGCGCAGATAATCGCCATGTGGGACCCCTAAGCAGGGCAGAGGAGCGAGCAGAAGATGGTCCGACACATTCAAGAAACATCTCGAAGTTCATTGGTCAAGCATCGCCCGCAATAGAAGTGAGTGGAATGAGAAGTGGGAAGGACTCAAAAAGGGCAAGAAACTATAAAACAGTACACATTTTTTCAGTAGAACCCGTAACTCACGTGAAATAGCTCACCACGTTAGTCACAAAATGAGATTTTCCCTCTAACAGGAGACCTTAGCCCTTTACGGTACATAATAGGCTCTACAATTGTGGCGAAATTATATTTTTACTGTCGCTGCACTTTTTTCCAGAAGTCATAAATGCAGGATGTCCACAGAAACACCCCGTGATTATAAACATGTACAACGTGACTAGTACACAAAACTAGTAACATTAGAAACTCAAGAATGTAATACTTATTTCACAGACACTCAGTGTGTCGCTGCAGACATCAAGCCGATATTCCACTGAACCCACACCGCTCCAACATTTCTACTGGGATGAATCAATGGCAATATTCACAGAAAGCAAGTAGTTTTGCAGGGTCAGCAGATTTCAACGTATTTACTAATTATAGTCTGTAATAGTGAGACTCAGAGAAGTATATCCTTCTTAGGACTGCGTACAAACGTACAAAGCACTCTATACGGTCTCTTTTAACTCACTAAATTGCTGCCGGATTCAAATTGAATTGAAACCTAAACATTAACACAATTCAGGTAATTTGCTTCAATCGAATTGTACGCAGATGTCAATCGAAAGAATGTTTTTGCTTACGGTGCCATCTATTTATTTCGTCAGCAATTGCACATTCCACAATATTTCAAAACAAAAATTCTTTGAGTCATTGTTTCTAATGATATTTTATGTACCCGCGGTTATAAAATTATTGCAGTTTATAATCACGGATGTCTTCTCTTGAAGAAGCGTATATTAAATTTTTTGTGTTCATAAAATAATAAGAGGTCCCAATTTCATACGGAGAAAAGCAGACCCTCTGGTAATATTTTTTTTAATATGACTGTTTTGGGAATAAATATAACTAGGGTTATCAGAGAGCATCGTTCTTCAACTTTTCTTTTGCAGTCACTGAAATTGGATTTTGTGTTCTGCCTATAAAAATGTTTATGCGACCAGTCGCTTCATCAGAACAATCTGCACGTTCCGACGATGTATTGGAGAAACAATCAGATGTCCAAGGGATGAAAATATAACAAATAAAATCACGTCGAGGCATCAAATCTTCAGGATAGATAGCTTTGATTGGTTGGAACTCATTCCGTTATTATATTCGATTGGTTCATGAGCAAAATAGGCGTGAAGAGAATATATGCTGAAAATATATTTGTCGTGTTTTCTTTTTCTGTGATACCCAGAGTATTAAACGTTTCGTCATCATTAAATACGTTGTTAACAAATCAGTATTTCTTATTCCCTGTTTCCCATTGTTGTTCATGTTATTTACTAATATTTTCGTGGAAAAGCTTGTCCTTTCCCGAGTAGGCCCCATAACTTGTTTCTATGTCTTTCAAGATTTTCTTTTGGTTTATATAAACCAGATATTCGTATCCGATGTCAAAATAAATTTAGTTTAAACCAAAAATGTTCATTTTTGATACTGAGAAGTTTAATACTAATGTTAATTACATTTTAAGTTTCATTCCCTCACCCCAGTCGCCCCACTTTTAAATTTGAAATGGGGCCTGCACTTTAAATTAGATATATTTTACAGTTCATTCAATTGTTATGGCATTCTTTTGTATCATTGCCTGGCAACTTGGGTTGTTATTGTGTACGAGTATTTTCTGGACTGTTCTTCTTTACGATAACGCTCTGTCACTTCTCTCGCGAAGAGCATCAGATAAGCTGAATGAACCAGGCTATGAAAATTGACCCGATTTTCACTTAGTAACTCAAACATCTGGGCAGTTTTCTGTCATTAACCAAGAAGAAACTAAGGCGACAAAGTAGAAATATCATCGTTTTCTTAATCACGGTTTTTATCACAAATCTACTAACGTGGCAAACGTGAAAGCTAATTTTAAATTTATTGGTGCTTTATTGAAGATTAAATCACAAACTGCCATTAATTTGTGAACTACTTAATAAAATACATTCCAATTTTGTCTTATCACTTTATAATTTAGTTAGATAATTCGCTGTGAAGCTTAAATTATCTGATGTGCTTTTAAATAATATATTTACAAAACTAAACCCAAAAGTAAAGATAGCTAAGAAACAAAAATGCTCTTTATATTTTCAATATGGGTAGTCGAACTCGTGAATCGGAGGTGTACAGTTCGATTCCAACCAAGGCTATTCTCCCTGACTGAGGTTTTTTCCAAGTTTTCCCCATCCTTTATCAATGGCAAGGAAGTTACCTTAAATTTAGGTCTGGAACACGTCCTTTCAAAAAAATTTCTTCTTACATCATTGCCCATCTCCTAAATGCTTCAATAGTAAAAACAAACGTTAAACACTATTCAAATAAACGTTACTCAGAGTTATCTGTGCGTCAGCAGACAAAATCCCAACCACAGTTGATGGAAAATCAAGAAGATTCAAGTACTACGAAAACTTTGAAACAAACAAACGCTTTTAGTTACTCGTACATTAGCAGATAATATGTAACTTCAAATTTTCATGTATTCCTAACAGTTAAATGTATCATACCTGCAAATGTTTACTTTTCTTAAATGTTCGTTTCCTCTTTTGAATATCTAAGGTCTCGCCTTTAGTTTTATTCACTTTGTTTATGTGGTAAGTTGCGGTACTTTCTCTTCTATGGTATGAGGGTTTTTATTATGCACCGCTTTGCGGTGTAAAACCTTAAGACCACTTTATAAACCAAACCAATGTATGTCTTATACCTTAATGCAATTTCTATATTATGTATAGATGTATTAAAAGACCAAGCGGAGCTTTGCATGCGCAAGAAGTTTGCTGATAAACTAATAAATTAGCCAATCGCATTTTTTCCGCCTTATATTTTGTGTTTGCAAATGACCTCTTTCATATAGGAAATAAAACCGTGAGAGTGCTAGTAAAAAAAAAACAGATGTGCAAATAAAACATACTTTTAAGGTCAAAGAGATTTACTATAGCATTTCGGATTTCATCCCCATCCTTTTGCAAGAAATGAACGTAATTTTGTTGAAAATAAAACCTTCATCAGCTCTTTGCTTCTGAAATGAACAGTATATAATTGGTTGAACAGATGACATACAAACACCAAGAAATAAGGCCCTGGCCGGCATTGCTGGGAGACCCAGTGAAATGAACTAAAACGTAGTTTCTTTGAAACCCTGATACTGTCACACCAACAGGAATTAGAAGGTACTAACAGTTAGCTTCTGCAGTCAGTACGTGAGAAGAGTGCATATGTAGCTCAGAGGTAAAGGTGATATGCACTACACGAACTCTAATGTAAAGGCTGAAACTAGCATTCAGTAAAAACGGTACAAGCTTGTAAAATGCGTCTATAAAGTATGTCTTACATACACTGCTCAAAATAATTAAAGTGAGAAAAGTTTGCTATGGTAATGTTTAAGGTGTTTAAATCTTTATTTAACAGCGGTGTACATCTTGTTTATTTCTCATTTCATACAAAGTTTCTGTAGCTGAAATTAAAGAAAATGTTGTAAACTAAAGTAGAAACTCCTTCAATTAATTTCAATTTTGCACATAAAGGAACACTTCAGTATCCTCCATGTTTGAGGCAGGCTCCTGAACATTCTTGTGGGATGTTCCCCCACTCTTCAACAAGAGCATCTGCAAGCTGTCGAAGAGTCTGAGGGGCTACAGGACTGTCCTTATCCCATAAATGCTCAGCGGGGTTAGGGTTAGGACTCCTAACAGGCCAGACCACTGTTTGAATCTGGAGTTCCTGTAGGATTGCCGTGGTGGCTCTTGCTGCATTGTCTTGCTGATAAACAAACCGGGGTCTCATGTTCTAGTATCATTACAAAGTGCAAGAGTAAACTCGAGAGTCGAGAATGATGCCACTTTTAAAAGCACTCCCGTTGGAGTATTAATGAATGCAAAGACCTTTAAATTCGTTTGGGTTTGAACCCAACAGGCGGTTGCACAGTTAGCCTTTAAACTACCCAATATCAACAAAAGTTTTAAACTTTCAAATAATAACGAATGGCATGTGCTGTCAGGATAATTCAATGGTAAATGCATATTTTGAACTTTGAACCCAAGGTGTGCTTGCTTGGGTGAATCCCTTTGACTGTCAAGCCAATTACTAGATTTGAATTTAATATACAAGGAGGCGTTGCTCGAGCACTCACCTCTAAGTTCTACTCACTGCAAGGTCAATTCTAAGATCTGCAACGCCGCGACACTAATCCTGAAGCCTTGCAGTTTTCAGGGAGGCGTTCACTCGTTGTTAAAATTTACTCGCTACGACGCACACATTTCTAAGTTATATACGCATCGAGATGTATGGTAAGGCATTCATAATAAAATCTATTTCAAATGGGGTTTTCGTGGAAGTCACGACAGTTAAATTTATATTCCATATAGATACATTCCATCGTACGCAGAGCAACATACCAAAACTGCTTCTTAATTTGGAATCACTAACGTGGGGACAACAACAACCCCACCGGCAACCGTCTCATAACTTGGCGCCGAGCCTGGGGTTGCCATACCAACGCGTTTCAGCCTCATTCGCAGTTGAACACAAGCCGCACAGGGTCAAGAACGCCTCTTATCGTATGAGCAGCATTTCTACTCCCAAGCTTGTTCAATAATAGCATGCACACGATATTAATTGTGGGTCCTAATGAATATTTAACCTATATCTCACCAGTTCTACAAAGTTCCATAGTGCTAATTTACATTGTACTAGTAATTGAGAGAACTTCAATGAGTTGTGATTGCCGGGCGAAGAACCTGTGAAAGAACCGGTAGAAATTATCAATCCACCAGTGAAACATTTGGAGTTCGGCCGAAAGATCTGGCGCGCCTAAGTCACTTATTAATTTCCATTCCAAAGTTGTGGGGGAGAGTTAAAGTTTAAGGTACCGACCTAACGGAAAGCCTACAGGAAGTGATTTAGTCGTGTAAGGAGGGAATCCCCTTTCATACCATAACAGTCATAACAGCAAACTATAACTTGTCCCCGCCTTCAACTCCGGAGCTGTCTTTTATTACGACTGGCGACTCAGCGCGGATGCAGTTCAGCTGCAGACCTAGGCCAAAATTAACTCCCGGTATTTCAGAGGTTCGTGACCTTTATCTGCCACTGTTCTACTTTATGCCATAATTTTATTTAGCACTGTAAACATGCTTCGTACCCTCATTGCCATATTGCTTTATTTTTCCTTCTTTACCTTAGTCTAGACGCAGGGACGGAAAAATATGCTTCGCTTTAGCCATTATGTCTACAGTTGCCAGGGGTTAAAACCCATCTGGATGAAGCAGAAACATATTTCTTATACCATTCTGCAAATCATTCACCGCAGGCGAAATCCATCATACCTAGCCTATAGCTTTGTTTAAACAAAGTACAGCTCTTCTCAATTCCCAGTAAAATATATGCCCATGAATCAACGAAAACTTTCGGTCACGTTGTCTAGGTTTTTAATAAACTAATATTCATTCATTATCAAGGTTTCAAAATTATATGTCTACCATCTGCAAAATTAAATAATATTGCTCATTTTCCTTAAATAATATCTTGCTTATAGCATGCATTAATAGAAGCTATAGAGTAACTATTTTCTTGGTTTATTTTCAACTTTAAAGATTGTTTACTGCATTTATCCTGTAACAAATAATTCAAAATTACATTTTGAATTAAACATTTATATATCATTCGTTATCATTTTAGGCATTAACAAATAAAGAACAAATCATTATACTGTGAATCAAACTATTATTATCCCCTTCTTCACTGTGGTGAAATGTTACATGCTTATTACCTAACGGCTGGTGGAGGTCGTTAAGGCGCGGACTCGTGAGTTGGAGGTCTGGGATTCGAATCCCACCAGGACCGTCCTCCCTGATTGCGGTTTTTTCCAGGTTTTCCTCAGTCCTCATAAATGGCAAATGCCGGGGAGGTGCCCTGGACTTGGGCCTGGAACGTTTCCTTCCTTAAAAAGAGATCCTTTCCCAGTTTACCATTTCATTTCACGTACCATCAGTGTCCACCTTCTGTGGTGCCTTAGTAGTAAAAAGCGGCGTTAAAAAATCCGAGAAATTCAACAGTTATCTAACCTTGCCATAATTTAAAATTTAAAAGAATTTTATAGCGTAGAGTGGATCAGTAGAGATTTTACTAATGTTATGGAATATTGCAAGGATATATATATATATATATATATATATATATATAATTTCTTATTGTATTTACTGGATACAGAGTGCAGATTTTTACCTACCTATTTATTTTTTTATTTCGTTAGTTAACAAATGCGTATCGTCCTTGTTTAAATTTACCGGTTATTTTTAATAATATCGGCTTTTATCGCGGTAGCGCTATGGTCAAACGAAACCCAGCATTCCTATTAGAACAACAAAACGTAATAATGAGCTATAACTCGATTGTGGTTATGGGCAATTTCGACCGTGACTGTGGGCAGAAGAGGATTTGGAAAATGCAAGCTTTATCAGGCTGCTGAGAATGAAACACTGTGTGAAATGTTTAACATTTTTAAATGTTTACTCCAAATACGGAATGTACTTGAAAATTGAACAATGGTCACTTATAATATTCTCTTAAATGCCAAGTATACGAGTACAATGCAGTATAAGGCATATGTCTCAAGGTGCAATCAGAGCAAAGGAATTGTGGATTTAAAGTAGCTGTTTGCTCAGAAGGAACCAGCAAGATATGGCAACATAAACAAAAACAAAAATGAACTCCCAATTTAAATTAATAAGTTTTATAAGAAAACAAAATTAATAAGCATCTCTGATTAGCCATCTATATTGTTGTTTATATTAAAGAGGTATTCAATGCAATGTAACCTAAATAACTTTGTCTTGTTTCTCCATTTTGGGTTACTCTACTTTTCAGATAACTTTACTCCACAATTATTCTGTAGGTCATTAAAGGCCCAGTGCTTGCAAAAAATAAAATAATGAAATCCGGAATGATCAGTAAAAGTGAAGAGTGTAGACTGTTACATGTTTGCATATATAATTTGATACATTAATCTATTGTAATATAACTGCTGCCCTACCTAGATAAATGAAGGAAAGCCATTATAATTTCCATTTTCAAGAAAGAAAATCGAAGAAACTATAATAAATATAAAGCAATAACTTGAAATGCTAATTGAAACGTGTACACTGAAGCTGGTCATATAATTAAGATTGAGTCGAACTGCACACCCGTATTGGCTGCACTTGTTTGTTTACATGTAGAAAATGTTTCGCAGACCATGCCCTATCCTCAACTGTGAACCGGCAGTTAGCTGAGGATGCGGACGATGATTTGCTGTAAACAAGTGGAGCCAATAAAAGTGTGCAGTTCGACTCAATCTTACAAAAGTCTTAATTATAGAGCAATAAGTTTATTAAATATATATCTTAACCAGGAGATTAAACCTAAGTGAAGTACAACATTATTCAGAGGAATAAGATATTCTGTTCATAGGTATGTGTTTCCATAATATGACAGTTTATTAGTTCAATAGAAAAAATAATTTACATTATGTTCCTTGATTACACTAACGTGTTTTATAAGGTGTTTTGTAAACAATTATAGAGTTAATGGAAAATAATAACTATCCACTCCAAATTATTTCATTGATAAAAAGATGTACAGACATCGGTTTAAGAAACAGCACTGGAACGAAACTTATCAACATAGGAGTAAGGTCTATGACGTCCACGCATTTTATTATACCATAGCAGAGAGTACGATCAGAACTAAAAGGGGTGTGGGGAGGGAAGCATATATAAATGTAATGTCAGGAGAAGACAGAACGCCAATGGCCGGCTGCGCCTCGCAAGATGGAAAGCGCAGAAAATGATGGACGGATGACACAAGGGAAAGAATATGTCCTATGTGTGGTAGAAAGGAAAACTAGGTTCATGTTCTTGCAGAATGAAGTTATAGAGTGCTGGAGGTCTCAGATTATTTCCGAAACTTTGTTAGGTCGATAAGGAGTAAGGGGGCATGTGTGAATTTGGTGTTGGTTAAGAATAATTGGCCGGGATAAACAAGAAGATAAGATGGGCAAGAGAAAATCTCTAGCTGGAGAGGAAATAGTATGTAATGTAAGTTTATTTCTAATGTTTTAGTGTTTATATTTGTGTATTTCTCTTGTTTAGTGCCATGTAATGATAAATTTAAGATGTTTACCAATTGTACAATTTGTTTTCCGTCATGGCTAGGGGAAGGGGTTTATTTCCTAAACATTTTATTACATACTTAGTATTTTGATATATAGAATTGCTTTTTTTAACCTTTCTTGGTGTAAATAGAAGTACGAATGGCCTGGCTAGACCTGTGCGGTAGATAAGTGTTTAATTTATGCATCTGACTATAAAGTAAATACACCACTATAGACGGTTGTCTGAAAAAACGAAGGATTAAGATTTTTAATTACATTATTTTTATTTTTCAATATAATCTTCCTTAAGGCCAAAATATTTTGTAAAATGACCGACTAAAAATTGAGTAAAAGGTAGAAAAAGTTGCAAAACTTACATAAAAGAGTAACAGAATTCTAATTAGGAAAAGATGTAAGCTGGTTGAAAGATATTAACCCGCTCATCAGCCCCGAAAAACAAACGATTGAATTTAAAGCAGATTTCTGCAGCAGGAAGAAAAATCGGCGCCTGGGTGGCGGGAAAGGTGGTGATGTAGCAAGGCAGTTGATATAGCTATAGCACTGCCTATATGGGATATGTCTCAAACATATATTTAAAAGTTATGTTATAGCAACATAACCTAACCTGTAAGCAGATATTCGTTATTACAGACATTCTTATAAAACTTAAACCTAACCTAGCAGTTAAATGTTAAGATTGTTGAGATCAAGCTACGATGTGCAGAGCTTTCTTCTGAGGAATAACGGAATAGGTAGACGCGAAATTGTAGGTTATGGCGCATTTTGCAGAGAATTAAGGAATTATCAGAAAGGATATAAACCTATAAAATTAATTGAGAAATATAAGATGAGTGTAGTAACTGTTAAGAAAGGGTGAGTACCTTGTACATAAGGAAAAGGGGAAGAAGAAAAATTGGGGTAGTAAGGAAGCAGTAATATTATTTATTCCGGCGGTGTCCCAGTCTCTGAAGTGGTTTTCCCACAAAATACCTGCAATAACCTCTTTATTTCATGAATAACTACCAGCGAGGAACATTGCTTTGTAAAAGGAGGAAATCAAATCTGGGGAATAGGATGAACATTCCAGCAATTCACAGTTTAAATCTCTGTTTTCATCTCTAAGTCACTGTTGTGAGCGGATACATTGTATTCATGAACAACAAGTTTTTCTTCTGCAAACCGTGTCTTTTCTCACAAAATGTTTCATTATAAATTGGAACAGTATTTTCCGTTTATGGTTTTACGCTTATAAATGTAGCCAGTAACTGATTTTCTTTATCACTCCAAAAGCTAATACACAATATTTCCTGCAGGTGGAATCGACTTTTCTTAGGTGCTGAGCTGTCTACTGTTTGGCTGCCGTTTCGATTTTGGAGTGTGATTGTTGATTTACAGTCTCATCCACAGGTATAAGTCGGCGCAGAAAATTAATTTTGTTGCTGCTAAAGTGTTCTAAACACTGTTGAGATGTTATATGAATGTGCTTTTGATGTGCTGTTAGCAAGCACGTCAGCCATATTGCGCAAAGCTTTTTTTTAATATGCAATTGTTAATGCAAAATATAACCTATAAATTCCTTTGAAATGATGTAGCCTCGGTTATTTCATACACTTCCTTTGGCGAATCGTTTTGCCACAATTTTGCTTTTTTTTTTTTTTTTGTGCTATGCACTCCAAGTTGGTTTGGTATAAAGAGTGCGCGCGCTGTGGACACACAGTGGTTGACCATTCAGTTGCAACTTGTACCTTTCCACACACGCACGCAATCACGGAATATTTAAATAGATGCAATTATTTTATTTATATTGCATTCCTCTAAATCATTAATTCAAATTTTTCGCGTTACTAAATGGTCATGTACAACCAAGAATGTTTTATTTTCTTTCACTGACAGTTCAACTGAAAAGTGTTGTACCTGTTTGGTGTTTACTTTAAGTATATATACGTAAATGTTCCAGTGCAAAATATTTATTTTCTTTCATACAAAGTTCAAAGAAATCTGTGTGCCGTTTTCAGATACTTTCATTATTGATAAAAATTTCGCTACAAATACACAAAATAAGTCATAGGAAGTAAATACCAGTCTCTACATGTTCTCGTAATTCAATTGGTGTAATTAATAGCTGCGCTTTCCATTATTCAGTACCCAACAAAACGGTCGGTTACATTTCTCCTCCACCGCAAACCACCACCCATCTTTAACACTCCGGTTGCCACAAGGGGAAGGTGTGGTTGCCCAACATTGCTTTTTTCCAAAAAATTTTATTGCAAATCTATGATACATCGAAGAAAATGTTCATAATCCGTTTTATTGTCCATATCCAGATTTCTTTCTGGTTCAAAGGATAACATATACACCTCCTCTTCTGATGTAGTACAAAACCAATATTAGAGATTCAAGAATGACCTACATTTACTTTAGATTAAGTGAAACAACAAGTAATAGAATTAATTTAAAAATAAGACAACTTTTTTTTTGACCAGCTGAAAAATATTCTTCAGATGAGTAAGACAGCAGGCAAGAGTATAAAATCAGGCAAAAATACCACGAATTGTTACTGAGAAGTATAAATAGAAGCTTAAAAGAATCAACACAAATATATAAATACTGCTGGGAGCTGGAGAGATGACTAGTTGGCTATTCAGATGTGCTAACTATTCTGCTTCTGTTAACGCAAGACTCGTAGAAAAATAAATCGTACAGAATTATTTTTGGCCTGCATCCGCAGTTGAACTCAGCCACACAGGACCAAAGACGCTCCAACTGTAGCTACATCAATTAAAATTCTTGAACACTATAAGAATAGTAACTTTAAACAACGTTTGACATTGAAATATAATTGCACACATAAATAAGGTATTTAATAATAGTAATAGTAATAATAATAATAATAATAATAATATATTTAATGGTGTTTAACGCCCGTTTTTACTACTATGATGATACAAGAGATAAAATGATATATTGGGAAAGGATTTTTTTTTAAGGAAGGGAGCGTTCCAGGCCTAATTTTATGGTACCTCCCCGGCATTTGCCAGTCATGAGGACTGAAGAAAACCTCAGTCAGGGAGGACGATCCTACTGGGATTCGAACTCCAGACCTCCCGCTCACGAGTCCGCGCCTTAACGACCTCGGTCACCCGTGGCGGTTATAATAAAAGGTATGCCTGACTATTCACAACTTTTATCAAATTTATAAAATCAAAAAATAATTGCACCTTCAATTTTATCACTAATTACTTCAAGCGATGCAAAAATAGCTAAAGTTAGAAAATAAAGCGATTTTCACATTTTTCTGTAATCTACTTTTCTGCATTGAATCGTAGCTGCTTATTAAAAGCCATTAGAAATGTATTAAAATCACATCAAAAAACTTATTGAGTTTACAATGATTTCATATCTTTTGCTCATACATGTGCTCCCTTGTTAATGAGCGATATGTTATTTTCTGATTTAAACTTCAGCACTATTGCCAAATGGTCATTTCAAGCACTTTGGAGGAGAAAAGAGAAAAACTGGGTTTATTTAAGAGATATATAAATAATTTTCTACTAAAGTAAAAGTATGTTAAGAGCTACTAAGATTACATCATCAATGACGCAGTATTATTTCATACACTTGCAAGAGTCATATATTGTACACGTGCACATTTGCCCATGAGCAAAAAAAAAATTATATTATGCTTCATATCAAACAAGATGTCTTACCCGCCTTGTTTTATACATTGAGGATTTTTAATCTTAAAAACTGATTCTAATGATAGCGCTAGATAAATATTTGGGAAATCCTAGAATCGGCCAATTAGACTGAAATGATTTGTGATTTTTCTGAGTCGCGGAAGGAAATGCTAAGTTTCTTTCATTTTCCTGACTGCCCTCAGAGACAATTAACAATAAAAATTAACAAAAATTGTACAAATTTTACAGGATAATCTGTCAGGAAAAAAGTATAGTGGCGGTGGGGTATAGTAGTAAAACTGTTTATATATTATTAGTAGTGTTTAAAGCTCGTTTAAACTATTGAGGCACCACAGACGGTGGACACTGATGATACTTGAGATGAAATGGTATATTGGAAATAAATTTTTAAAGGAAGGAAGCGTTCCAGGCCTAAGTTTAGTGTACCTACCCAGGCATTTGTCATTTATGAGGACTGAGGAAAACCTTGGAATAAATCCTCAGTCAGGAAGGGCGGTCCTGGTGTGAATCGAACCGAGATCCCCCGCTCACGAGTCCGCGCCTTAACGACCTCGGCCATCCGTGGCGGTGTAGTAATGCCGTAAATGTAATGTTGTTCCATAATTAAGTATGAAATCAAATAAACTTTTCAAAAAACATGTTTTTTGGGTTGTTACTGCAGTCAAGTTTGATTAAACGTGCCTTACTTTTTTATAATCTCCATGTATAAAGGTGTTCTAAGCCCATTTTTAGTGAGGGTAGTCTAGTGTCATGAATTCAGCGCTGAACATAAGCCATGTAAACTTGCAGTAATGGTCACGCGGAGTGAGAAAGGCCCCCCTGGAAATAAATAACCAAATAAAATATATTTTCCAGACGGAAGCCGGGTTATGTTCGCCGCATCCTGACGCGTGTTTAGGATTTGTCGTCACATGAGCCTGGCAGGATAATGGGCGAGTTATAGGCGGCAGATAATTTACATTTTAAAGGCTTTATTTTTCCTCCACGGGAAACCTAGTGCACGCATATTACGGGAAAAATAATGGGAAACACCTCTCTGTTTTTGTGGTCCCTCGGATATGTACAGAAGAGAATATCAAAAACACAACGTAGCAAGCTGAAATGAGAGTAACAGGACCAGAAAATGTTCACTTGCAAGCGTAATCCATGGGGTTTGTACAGTCCCCTAGAGAAGTTAAAGAGCACTGGCCTAATGGATAATGTCCGGACTTCCCTATAGTATGTTCACTTTATCACACCCAGTTTTACGTTATTTACACTAAATTTGTTTTTATGCGTACAATCCACTATCTTAATATTGTTATGAATTTCAACACGACTCTTTGCTTTCCAGAATGTGTGTTTTGCTATAAAATATAAGCACGGTACCTTGCAACGGTAGCGAGGTAATAAAATTAAACTACCGAAATATCCCAATACATTCCAACTGCACTGCAATAATGAAAGCGTATACATGATCTGTCCGTAAAATATCCAGCCATTTGGAATATCTCAAGGACCAGTCAAGCAATCTTGATGCAATTTGGCAGTAAGTTTCGAGGACACCTTGCTGTTCATTCTGAAGTCAGTACTCTTTCATTTAATCCCATTCGGCTAGTGAAACTGGGGCTTCAATTAAACCGTCTGCAGTCATACCAAGCTCACATGCTGACAAGCTACTAAATGTATTATTCTCTGTGACGGAAAGTAAGAATTGTTAATTGAATTTAAATTATGATTACTCTATCATCTCAATATACATTTTCCGTTTCTGAAACCGATTAAGAGCCTTAGGAAGCCATCAACAAACCTACGAGAGGGAAAGAGTTGTATTTTTACCATTTACGGCAATTGTGCTGTTTCATTAAAAAATTAACAGAAAAAACCCTTGGCCACCTCGTATTCAATCGCTTACCAAAAATTCTAATTTCATTAATTCATTTCCTACACAAATGAAAAATCACTAAAATAATTCTGTTCCTTAAGACTACTAAACTAAACAGTTTATCATGATACTGACGAAAATTGCATACATGTCACCGTATGTCTTCCTTCATTTTCATTCCAGATTTTCAGTCACAAGTCACCCAAGGCCTGCAGAATTACATATCACACCGTCGCGTTATACAGAGTGTTAAATGAACTATACTGCAAACATTTCTGAGATTGTAGAGGGGTCTTAGACACTTTTAGATGTCGTATGTATAGTCATATTTCAAAGTTAGTTTTCTAAAGGACCAGTACGCCACTAAGTAATGAAGCATCTATTCTAAATGATATAACACAATATTTTGTATTGAGCAACATTCATCATAAAATAAATACAAATAAATACATAAACTATTCCACAGCAACCCAACCTACAATCTTGTAACCACAGTCTGTAGCCATATCCATTAGGCCACATGAGGTGAAAAGTTCCCTCTGGAACAAGCTATATAACATGATTAATATCAGTTAACCGTTGTTCAGTGTCGTACTGTTATATGATTAATCTGAGATTTTAGGAATTTTTATGCTGAAATTGAGGATTTCCTCGTAGGTTCGAACACATTTTAATGAAAACGTTTATCACTATATAATTCCCTTATATTTCCTCGTGCACCCTACATTCCCTGTCTCAAATTGCTTGCCTAAGCTTCCTCTGCAGTTTCTAAAAGTATCTTATTGTAGTTTATTAAAACATGATATAGCTCAGATGTTCAGGCCAAGTTTAGCATGATGGACTATTACAAATGCCCTATTGCATTGAAATCATCTTTGCTTAAAACAAACCATAAAAAGCTTCCTACTAAAATGTAATGACGGATATCAAAGATCTATATTCACACCTGTCTTTTGGTACTGATCTTTTTGCACTATTACGTAAGCTGGTCCATATAGGTACTGTCTTTCAAACTCTTCTGATATCGTTAATACAATGACCACCAAGTTTTTTTTTAAGGTTTTTAAGAGCTTTGGAGTAATTTTTAAAGTTTTTCTCACCTTTAGTATAGTAAACACATTGAAAAAAATATATAATAATAGAAATTTAGTTTTACTTGGTTTTATTATTATTTACATTGTTCTGAAACACAAAAATATACGAAAACCAAAAATTTCCAAGTCTTTATAATATCAGAACACTGAATTTTTAATAAATTTTAAAGCGATGAATTTTTTACAGATTTAATGCTTTTTTTTAACTTTTAAGTTGAAAAGCACTAAACTTAAATGGAAAATTTTTAATTATTCAAACTCAATTAGAACATTTTTCAATAAATGAAAATCAACTAGGGCATTTTTCAATTATTTAGGTTACTATTAAATACATTGCTAAGTTTTCTATTGTGAAACGTTTTTCTTTTAAAACATTCCTGTAGGAAGAAAATGTTCTCTCGACACAGCACGAAGTCATCGGTGCAAATTTTAATGAAGCCACTGCTGCCGGTCCTCACGGTAAATTGTCTGAAAATTTTCCCCCTGAAGAACAGCAGGCACATTTTTCATTGTTACAAACCCTGGGTTCCGCTGTAGAATCTTGGTGAGCTTTAAAGAACTGACTCACCCACTAACCCTGGTATTTCTTTCTTTGAAATTGTGTCAATGATTTCCATTGCATCTTTTAGTGGTAAAGATGCGAATTGAAAACGTGACAGTAAGGTCACTGAAATTGGCCTTGATAAAGGCAAGTGAAAAGATGTTCTTATTGTGAAGAGCGGTTTTAGTCGTTGCTATGCTGGCTGCTTCATTGACGGCGAACATTTATATAACACTTACGATACCTTCAAAATAGTTGGCATAGTAGATAACTGCCTACAGTCAAATACCCCAGCAGGTGATGATGGGTTATGATGGCATGTATGTTTGTGGTAGCATTTCCTTGAAAATCTAAATGCGACTGGGAGTTTTCGGAAATCCTTTCTTCACCGATGAAATAATGTTGTTCACTCTTGGGAAATTGTTCCTAAAATATTCAGCGAAAATTATTTTTAAATTTAATTTTTAAACCGTATTTTTAGCCGTTTGTATGTTTCAACGTCTTATTTAGTCATTTTTACGTTTCATAAGATTCAACTATGTGACTCGTATGACAAAAAAAATGGATAATTATGTCCAAATATCACAGTTAGCTAGGAAGGAACAAATAGTTTAAGAATCCGGACCCTAATTACCACAAAAGTTTTATACGCAGAGCAAACAGAAAACAATATATTTCTGTCCTTATACTTTATGGATAACTGCAATCTTTAAGTGAAGCTGTTTCCGAGCATTCATTATCCCTTAAAACCAGTCTAACTTCACGCAAGAGGATCTGCCCATTTTATTGAGGGATGAGGAACGGGTACGTAAGTTGGCCGAATATACTGACTGATTCTTATGGTAAGATATTAGAGGTCCACTAGCATGTTGGGACCTGTTTGTGAATCATACAAATTGGCTTAATATGGACATTTTCATAGCCAAAGTTAAAAGCAGTTTATTTTCTTGTTAGAACTCAACAACACTAATAACTTTAAATAATATATAGGACGGTTTCCTCATATAACTATTATACTTATACGTTCTTATTCTCCGTTTTTTAATGTTTTATTTCCTCAATAAGGTGACGTAAAATCGACTACAAAATGCACCAATTATAATTTTGTAATTATAAAGATATACCACTGCCACTATTAAATATCCTCCAAGGTTACCAAAATTGAAAGATCAGAGTGAATACCTTGTTAAAACTTTAGGATGGGAGTTTTAGTATCCAGACGACGGATATTCTGATTTTATGCACACATGGGAGGCTACATTAAAGACCGGTTAGAAAAATCTGATTTTGGCAGACTAGAACACTAAATGAAAGATGTAGGAAAGGTTTCCTTTTTAAAAGCATAATCTCAGATTGTAGCAAAATAACTTCAGCAATTTTTAGAGAAATCCTATCAATATTAAACACTTAAAGGGGAAACTGGTTGTTTGTTTACTGAACTTCAATTTTTGTCTTATACAATATTTTATAGTGCATTTTATTGAGTATGTTGTATTTTATCAATAAGTCTTGTGTTAATAGTTTTACAAATGCTCATTTTCACTCAAAAAATACAGGTACCACACATGAGAACTGTTCGAAAAACCCGTGCCAAAATAAAGATAATATAACTTATTTAAAATAATAAGTTTTATTTCTGAACATAATCTCCTTTCAAATACAGAAGGTGCCAAAAAGTGTACACACACTTCAAGCAAAGATAAAACATGTTAACATAACAAAACTGAATTCACACAAACAGAAAATGATGAGCACTAATCATCTTACACTTTTACAGTTACAACAGATGCTCAAAATGCCCATTATCGGCGTCGATACACTTCTGAGTACTTGAACTCCTGATTGTGCAACGTTTGCGAAAGTTTCTTCAGCGATTGCTGCACATGCCGTTTCAAGTTCTTCCCGAAGTGCTGCCAGTGTAGCTGATTTTCTACGGTGTACAACATCCTTAAGAGTTCCCCATAGGTAGAAGTCCAACGGAGTTAGATCCGGAGAACAGGTGGAAACTCAATCGGACATCTTCGTCCTATCCAGTGCCTTGGATGCTTCAAATTGATTTCCGCTGTTCAAACGATAACTTTGGCTCCATTTTGTCGTAGCAACACTAAAATAACGTAATGTGAGTCATGTCTGTTTACAGAACATCATACGATAATCTTGGCTTCATTTGTTCATTGTGATTTACCTGTCAGGTAGCAACGCCATCATAATGTATGTGAGTCACATCTGTTTACAGAACATCATACTGCACATTACTGCTGTTTTTCGGTTCAACTTTGAAATATATTAAATAGATATCTACTGTCAAAGTGTGTATACATTTTTGGCATCTAGGTATACACACTTACTCCAACGATTTTCTAATTTGTTTATCCCGTCCATAGAATGAGATTTCTTCAACTCTGAAAAATGCGGCATTTTGGCAACAACCTCTACGTTTGATGAAAATTTCTTTTCTGTTAGTCATTTTTTCATGTTGCGGAATTGGAAGTAGTGCGGGAAGCCAAATGCGGACAATTTTGAGGTCGCAATGGCAGATTTGTGCGCTGGCAGTTATAGTGATGGAACAGATGTTTTTTTCTCCAGATGTTCTTGTTTGCGCCGTTTAATTGCTTCAGTAGCATAGCGCAATGTTTACTGGTTATAGTTTTGCCCTTTTATATAATGTAAATTAGAATTACATGTGGCAATTCTAATACCAGTCATAAAATTTCCTGCTAATGGAATTGTGTTGCCTATTTCGGAGCGCCTTCTTGTTTTTATTACTCCTTTATTTCTGGCGTGTAGTGATGGATTCATGTTTCGTCGACTTCACGTGCAATCTGTGATTCCATGTAAACAGCTCCAACTTCCGCGCGAACGTGGTAGCTCGTACCTTTTCTTGTTAATCGTTAGCAAATGTGGAACCCGCTTCGGTGATAGCTTCTTCATTATGCAGAATATTGTGCACCCAAACGCCAGAAATGCCCACAGCTTCAGCATCTCCTGCACCTTCAATCTTCGATCGCTCAGCATCATGTCAGAGTTTCTCAATCATTCAACCTCGACAAGGCTTCCTGTGATCCTTCAGCTACATCTAAACTCGTTCAATCATTTAACAGCATTGTAATATTTGTGCAGTTTCTGCGGGCGCAGCCCCTTTCAAAAAGCAACGTTTCTTTAATACACAAAATTCATGTTTCTCCATATTGAATACTTGCTTATGAATTTAAGAAAGAAAATGGCTCTCAAATACGCATTATGCTTCGAAACTGTTTTAAACGTTGTACATTATCCCTCAGTAGTAACCATGTTGCCGAGGTAACGTTGAAAAGTATCTAGTGCTGCCATCCTTTGAGTTTGTACGGACTTATCAAACAGCCCCCGTGCAACTGACAACACACTTCATAAAAGTACTGGACAGGGTTTTAATCAGAGGACAAAGTTATACTCACTGATCCATGTAAATATTCTCTCAGCTTCGAGTGGTCTCTATTACCACCAAAACAACTATCATTTATAGAACTCCTTTCGGGGAATCCGGTTCGTGGGATCTGGAAACTTGCGAGAAATTTAGCTTGGCCATCAATGCACTTTGGTTTATTCGCAATAAACAGATTCATTTCTCAAATTTCCAAATGTTGCGAAAGCTACATATTGATAATTAATGTACAGGCACTACCCTTCATGTTGTGAACAATTATAATCAACGTTGTTACCGGCATTCTTTTAATTTGCTGTAATTTAACCAGAATTATAATTAGAAGAGTTGTGTGCAGCCCGCCTCCAGTTTTATTGTTCAAATTCCTGTCATTACCACTGATCTGTTTAGCACTGGTAGATAAATTACATCAATAAAAAACTCATTATTTATATAGCTGGGTTTAACAAAATAGCGGCAATCACACTCTCCAAACCCCTAATCTAACTCTGTGCAAATGTAGAACCAAGAAAAATGGGCGAGCCCCATGCAATGAAGATTAGCTTACATCCAGATCTATCAGCATGCAGATTATTGGAAACTGTGAAAAGCAAATTCGTCCAAAAACATTAAACCAAAACAAACAGCAACGATATCAACATATTTTCGCGCATTAAGCACAAATTCTGATAGCATTATAATTCCTTTAATAACGCTCAACTTACTCCTTTAATTTTCCCCTAAATTTTCTAAAGTTACCAAAGCTTTTAATTCTTTTAAATAAATATATAAAAATTTAACTCCATCTTACACATACAGGTTTCATAACCTTCTATAGAATAAGATATTGATTTCTATGACATGGCATTTTTTCATTTTTATTATTTCATGTTTTTTAAACATTATAATGAAAATTAAATTATTTTATTTGTCTTGGGAATAAATATGTAACTATTTTAAGGTTTTAGAACATATTTAGAACAAAATCTTATTTTAACATATTTCGGGCATATTTTTGCACATTTATAAAACCCCAGTATGCAGAATTGAGGTTTTCTGTCTAATATATTGTAAAAGACAGTATGGTTTCTCTAACTTAGACACTTATAGCACATTAAAAAGTATTCACCCTAATAAAGTGTCCAAGATATAGGAGAAACCATCACTTTCGAAAACCATCTATCCAATTGTTACTGGGTTGAAAATGCTGTTATTTTTAGTTGTTTAGCAATTTCTTTGCTTATTTTGAAAAAGCAGCGAGTTACTAAAATATTCTTGCTCTGCTAAAAAAAATTAACATTTTCCATTAGTTCTTCGCTAACTGTTTGCACAATCTTCTTATTTCTGCATTACAGTTTTGTTCCCATAACATTTCTAATTTAAGTTTTGTTAGCACTTATAGTGGAAAATGTCAATTTAGAAATTACAAGTTTCTATGCAGTCAATCTGGATTACATTATTAGACAGACAATTAGTAACTTCCTTCTTTTCGTTTCACTGTTGATATTATCATACAAATTAAGTGTTGCTCTTCAACATCAGATGATCTTCATGGAGACTGAGAAACAAAACGCAGACAGGGCTACTAGAACTGGTTCCCTTCTTGAAACTGCTGATTAGTGGCATAGTGTATAAAGTATCAATTTCAATTGCATTTAGTTCTAAATAAATAGCCTAGCTGAGATAATGTCCAGCATCCAGGATAGAGAGATACTCGACATAGAGTAATATGGAAATCTGGCTTGTCCCATCATTAGATGTTCAACAGAAGCTGTAATTAAGTTTTAGTGAATAACTGTACCAGCTCATCTCTGGAATGTAGATCTGCAAGTATAGTAGAATTTATCGTTTGGCTCTATGCAGGAGTAACAGAATAACAAGTAAAGGACTGTAAAAACGTTTGTACTATTTGTTCTCTTGATCTAGATAATGGTTGATCAATCATTGTGTCCTCATCCTCAGTTTGAATTTAACACGCCAAATGAATTGCTCAACGAGTAGCAGGTTTCGAGATTATGCTTGAGAGTTCGGTGAAAAAAAAAGTTAGACGGAGTGAGATATCTTATTCTGTAAATTAAGCGAGTTCGAAGTTACTAAGCGAATCATTTCACTTTAAAGCGGTCTTGCACTACTGCTAAACTCAAGAAGTGTACACGTTCTTTCCTCCGGTGTTAAGAACCTATGCATTCACTACAACTTGCGTTAACAGCAAAGAGATTTTATTCAGTCATCTTAAGATGCATGTTGTCATCAATTTAACAATCCAGATATAGATTAAAGTGAATATTTTAGTGAAACAATATATATATTTTCAATGGTTCTTACATGAGAGGTTTATTGAGCAATTTAATTAATTTTAAGATGTTTTCTTCTGAGGGGTACTTCTAATTTAAAGAAGCAGCGCATTGAAAACTTTTTTGTGATATTTGTTTATATAAGAACGAATCATTAATACCCATAAATCAGCAAATTACCGGCGTATTTCATGCAACCTTTAACGTTAGCCGCCTCCTAGTTATTAAATTAAGACATGATATGCAAAAAGTTTATCTAATCATCATAAGTGAACAATGTTGTGGCAATTTAGGCCAACTTTTGGCTTCATATGAAAAAACTGATAATTAATATCAATTAAAGGATTAATTTCTCCACGTCCCTGATGTGCATTTTAATTCTCATTTTCTGATCCTTACTATACAGTAAAACTGGGGTAATAATTGGTAATGAAGAATGATTAAATATAATCACTGTTATCTCATTGATTCTTCAAACAGAACATCAAAGAAACAGGAGATGAACATACTAAAAAGAATATATTGCATGTATGTATTTTGGAAACTATAACTGTACACAAGAATACACGATTGAAATTTCTCTGCACATAGAGGACTTTAGAGTGACAAGTCACTAATATTGAAAATTCAAGCAATACACATAACATAATAGTAACTATTAATAATAATTACAGAGAAAATGTACGCATGATGTCAAGAGGACTGCAGAAAACTGCACTAGATTGCGGCCAAAGGTGAGACATTGCAAGAAAGAGAATGAAATATTAATGTCTTGCCGATTGTTACATTATTATTATTATTATTATTATTATTATTATTATTATTATTATTATTATTATTATTATTAATTTACGGACGCTCTTTAACATCTGAGGTCATCAGCGTCCCATTCAATTCAGGGCGTGACGACCGATAAGTTTTGCACGGAAGCCTCTTTTTTCAGGCTTGGGGTTCTTTTGCATGCTGTAAATGTACGATATGGGACCCACGGCTTTATTTCCCTTCCGAAGGAAGCTATACTTAGGATTTTTACGCCCGAAAAATATCCATCATCCCTGGCCGGGATTGGGCCCGCGACTTTGGATCTACGAGTCAAGTATGATTACCTCTAGCCTCCAGGACCGACATGCGTATTGTTACGAATCCCATTTTTTTTATTTTTTTTTTTTTTTATATATTCAGAAAAGCAGCTTGTCATCGCTAGCTGTGTATTGCTGCAAACGTAAATGTTAACATAGTCCCTTCAGTTCTTTGATATAGGCAGTCACATTGTTTGCCCAATTCATATTGCACTTCGGTGGAAACCGTTTAGCGTTGGGTTCTCTTCCAGTAATGAATGTTTTCCACTGGCCCTAATAAGATCTGATTATAAGTTTCTTGCTTCTGTGAAGTCAAATTCCGAGAAGATTGGTAGAGTTCCCATAAATGTTTTAATGACGTAAAGAACACTGGCACTCAGAAAACAACATTTAATTCTAAACAAACAAATAAAGAACAGTGTATGTTTTCCACATGATTTAAAAGATATGGTAATATCAAAATAGCGATAATACTCCTGCACCAGGTATTAGACCGAAAGGCGAAGGCAGCACCACCAACTTTTCCTTTTAAGTTTCACAACTAATATAAAAACAAAAAGGAAAGTTGGATTTAGTCATAGATATGCTATATGGTGAGTAATGAATTGTGCTCTTGCAGAATCGTATTATGAAGAATTAATCTAAACGTAATGCTGGTCAAATGTATGAATAAATGATGCGATCAACAGTAGCTTTTCTTATCTCCGAGTTTAAACAGTATCAACAACGGATAAAGTGTTTACTGTCATATACATGGGCGACTTGAGCGCGATCGCAGCGGCCGCAAATGGGATTTGTGGCGAACGAAGAGTCGTCTGTGCAGATTTGCTCCAGGTCCTCCGGTTTTCCCTGCCATTCAACCAATGCTCCATTGGCCGCCGGTCATTACGTTGCATTTTTAATAATTTTGACGCGTGTTTTTTTTCCCCACTATCATCCCCATCATCTCCATCACTATCTAACCCCTATCCTCACCTTCATCATTCATTGTTATGTAGTCCGCCGATTCTTGATGTGAACTTTTCAAATGAAGCATGCTAATTCCCTCTGAGGTCTGTGTGCGGAAACCCAATACTGGCTAGTAAGGGAGTTGGCATTATTGTAAAACAATAGATATCTTTTTTATTATTCCTGTATTTAAAAACTCCAATACCCTATCCAGAAATAGATATCGAGCTTCACCAATCTCAAAAACGTTTTTCATTAAACAAACGTCCATTAAAAGGCAGAAATTGAACTATATACATAATCGATTTATAGGAAATCGATATCAGTTCTCTTTCTATTGTCGAATGGCGTAACTACTTGTTCTCTTATTTCATTTCCAATAAAGTCTCTATATAAAATTCTTGCTTATAATTTTATTATACGCCTGCTAAGGATCAGAAATTTGTAAAGAGAATCGAAATTCAAAAAGTCAAAGTTATATTGGCTTTATAAAATTAACAAGTTCTGCGAAACGTTCATTGTGTAATCTAAAAGTCGATATAAGTGAAAAGAATACCAAGGTACTTAAGACATTGGAATCACTGCCTTCATTTGTCTCAATCATTTCATTTATCTGACAGAAAGCGTATAGAGAAGATCTTTAAAGATTTATTTTCAAGTTTTAAAGTTTTATATTTACAAATTTAAAAACGTGGCTTGCTGTTGGTAGATTGTTGAACCCTTTCAATCGATTGTTCCTTTTAAAAAACCCAAGTATTTTGTTCCTACTCTTATTTAGTTATAATATGAACATCGTTTACTTTTAATGCCTTTCTTGTAGGTATTCCCAGAAAGCTCAAACAAAGCATTGCATGTTACTCAAAGTCACACAAAAGGAGGAGGAACTTTCAATCACACCTCGTAAAGTTTAAGGCACGTGTAAGACGAGCTGTAGCTACCACCACTAGGTAACATTTAGGAATGTGAATGAAAGGGTGAAGTGTAAGGGGAAAGCTCCCCCAGGTCACCTTTTGCGAAGCAGCGCTAGAGAAAATAACGCTATTCGGCGTTGTTGAAATGCCACAGCCTCGGCATTAGTTTCCACCTCTCTTTCAACTTCTCTTTTGACACCCATCCCCTCCGTTTTCTTTTTTTCGAGCCGCCTTGCTCACGAGCTGTAGAACCCGGCTTTTCGCTCCAGAACAGTTAACGTCACATCTTATTACATCGATATTCCCCGCTCGGAATCTCAGCAAGTACAGCCCCGGGTGAAGAGGCACTGGCGTAGGTGAAGGGAATTGGTATTTAGAAACAAGAGTCAGAGCATACGAGGGTGCGACAGAAAGCATTTTGATCGATTCAGTATCCTCTCTGCCGGTGCTCAAAACGCTGCATTTGGAATGTTCAAATACTGTTTCTCAATCCATCTGTACATAATTTTTGCTGCATTAGTGAAAAAGTTATAAAAAAACATCTTGGCATTTCCATAACTGTATAATAAAAAAATCTTAGTGCAGAATATTAAGACATTGTTGCCTAATGCACGTCACACAAACTAAATGCAACAGTAAAGCGGTTGGCACTCTTGCAACCACTGGAACCGCTCTCCTCTGTCAAGTCACTGCAGCAGTTGTTTATTCCTTGACGAATACAACAAATTTAAACAAATGAGACGAGCCTCTAGACCAGTTTTTTATATGAGTTCGCACACATGATGGGTGTATTGCTTCTTTTTCCTCAAAATGTGGACACAAAATTGAAGGAGATACACGTTCTATGTACACATTTCAGCTTCAGTGCATTAAATGTTCCATTTCAAAACCTGATAGTCTGAATAATTGCCCATTTAAAATAAAATTAATTTAAACAAAAATAGTCAATTTAGATATTGAAGGGAACGTTAAAAACCAGTGTCGACTACATTTTAGGTTTAATTTCATCCCCAGCCACTCCCACTTCGAAATTTACAAGGCACCCTACCTCATGACATGTAAATAGAAGGTTTTGTTGCCATTATATCTTTTGTTGTTGTCGGGTTAAGACAGAATCAAAAATAAATAAATTAGTTGTAGAATGAAAACAATTTATTTTTGGATTTATTAACAATTTTATTAAATTAAATGTTTAAAGTATGTGGCATTGTCGGTTAGACAGTAATGTGCCCTTTTTCGGAATTCTCGAGTAATCCGCTTATATACTGTTCTTGTTGTAGG
This sequence comes from Metallyticus violacea, assembly GCA_030762175.1. Taxonomy (NCBI): domain Eukaryota; kingdom Metazoa; phylum Arthropoda; class Insecta; order Mantodea; family Metallyticidae; genus Metallyticus; species Metallyticus violacea. Next base: position 62,630,613 of record CM060843.1, read on the forward strand.
ATATAGACAATTTAGAGACTATTTATTCCCAAAATACAACTATTACAGTAAATACTGGGTAAATTTTGTAGTTTCATAAATCAATAACAATAATCCAGACTGCCAGGCAATGACAGAAAATAAAAATGTGGTAACACTTGAATTTTCTTTAAAATGTTAAAATGTAATAAACATTGCTTTTAAAGTTTTCCTTCAATATCTAAATTGAGTGTTTCTTGTTTAAATTTAAATGTATTTTAAATGACTTGTTATTCAGACCGACAGGTAATGAAATGAATGCCTTGGGTGTTAACAAGCACACTTTTTCCATTTGTTAACTCATTTTCGTGTTACTCTGATCCATTTGATAGAATTAAGCTAAAGTTCCTAAATCTTCCTTTAGCTTTACAAGCATTTCTTTGTTTTTCTTCTTTGTTACAGAAACGCTGCAATACTTTCATGACAGTACAAGTGAAAGTAAATTCACAGAAAGTAATTAACAAAATAGAGGTATAAATTTGGAAATTCGTTTAAAAACAGTAAAAGAAGTTGATTGACTAAACGGAAATACATTTATCAGAAGTACTATTGCTGTTCTGTTTACTGCAAAAACATATTTTATATGAAATAATTTTAAAATTCCTATTTAACAAGAATGAGCATGTAACACGGAAATTATAATAAATATTTTTCCATTAGCTTGTATTCAGAGCTACATTAATGCATTAATAAACAAAGCCCTGGCTCGTAAACGTGAGGTTCACTGTTCGAAACTTCCTTAATGACAGTTGAGTCGGAAAAAAAATGATGTTCTCATTCCCCTCAATATCCAATAAGCCAATGAACCAGAACAGAATGGTTTTAGTCATAATTATCTTAATAACAGACATTCTATAAACTTTTAAGTGTTTCCCTTTGATGACCTAAAAAATATTGATACATAATACTCTTCAAATTTTTAGTATTTCTAAGGTAACAGACTCAAATTTAGAAAACATGCTCTGAAGACTGCATTCAGTTTAACAGGCGGTGTTATTATTTATTCACTCTAAGAGAATAAAATTGTGGATTTTTGATGTCAGTCAAATTATGTATTTGATTTGATTGCTTATAAGATTAACGTAAAGTTATCATAGTATTTAAGGTTTCTACAGGTCCACTGGGCAGCATGAACTTTAAAGTAACTGTTCATATTGAAGTTTCAAAAGTAAGAAGTATTTGCGTGTGTATTATTTCCATTGTCTAAGCCAAAATCATTGTTTCTGTCCTATCATTCTTTTAAATCAGAACTGAGAGTAGATTAACTTTGTGTGTCGGAAATAACAAAGGCATATTTCCGCACGAGTTTTTCCAGTTGTTACTGCTTATGAAGGCAGTGCGAAGTGATGGTTCGCCACCAAGCAAAAAGCTGAGAGCTGCTATCCAGAAGTGATTACGAAGGCTCTGCTTGCCTTCACTAAGGTTAGACGCGCGGGCTTTGATTACATCCTGAGAAAGTCGTTTGTGTCTCTATCAGCTTTTAATTTTGTTTCTTTCCTCTGCTGCCGATGCGCTCTCTCCCCTCAGTTCCTCTGCTGGGATGTTGAATAAAAGATACGTTTCGAGTGTGCCAATCGAATTAATTTCTCGCAGATCGCTTCTTTTTCTTCCAGCAAGACAAAAACGATCTGGTGAGCAGTAAGTGCAGAAAACCGCCTTTTAATCTGATAAGTGAACTCCGTGAGACTTTGACGCTCAAGATAGAAAAGAATAAATGATCATGCAAACAGTCGCTAGTCAGGAGAAATCAGTAAACGCGAATAAATCATTTTATTGACAGCGGAATGTGCTATAAATTCGTTCAAGTATTAATAACACTGGATCATCAGGTAACTCACTAAGACTGAACAGTCTGAGGTTCCATTATCTTCAAAGGGGTTTGTCTCCGATTTGTCATGTCCAGACTGGCCGGGTTCATTAACTCTGCTATCTAAATGACCGCCGTATTACTGTAGACATTAGTAGAATTAAGTCTCTCTTTCTAGTCCTGTAACTTGAGAGTGAATGAATTGGAGAAATGGGGAGAGGCAGTGAATCGAATTGTATAGTGTTAATTTAAAAACACGTTACGTATTACAAATATAATATATACAGTTATATGTTGCGCTTGAAACTTAATATTAGGTCCTCTTTTCTATTTTACTTGATGTAAAAGTTATATTATTTTATCTCTACCTGAGTTCAAAAAGTGACTGCACATTGATTAACCAAAGAATAAAATTACCAAAGCACAATCTGTAATAATACAAATAACAATAATTTACTTTAAATATTTTAAAGTATTGGAGCATTCCATTCCAAATCGGACAAAACGTTAAAAAAGTGACCTCATAATTTTTAGTTAATGAATTGTTTTTAATATCTGAATCAGCAAAAGTAATTTCTGAAAATTTTGAAATCCCTTTCCCAGAATGCTTTGCTATAATAAAGTATACTGTATGGCACTTAAAGAAAAATTACGCATTTAAAAATAAATATATATGGAACTATATACTGCAGAAATACAAATTAAAAGTATACATTACGTCCTTTTTAAGCTTTCTAAAGGGTATAAACAAATGTATTTATTCAACCAAGGGTTGAAATATGAGTATAAAGATTTTACTATCAGTTTTAAAAAATATGGTCTAGTACCATAAATAGCTTACAACATTTAAAACCTCTAATAAATATTTATTTCAGCGTGTGATGTGGATTGTTGGTATTACAGCACATGCGGCCCGTTCTAATTGAGATGTGAACCCACACTGTAGTTTACTGTTTGGCACACTCCCGCTGCATGACCATATACTACAGAAACCACATGAGCGGAAGTGATTTCAAACACCCTTTTTCGTTCCGGGTTTATATTCTCGCTTCTGTTAAAGATACCAGAAATTTGAAAAGAGTTCTCTTATTCTATATAAGTAAGGAATCAATGGATTGTAAAAATAATTTATAGGCTCCAAGATGATAAACAAATTAATTCCAAAAGTAATCTCTTAAGACGAAATAACGTTTAATAAAGATCTATTTATAGCTAACAGTTTATCAGGAGTTTTACTTCATATTAATTTGATTTATGTATTCCAAAACATTTCAGAGCTGTTTATTTCGAAATTTTCAAAATACTCTTAACTTCTAGCATAGAAATTATTAGTAATAAATTACCCATGTTTTGTATGAAGCTTACTCTCTTCTGCATATAGAAGCTCATGAAATTGCGATCAAATATAAACATAGTAATATTTTTGCTGTCCGATTTTACATGGACTAGGGCATATCAGTGTTTGTCCATTTTATTCACAACCTGTTAGCTTAGGGAATATGAGCATCCCCAGAGTAATTTAACTATAATGTACTTCTTTATTTCTTTATCTATTAATGTTAAAAGTGTATATGCTTGTTAATAACTCAGCTTTTATATACCAAAATGATTAAACTCTTGTGTTTATGGCAGTATAACTGGTAATTATGTTATCCTCTTTTTCCCATGTTACCCCGAGTATACAAATAAAATGGACGTTTAAACTATGGTTTATAAACTACAGAAAGATAAATAAGAGACTCGGTGTAATGAATAAATGTAATAGCAATATTACATATTTGTCTAGTTAAAGTAATTCTAAATGTAATATCACATTACAAAGTTTACAATCTCCAAAAAGAAATAAATTAATGCAGATGTAGAAAGACAATGTCTTCAGCATATACAGCAATAAGTAACCTTTCCATAGCAGTTGGGACAAATAAAGTTTTCATAGCCAATCTTCACAGTTCGCCACTGACTCTTTCTCCATGAGCCTCCTGGTTTTATTTACCGTCACACACTGAGCATGTCGAGCCACAATTACAGGCCCACGCTTTCACTTCTTTCTTTTTGGTATCCAGAAATTACTTTTCAGTTCTTTTTCTCTTCTGTTTGACAGCCATGATGGATTCAGTGGGTGTTCCCTGGCAGTTGCTCTATGTTTTCTCCCTCTTGATTGTTTACAATGATTGGTGACAGATGTTTCAGAGTATTTCTAGACTATATAGTGGTGGTGTTTCCTGGTTCATCTGGAGAAATGTTGAGGGTGATTGCTGAGAAACATCACTGGCCGAACAGGTCATTCCAATGCAACGATGGATATTTACAAATTCCGAGGAGTTTTATCTCTCCTATGTAAGCGTAATCAAGAATAACACTCATGTTCAGAAGGAAAAGACCTGTAGTTGGAAAGCCATTGACACATTTACTCCAAGTCTGTTTAAGAATTGAAACAAACTCAACTTTCGAGAAAGATTTTTGTGTCTATAAATTGTTTTTATCACCAAATTCACTTGAACCCATTACCACGAACAGTAAAACTTATATTACTTCAATTGCTAGATTTATTTTAAACAGGTGAGACATTACTGCAAAGCTATTCAGAAAACAATCGACAGCACTACAGAACAATGGCTAAATATTCTTAATATGTATTGCCCGTATCCAATCTAATCTTGCAGTGAAACTTATTACATGTAGGTAGGTATCCCACACACAATAAGTATGAATAAAGTGTAGTTGGCGCAGAAATTAATACTCACGTTTTAAGTTGGAATACTGACACAAGCAGGAGACAATTTTGCGAAGCACTCTACTAGAAGGAACTATGACATCACTGCCGGGTAGTGCTATGACGTAAAAAGAGTGCAGGCAATAAAGTGAGTAAAAAATATCACATTTCAAGTTTAGTTCTCCATGATCAGATTGGTAAACTGGTTCACAATGAAAGCAGGCAGCAGCCTCGCTATGTCAGCATTGCACAGACAGTTACTATAAGCCTTATTCGTCGCACATCACGAAAGGAGTATTGTAGGGATGTGGGAGTTCGGTCGTTCAATTCCCGACATCGCCATTGCAGTTGATACATCAGAAGATTGCGTTCGACTTTTGAATTGCTCGATTCCAAGAATAGGGAGAGGACGGTTTGAAGAAACACGTCCGACAAGTTAGGAAAGGCTTAATATTGGGGTCTCAATATTTGCGAGAATTTTGTCGATCCCCCCCCCCCATAGGTACTTCACTTGTATCACGATGCTTGGTGAACCTCGTATTGATTTTTAAAAATCTCAGTTTCTGGTACTTTGCATTTCTTGTTAGAAGAAAACGAGTTATATTTTTCCTTATAAATATTACGCAATTCTTACTACTCATAGTATAGTTTCCTTTCATTATTAGAAGATAAAAGAAATTCAGCAATGCTTCTTCTAGGTTTTAATAAATAATAGTATCCCAGCACACACAAAAGTATTTTGTCTAATTAGTGATTTTTTTTTTTTTTTTTTTTTAGAGAACAATACTTTTTTGTATTTTTACATTTCTCTTAATATGATTTACTTTCATTCCTTCTTTAATAATTCAAAAAAGATTCTTTTGCCATCATTTGAATTTTTAGAGTTGCAAAAAATTAAAAAAAATAATTTTCTCATATACGAGTATATACATATTAGAATGACCCTTATTTTTCAGCTTTTTAAAAGTTTATCTCCTAATAAACAGAATGAATTGTGAAAAATTTCAGTTCAATAGAATAACTGCTTGGTGACCCTCAAAACTTTGAAGTTATAACATAGAATACGCAACGATTAATTCCGTACAAAAGTGGTATAATATTCCCTAATCCAACTATTTTATTTTTTATTCTTAGATAAATTTATATGGACATCCATGCAACTCCAGCAATTGTTTAAAACATTATGAATAAATTTTCCCAAAATATAATTTGAAAAATTCCTGAAATATGAGCATGAAAATTTTAAAAAATAAACGGTATTTTTAGTAACGCATTCAAGTACTAGAAGAAAAACACATTTTAATTACAATAATAATTTCTATATAATAAAAACATTATGTGAAAGAACCAACATTGAACATTATTTTTCCTACGAGAGGATTTTGTAGCAGTTGGGTATGTTTTACTATCTCTGTAAAACAAATTGTTTCTCAGTTTCATCTTTTGTGAGAATGTTATTGTAATCCTGAATGAGTTTGACTCCCTCTTTCTGCAATGTCATTCACAACAACTATCTTCTCAAGCTTTTCAATTCCACTTTTGTAGCCACGATCATCCTCCAAATTGAAAGATTTTTGTCGAGGAAATCGGTGCTGATAAAAAAATCTTGCGAAGAAAAATTTTGTATCAGGAGTTACAAAAGACGAGAACTCGATGCTTATAAAGGGAGAAAAATCATTTTGATGCAGAGAGTATCTCTTCAAGTGATGTTTCTTCATTTCTCTTCTACACCTTTGTCTGCTTCCAGCATATAACTTGAGCCATATTTACCTTAACAGCTGTTGGAACATTGTCATCAAGTAAGGGTTGAGCCACAGTTAGGGGAACTAACAAAGACGGTAGGATTTTTTTCTTTTTGCAGGTTTACTGATTTCTGTACCAGTGTCTTGATAATTTATGACTAAAACTGCAGGCAAGGAAAAAGGGAACAAAAATTGGGATAAAATTGTGGAATTTTCACTGTCGTCACCACCATCACTGCTTTGACTGTTTGATGTTGGATTATCAGTTTTTGATGTAACAAGCCCATGAGTAGCAAAATATTCCTTTTCTTCATAATTCATTTTTTCCCCTGGCAGTTTCCATTGCAGTGTACTTCGGTGCTCTTTCTTCTTTGTGTTTTTAGTTTTTATCTACATCAATCATACAACCTAGTCATTATTTTTGGTCATGAAGCATTAAAACATCCTTATCCTCTTTATTTTTCATCTTTCCGAAAACATCTGCATAAGATATGTCAAAAATCGTATATAAATTCGACAAAAAGATCTCTTTTTTCTGCTCCCTTGCCTGCAGTTCTAGTCAAAAAAATTGTAAACCTTTCCATTGATCATAAGAGTTTAAATAACTCATTAACGTAGTAGTCAGTTCTTCCAGTAGGAATTCGTGCTTTTTTTCCTAATAATATAAAATTCTTGAATCATAGCACTGCACTTTCCTTTTATTGTAACATGTAGAACTCTTACATTGTAGAAAAAAATGCTTAAAATTTACCAGTTCAAACGTATGACGATTTGATTGGAGATGTAGCCAACAAGTGAGACGTAAATTTATTTTCTTAACTTGTGTGACAAACTATCTGAAGAAGTTGATAATCGTGTCATGAAATTTACACCAGCATGGCAGGAGCATATACAATAGTTTAAAACAACAATTGAAAAATCATTCGTCAAATACATGTTATCTTTAGTTACAAAATAAGTTAATGAAGCACATAAAATAATAATTAGAATATATGTTTATGTAATATTATACGAAATTTCTAACTTTGATGGTGGAAGGGGATCATCTTGCAGTTTTTCGATTGAGCTGAAAATTTGCACAAATATTTCTTTCTGGGGGGGGGGGCAAGATGGGTGAGCAGTACAGTTTTAACTTTGGTAAAATTGTCAGTAGCTGAGGGCCACTCTAATACATTTATGTTTCGCGAGAATAATGAAGAATTTAGTTATTCCTAATGTATATGGTTTACTCAAACGAAACTGAGACGTTTTCTGTAATGGTATGACGTTTTGGAACACACACAAAAGAAGAGTGATACTTATGCATATCTTAAGCGACGTGGTTGACTGCTGAATCAACTTCAAAGAAACTGATTCCCCTCTACTTGATAATGCAGCAGACACATTTCGCATGTCTCCTCAGAAAGATGCTTGAGGACCCACTGCACGCACCTTAGTATCCCAACTGCCAATGGACAGTTCCCATGCACAATGACAATGCTTCTGCCATCTCTTTCTCTCGTGTAGTGATTTGGCGATTCTCCCTTACAAGGTTGTCAACGGCTGCAGCTGATTCCTGGTGATGGTCAAATGAGCCTGACCAAATCTAGACATATCGTCAGCGTGCACACATCCGCCACGAAATTCATCATACCATCTGCACACCATACTGCGTCACAATCACTCATTCCCATATACATTGTTGTTCATACGACGATAAATTTCGCTCCACTATCACCTCCTTCCTTCAAAAATTGAATTACTGCTCACTGGGCCTCTTTGAACAAATTCCTGTGTTGAACGCATTCAGTTCAATGCTTCTGCACATGTAAACAACACGCTGCGCCTTCAGATCATTACAGTCCGCTTTTGTTACATACACGCCACCTACAAGGGCAAACATGTAGTTAAGCTACGACAAAAGCCTTAGTTTCATTTGGGCAACCCTTATATAAAGTTCATCGTATTCTCCTTCAAACGTCTCTTGAGAGTTTTTATCGACCGCTTTCACTCTCCCTCCCCCCTCACAAGTTGTACAGACTACTACTAGTTGACCTTTGAAAGGTAGTCCAAAGCAGCATTTATTTTCTGACAGCTACTTTTTTCCGTTACGGTATCAATTACCAGAAGCGGAATATCAAAACTAGTCGCTTCTATGTTTGGGTTAATATTTAAATTTGCCCCTATTTCCTCAATACCTAAATCACCCCTAATTACACTCTATTACATTAACTAAAATATTTACAATATACTTATTAAATTGCTTTTGTGTATAGAACATTACTAGGGAGTTGCTCTTCCTCTTCAAATTGCCTCTCCCCTTCCTTGGAAATTTGTCCTTATTCACTGCATCAGGATAATAGCACGTTCAACCTCGACGTAAAGGCAACAAGTGTACCTCAGTACTAATACCAGAACTAAAAGTATGTAATTGAAAAGCATTGTGTGTGTGTGTGTGTGTGTGTGTGTGTGTGTGTGTGTGTGTGCTGATTCTGAAAAAAATAAGTGTATTCTACTCGCTAATTAAAGCAACAGAAATTCAGAAGCTGTCAACAAAGCAGTTTAAGAATATAAAGAGAGCGCTTGCAATAATAATTATCTTTAAAACCCAACAAATGCCAAATTCAACATTTTATAACACGGCGTTTTATTATTTTACTCAAAATCTTTAACTTAATCTAAAAAGTCCTGAATTTTTGTTCTTGTATTTTCTTTCAGTCCATTTATATTTACAATAAAAAAACAATATTCTTAGTTTTTAAGAGGAATATTGATAGTGCGTAATTCATGAACTGTATTAAATTGCTTTATTGCAAAAAGATTGCAAGAAAATTGAAATTGTTAACAACACTCAATGTCTTTAGTTAAATGTTTCTTAAGTTTATTTAAAAAGTTTATTGCGTAACTAATTATTTTACAGATCTGACCAGTCGATTATTTACTAAACTGGCTACTGTGTGTCGTGTTTGGTAGCTTATGTAAGAGGTGTGTGTATCTTTTCTTGATATTTGTACAAATATTTCACCGAGAAATACAAATTGCATACGTCAAATTTTGATTCGTGATTTATACTAAGCTAATACACACATTATATGACAATACTCTTCGTTTAAAGGGTATAACATGTCAGTCAATAAACTCAGTATGTTCTAAAGGTTGAAAAGTTAATAAAGATATAATGGCGATCTTGTTCATCTCACCTGGCATTTGAAAGGGATGAACCGGATCATGGATCCGTTACTATGATCCAGAAACATAAAAGCAATCAAAGGATTGGAAATATGATAGTTTGACGCATCCAAAGAAATTTCGTGTCCAAAAATTGGCAGTGACTGTTCTTGCGTCCGATTTTTGGGACAAAGAAGGAACTATAATGATAGATTATTTAGAACAGAGTAAAATGGTGACGTGAACGTATTTTTATGCATTACTGGTCAAGTTTTGGAAAAACATTTTGGAAAAACGCTGGTGAAAATTTTTCAAGTGCATCTGCTCATAAGTCCCTCATTGCATTGCAGAAGATTAATGAGGTGATTGACCATCCACTTGGTTTGACAGATTCATCCCCTTCAGACTATTGTCCATTTCCAAAACTAAAATAAACTTAAAAGAAGAAATTTTCATCGAATGAAGCAGCGATAAGAACAGTGGAGAAGTAGTTTGCAGAGCAAGAAAATATATTTTAAGAGGCTTAGAAATCCTTTATGCGCTTTGTGCTAAGTGTATAGTGTTGAAAGGAGACTATGTGAATATATGAAAATTTTCTTTGAAACACATATTCATTATCTGTGGTTAAGAATTTACCAATATCCCCTCATAGTATAGAGCTAAGAATACAAACAGGAATAAATCTAGTGGAAAGTCTATCTATACTCTTAAACCTACTGCTAATTTTCTGAAAACAAGTAAAAGAAAAGGTAATGTGACACCCAGTACAACAGATTGTATATGGAGTGACAATAACTTGAATGAATGGAATGAAAATGAATATGCTAGTGCTGTAAACAATACAACTAGACTATCAGCAGTGAAGATTGGATTCAATGCATTGTGTGTTTCCGTTGCCTAAGAACTGCAGTAAACATGGCAATAAATACAACTTGTATGGGAAGAAGAAAAAATTGAAAAATAATAAGACTTGTAAATAATGTCAAACAATCATGACAATAAAAGCATAAACAACCGTGCCAAAAGAAACAATAGCTGCAATAAATGATCACTTTTGAGTCTGTTTCATTTCTGTATAGATTTGCGCAGGTTCATCTATCCCGGAGTGACATGGGAACATATACTTTTGGTTATTAATGGATAACGAATTTATCTACGTATATTTCTCACTCATGCTGTCGTTTGTTATTAGTCTACATCGATATCATGGGCAGGCACCTTTTTTTTTTCTGCATAATTGCTATAGCATGTATTGCTATAATATAAATAAATATTGCTATGAAAAAAATAATGGTGGTTCTTAAAAACAGAGTTCATCTCTCCCAGTTTACCCTATTGAAAATATACTCCCATCCCCGGGAAGTTTTCTTCGGACACCTTAGCTATTTCTTGCCTCGCTTGTCCTTACGAGAAAAGCTTTAAAACGTCTACACTTCCCCATATGAAAGTATTGTTCGATGTAAATCCAAAGCACGGGATACATCGCTGTAAGAGAAGTGAGTGCTGCTGCGCCAGGTGACCGTTGGAGCATTTGCCCTTACCCAGGCGCGCTATATTTATGACCTCTGGCGTAGAGTGTTCCAGCACTTTAAAGCTCCCAGGGCATGGCGCCCTGTTGTCCGGGAGCGGTTGGTTATTCGTTTTATTTCCGCAGCTCCATCATCAAAGTGCAGTCACCAGGAGGAATAGGTCACATCGGCTTAAGACTGCTGTGGGTACAAACATTCTGCTGGCTGCATTTACGTGATTGGTTGCAAGTCTACCAACAAAATCAAAGCAAGATCCAAGGCTTACTATTAACATAACAAAACTGACTTTTGAATTAATATAGTATTTCCTTCTTCAATATTTCTTTATTGTTTTCTTATTTCTGTTTTGTTTAATTTTAGATATCTTAAGAATTAATTTAAGATTAGATTGTTCGCGTACTTGTTATTGTGGAATAGTAGAAAGCAATATAAAACTATTTTGAAATTTATTTATTTTATTCCTATGTAATAAGAATTCGTTAAAAGTTTGGGATATCATATTCTATTTCCGCAAGGTATCGTATTAATGTTTTGACAGAGTAAGGTTTACGGAAATTGTGATAAAAACTTGGGAAAGAGCGCATTTTTTTTAATTTTTTCGAAGTTTGTGCCCTTATATTGCATTATATTCTCTCCATCTTTGTCTCTACACCTTTCTTACGGTGTAAAATAAACATTTAACGACAATGTACAAGCGAACGTGACCATTGTAGAATCCTAAAACATCAGAACTGCTTGTGAAATAACTGATAAATAACACCTGTTACCAGTTAAGGAATACTCGTCTCTTCCCATTTAATTATTAAGCATGTTGATCCTTCATAAATATTCCTGCGAAAAATTCGAAATGCTAAGGGCATTTTCTATAACAAAAATAGGGAAAGATGTCACTAGAAGGGAATTTTTTAAAACTCTTCAGTTATTCTGTGCAACACGACAGTTCTTAAAACTAAGGTGATTGATGTATATACTACACATATAAGTTTTATTCTGATTTTCCAGTATTTAATTTTTTTCAGTATTAAATTACTTTTTCGATGAAGTTGTCAAAAATGTGCACCATCTAATAAATGAGATTTTTTTTTTTTTTTATACTCTACACTGATAATTGTGCAGCTATAAATATTTTAACTTGTACCTTGCTGTAAAATAGTTTAAGAAGCGCACATTAATTATTTATATTCTAATTACTGTATACAAAAAAGAGCGTGCTACATTTTTATTAATGGAGGTTTTTAAGCATATACAGCTTTAGTAGTATACATTAGCGCAATTTTATCAGAGCAGCTTTTTTGTATGAGTTTGCTAGAATTTGTCAGTTATTTCGTCTCAAATTGCTTCCACTTAGGAACTCAGATATACAGAGTAAGTTTGTACATGTATAATAAATGTAAAATTAGCGAATTTTGTTACTTTCGCTAGGCGACTGCTCTGTTTTGTTACTCGCCAGTTGCATAGTAAAGATGCACTGGGTAGATGAGTCACCATTTACTTCTGAATAAAAGAAATTTCAATACACAATCGGAACGCTTTTGGTGTTTCCAGCCCGACTAGTTCCAAGATTTTCTGCAAGTTTCATGGCATTAAAACTCCAAACTTTAGAGACATGGTCCAAAGGGGTAAAATAATTACTGTTGATTTTGACGTCAGTTTGGTGATACCATGTATAATTCTAAAATTGCTAATAGAAATAAACAAAATAAAGCCTTGTCCAACAGGACTTTGCAAACCCTCGCAAATATTGTTACTAAATATTCTAAACTTAAAATGTATCGTCAACTTCAGACCTTTTTCTTTGTGAACAGTTTTACTTTCACAGTTCCTAAATGACAAATGCTTGTTATCGCAAAAGCCCGGTGTTACATCTGCACAAGCGGCAGAGGTCACAAAGGCATGAACTCGTGAACGGGAGGTCTGCGGTTCGAATCCATTGAGATTAGACGATATTTACCTACATTTTCTCAATTATTTAATGATTAATGCAGGGGAATACCCTCAACTTAGGTTTGAAATGCTCCCTTATCACCATTCTTATTCTTATTTACAGCTCCATGTCATACATGTTCAATGTGCACCGCTTATGATGCCACAACAGTAAAAGCGAACCTTAAAAAATGTTAAAAATAAGATTTCAATATTACTTTATTATTAGTTAGGTAATTATTCTCATAAATAAAACGTATTATAATTTCTATTTGTTTTTAAAGTAAAACGATGGAACTGCCTCAGTTCCGGCCTGCATTAATATGGAATGACGTCAGTCGGTAATGCATAAAACTAGTTAGTGACATTTGCGCACAGGGAAATATCTGCGCAGTCAATTAGAAGCCAAGCTTTTATCCCAGAAGGTCGAGGCAGGGGTGGTGAAAAATAATTACTGCTTAGCAGGTTTGTCATTTAAGTCAATTACAAGTGTTCTTAATATCAGCAGTAAATGAGATTATTGCAGTTCTGGTATTCTGTCAAGGCAGAAATCAGCAATGGAGTATGAAAATTATCAAAGGGGAAGCTTTCGGTAATTCATAGAAAATACCAATATTACGTTGATTACAACAATAAGGGATATACTTCTTACAATGTAAATGAATGCAAATTCAATTGACTACATACAGTAAATAAGATTTAGTCAGTGAATCTGCACAAAGCTGTTTGCCTGATACAACAGCAACCGAAGTTGGCAAATGTCTCTCCGCTGCAAGAAAATAGGCCCGAAATGTTGATTGCGTACTGACGATGCATATTCAGAAAAAAACAGTGAGTGGTATTTAATCATCGCTATGGTGTGTAAAACAGGTGCCTTCACCTGTGACCGCCAAACACAGCCTACATCTTGTGACAAGAACAGTTCAAGAACCATTAAGTACATTTTTCGCCAAAAAAAAAAAAAAAAAAATACTAAACATGGATGATGGAAACAGCTTTTCCTTGCTGAAAGCAGTGGAAAGCCCTATTATAGAATTTTGATGCTTGCCAACAACAAAGGAACAAAAGTGTGACAAACAGGGAAGAATTTATCATGCATGGGACCTTCAAGAGTTGTGGCAAACAATTGTCAGATAACATTCATACCCTTCTGGGTAGCTAGCTGAAAGAAAACAGTGCGACTCCTTTGTTGCATTCCCAGCTTCCAAACAAGGAACGAGAAACCTACATAAACAAAAATAGAAAGTGCTTAGTGCTTAAGTAGAATTCCAAATGAAATATATATATTCATTTGGAAACAACGGATAGTCAGGCTTTAAAATATCTATTTCCTGAAAAGATCAAAGACTATTGTCATTAGAGACATCGCTGAACCACACTCTCTCTCTCTCTCCCCCCTCTCTCTCATTCTCTCCCTGCTTGCAAGTGAATGGAACCATTAAAAATATAACCTAGCCGGTCAATCCTATATTCAATGCTTGTACTTTTAATATGGTCCCTAACAGACTTACAGGCGATTCTTGGGAAAGCATAAAAAAGTATAATACTCATAGTATTGACTGAGCAATACTAATTTAGTCTAATTCAGTTATGACAAGCAAAATAAATTTTCCAGCATAACAGTGCAGCTAATTCCTGTAATTGTCAGTTACTTCACCCGTTCCTAGAAACGCATAGAGACCATGCACGTTATGAGAGAATATTAATAAAGAAGTTTTGAACCTAAGTCCATTAATAATATATTTAGTCTATTTGGCGAAGGTAAGTCCGTAAGACCCTCTGTTCCATTTCATCTGGGACAAATATGAATACAAGGTATACAATTCAGTTAATAGCATTAACAATTTGAGCATTGTACTTGTTAAAAGCTGCAATGTCCATATAATAACCTTCGAACAATATTCAAAATTGTCGTTGTGACCTGCAGTCTTTGATACAGATGCTAGAGAGTTCCAGAGGCAAGTAGCAACTACAACTGTGAAGCATGAAGAAAAGTGAGAGGTTTGGCGTAAGGGTATGTGTGCCTTGAGAACAGTACTTGGCAAAATAATAACAAATATGAAAATCAAATTAATTTTAACTATACATAACATCGCAGCTACTTTACAAAACCTAAATGGTATAGTATGGGACAAGCTGGTCTTTTTTTCCTGGAACTAAGGTTACTGTCATCAAGCAATTTATTTATGTTAGTTGATATAAACACGTGGGGAATGTAGTACATATTGTCCCAGCCTACGGACTCGTCTAAATATTATTTTGTAATCATTTCATCATCGTTGGGACGGACAAGAGAACTAGCAACGTCACTTATGTATGAAAATTCTACTCATCCCTAACTAAAATAAGTGAAAAAAGTAAATAACGAACCGAGATAATATCTAAATATATATAAAGCCTTTCAAATTCTAATAGTTTGTTTTAATATCATAATTAAGAATGTGCAACCTCGACTTATCCGTCGTAAAGATGGCCACCCGGAAGCAGGTGGTACAGCGTCCACCATCTTCAAACTCCAAACCATTGAAAACTCCACGCATTTCCTTTCTGCGCATGTGCAAAGGTTCAAATTTTCAACCGTCACTTCCAACACTAACCGTTTCTATGCTACAATATACCTATTATTTCCCACACATGTCAACTCCCATTGCCACATATAATATCAGAGTTTTCTCTGGAAAACAACGATGTCTGTCCTCTGGAATCTCTTCCTGCATTGTTTAGTGCTAACGGAGATCGGGTGCGAAAGTATGAATAAAGAATTTATTCTTTTGTTACTTATCTGTTAATTAAGGTAGTTTCAGATATTATTAATTATATGAGACAAAGGAAATATTCAACGTTTCCATTCAGTCTTTGATGTATGAAAGTAACAACAGTGCTACACTGGAGAATTTCCAGGTATCTCGTGATAGTGTGTCACTGTTTAGACCAGAGCGATAACAATAGACACTTGAAACTTGATAGGAGGGGTAAAATGTTATTACACTTTACATATAAGCCTTATGTTACTTAACTATGAAAGCAACCACAAGGATCCACAATCTAGTTTAGAACTCGTCCTGAAGTAATCTTTGTACTATTAAACTTATTTGTTATTTCCAATGCAAAAAGATGTAGGTATTTTTCTTTTGTGCGAAATGGATTACTTTTTTTACCTTCTCCATTTTCGTGATTCTTGCATTTCTAATTTATGAAATGACATGCTTTTGCATTTTACTTTTTTTTTTTTTTTCCTCCTTCAAAAATGAGTCTGTCATCTAGGTTACACAGTACCCAGTCGTTTAAAATAATTTCATATCTCGTATTTCTTTTATATCCTTTTCCTAATGACTAGCTTCTGTATTTTGTACGTAGCTTGCGCGGTTTTTGTTTAACTCATTCATTATTCAACTCGAGTTACATTTGTTTTAAATTAATGATATTTACTCGTATGGTCCCCACTATTGTTTTCCTTCGTTTGTATAATTCCCTTTTTCCCTCCCCTCTTTTAACTCATCTTGAGTACTGTAAGTAAAATCCTAGCTGTAACCGATCGCAGCATTAAAAACGAATAGATATCACAGAAAAGAACAATACCTGTCATTTATTGATAACAGTTTCATAATGGCAGAGTAAGTTCCTCGATTACAGCAAGAGTGTAAGAATCAAAAAGGCATAAAACGGTAATCATATTAAGTCCGCGCTTATTTCGCCTGTGGGTACATTTTGACGTAAAGATTGAGAAGAGACCAATATACAAATTCTGCCACTATTCAGGCATACTGAGATCGTTAAGGCGCGGATTCGTGACAGTTGGTTTCGATTTTCATCAGGACCTCCTCCGTGACTGAGGGTTTTTTCCAGATTTTCTGCAGTCCTAATAAATGGCAAATCATATCAAACTAGATTGAGTTGCACAAGCATTATTTCAGTGTAAATGAAAATTCTATCTAAAGACTAGTCTGACAGACAAATATTTCGCTTTCTAGATAAATCTTCTGATACATCTACTTTGTTGCGGAGGAGCTTTCGCCCGGAACGCTTCATTTCTTACAAAAAATATTTTCCCAATTTATAATTTCATCTCACGTATCACCAATTTTGACGCCTCAGAGTTTAAAACGGATTTTTTTTATTGATTTATTTATGGACGCTCTTTAGCATCTCAGGTCATCAGCGTCCCATTCAACTCAGGGCGTGAAACGGCCGACAAATTTTACTCGGAGGCCTCTCTTTCAGGCTTGAGGTTCTTTTTCGTGCCGTAAATGTACGACACGGGACCCACGGCTTTACTTCCCTTCCGAAGGAAGCCAAACTTAGGATTTTTACACCCGAAAAAAATCCGTCGGTCCTGGCCGGGTTCGAACCCGCGATCTTGGGTGTAGAAAGCAATTATGGTAACCACTACACCACCAGGACCGACATAGTTTAAAAGGGGTGTTAAACACTATTCAAAAAAGTGTACTGCCAACACGCAATCGATAGGCAGGCAACAGCCTTAGGTATATATATATGGGATTCCACAATAAAACACCATAACCAAAGAAATAAATTGATTTGCTTTGATTTTAGAGGTTAATTGCACACTAGACCTACGACAGATCAAAATGTATCATAGTTGCTATCGACCTCATAAATAACTTCAAAAGTAGGGCAGAAAGACGCCTTTCTACTATGAAGCGATTTTCTCACTGGTTTAACAAATCGTTTCAGTAACAAAGGATCGGTCTTCTTGATGCTTCAACTTTGCTCCCATGAGGCATGGGTTCTCGTCATGTTCCATGAAAGCGTTCTGTAATTCAAACAGCAGCGATCAGAGAGAGGACGGGGGTGGGGTTCCAAAAATCCCCCCCTCGCATGCAGGAGTCTTGGCTACTGCCGGATGTGGGCCACGCGTGAGGTAAAGCGGGGAGCCGTACTACTTTCGTTGCTTTTATTTTTAGTCCAGTTTCCGCGTGCGTGCGAGCCAGCGGTGCAATTAATTCATCAGAGGACGGCCCAAGCCTCCCCACCCACCTTAAGGGGGCTATATCTGGTAAACTAGGTATGAATATTCAAGCCGCATCTGCGGACAATCGCTAAACGCCCTTCCTAAACACGTCCTAATGCTGCAAATTATCGTCCTCTCGTATTGTATTGGGCCGCTCTGCCGTCTAGTCCATCTGTTGGTCGTAGTGATCGTTCTAATCACCTGCCCACTTATATCCCTCGCTAAACCTGACACATGTACCCCCAGTGCACACCTCATTCCAAAAATTAACCCTGTAGCAGCCTCTCAAAGATTACATACATAAAGTACTTTAGGAACAATGAGAGTTCAGACTTTAACTAAGAATATTAGTGTTGTTAAACATACTACTAAACAGATTTAACATTTCATAAAATTGTCGATAAGATATATATATATAATGTATGATGGCGAAATAGAGTAATACAAAAGCTTTCACATCAGAACAATAAGGCAAAGTTTTTCAATTTTGTTCCGTTTATAAATTCCTGCGAAAGGTTCTGTTTATTTTCTCTTTATACGAAGTTGCTACAACATTAATTCCGCGGGCACTTAGTATAATTACCTATACGTATTTAACATCTAATTAGCTAAGTTGCTGAAATCAAATATCTCTCATAGAAAAGAGAACCGCTAGGTATCAAAATATTGTTAAATTTTAGATGTGGCAGTTTAAATGCAATAAGTTTCTGGGTGATTTAAAATGTTATTAATAATTTTAAGTATCGTTTAGAGTAAAAACTAAATTTGAAGACTAAATTCAAGACAACATACCATTTTTTAAGTAAAATGATTACTTATTTTAATAAATGCACTTCCTTAAACATCTTTACATCGTCAAAGTATTTTCAGGTGAAGTCATTTGCGGATTCAGAGGGGGAGCAAGGGAGTCCACCCCCCCCCCCGTCAGATTTTATGACAATCATAAGACAATTAGTGGTGCTATGCTTACCTACTTCTTGTAAATCGTTATTTTCCATTGTCGAGTAGCAATTGTTTGCTATTTTATATATTTATTTTATTTAGTTAGCGATTGTTTCAGCATGATCTTAATGCAATATGTATTCGAATATTTCTAGATCCGCACCTGGCTGCAGTCTCTCAAATATAACAGACACAGACCGAACCACGTTTTCTGGCTAAAGAGTGCAATAACTGAAGGTCAACTACACAACACCCATGGTGCACGAGAGTCATAAATACTTGATAACTTGTGCAGTTTATTCCCACCAAGACTTGTGAGCGGGAGGTCTGGGGGTTTGAATCCCACCAGGACCGTCCTCCTTGACAGGTTTTTTCCAGTTTTACCCCAGTCCTCGTAAATGGCAAATGCCGGGGAGGTACCCTAAACTTAGGCCTGTAACGCTTCCTTAAAAAAATCCTTTCCCAAAATATTTCATCTCATGTATCATCAGTGTCCTCCGCCTGTGGTGCCTCAGTAGTAAAAGCTGGCGTTAAATACTGTTAAAAAAAAGCTTATCCATATGCTGCGAATGCACTGCTCATTTTCGGTAATGCAAAGTAAAATAAAACGTTTATAATGTTAAATATGTAAAGGAAAGAAATTGATGAAACTGTCTACTACCTGTGTACATTTGTAGAAAAATGAACTCGTAAATAATTTCAGTTGAGAAATTGAAGCTATCTTTGCTACCCCAATTGGGCAGTATTTTATAACGATTTAGTAAAAAGATGCTATTAGTTGACATTCGATTTGAAAAGGTTTAAAGTAGACATTTTAAGAAATTATGGAAAACTGTACAGCATGAAAACTTCCTCGTGTAACTAGTCTACGAGACAAACGTTTCTGTATTGACTCCCATGCGAGAAGCTGTATCAGACAAAAAGTTTGGGTTTCGCTAGATGAAAGGCTGATATTTTAGTAAATGAGAATACTTATTTTTGATATTGCATATGGACAATATATTGTCATGAATTTCTTTGCCTACAAATATCGCGTTAAATGACATATAAGTACGGGAACGTAACCCTGCGGGGTTCACTTCACTGAAAATTAATTTCATTAGATTATCTTATACTCCCTTGGCTAGAAAGGATTTTCTTAGTATTAAAATTTGTCATCCACTAAGATCACATTATAACATTTATTACAACATTTCTGAACGGTCAACGAATTAGAGAAACTGCATGACAGTTTGGTGTTGCTGCACCACTGCCTCTAACTTAGCTGTATCCCCATGCTATTCTAATGGGAGGGAGACTTCAAACCACCAATCACATTAAAGCTTCCAAGCTACAGACATCCAACCGTCACTTTCAAGCTACGGACGTTTCTCCCGCTTAATAACCAACAGACGCTTCAACAATCTAAATAACGAGTATGGCACAATATGAATAGTATTATTTTATCCTCTCACATTGAAAGTGTTTCATTTGACAGTTCTCTTTTTGTTAATATTTCATGTTTTGCAAGTTCGAAGTGCATTATATATTTGGCATTTTTTAATGAATGTATTGCTTCGAGGAGGGACAAGTAACAATGAGAGAGGTACTATCAATTTAATTCCTCTCGGATAAATTTAGTGCTAATTACTTAGAACATTTTAATTGCGGTTTCTTTCCGCCATCTTGTGATTGGAAATATCATGCCATAAGCAGGGAATTCACAATAAAGGATCGCAAATTCAGCATGGCGTTTGCAAGTTTTTCTTGAACTGCTTTATTGTTGGCATAAACTAGGAAACATACATTACCAGTTTAACAATTACAAACATATAAAGAGAAAAAAATGCTGAAAAATATTTGTACATATACCAAGAATGGAACTAAAATTATTCATAATATTTTGTTTCTCTAAAAAAAATTAAATCAATGAAAATTTCAAAACTCTGGGGAATATATAGTTTTTACAATTAACACTTTGGCCGAAATGATAATTTAAAAAGAAAATAATCTGTTTGTTTTAATCATTGGTAACGCACACAAGTAATTGTTTCACATTATTATTTATTTGTATAAATTAAGCAAGTTGCTACCAGAGCTGTTTTGAAACAATTTCCGTGATCATTGCTTGTTATGCTTGCAAACAGAGTATTAGGTACAGTTGTTTACAGCGATGGGAATGAATATTCACATGTAATAACTGTAAAAGATTTCATAACTCTCAAGAAATGGCAAATAGAATATGCATAGGATCATACAGGCAGTTAATGGACCTTCTTGTTCAATTTGACCAATTAAAGTAATTATAATAATCGAGCTCCTTTTTCCAGATCTGGAAGTGTGAATTTAACTATAAATATCGCAGCTATATATATATATCATGAAGATTCACATGTTTTTTTAAACATTATCCATTTTCGTCATATGACAATTCTTATGTGGGAAAGATCTCAGAATGGTATCCGTTATAAAACAGCTTCCATTTCTCATACAAAAAATAGCTGGATGTCAAAGATAAATAATTTCCATACAGAGGTAGAATATATATATATATATATATATATATATATATATATATATATATAACGCAGAATAGCCCATTTATCATGAAACAACTAAAATATACAGCTAAACTCAACAATCAAAATGTTTAGAAAAGGACTGAAAGAACGCAGGAATCCAGCATGCACTATGTCGAGAGAAAGAAGAATATCGGTGACCAAAGAAACACTGGAGACAAAGAAATATGTTAAAGTGGCAAAGGAAACTGAAGGTTAATATATAATGATATTTAAGTAGGGTGAATAAAGCCTTAATTAAGTTGTGTTATAAACTATTGCGAACATAAATTAATATAACTTATAAACTTAATATGCTTTTAACAAGTCTTGCTGTAAATATGTTTTAATGCAGCTTTATTGTTGGTCAGAATAAGTCGTAAAATGCTATAACATTTGTGAAGATATACGTGGTTCCTACGATGAACGAAAACTGACAATACTTAAATCGCTTGGCAAGACTAGAGCTATTGATTCCGTAGACGGGCTTATTTCTTACCAAACTTAAGATGATTCAGCTCCTATCTTCACCAATGGCTGCAGTGTTTTGTTTCTGCAAATCGCTGCTCCTCATGACGGTTCATGAAGCTAGGCATTTCCCACTATAGTGTTTTGGGTCCCTTACTGTTTTCATGTACATCAATGGCATATTTCGTGCTGTTACCCACAGTAAATACCACCTCTATCTGACCACTTACAACTTCATATACATTCTCAAACTAACGACATTCATGACGCAATAACGAACATAGGATCTTGACTAGGCTCATTCATGCTCTGAGCCTCGGTCTTAATCCCTTTAAATCGCAGGAAATGGTAGTGGAACACCAGTGATTGCTAAGTACCATAGACATAGGCAATATTTCTTCCATTAGTATCAATAAATCAATCCCCTTGGCTGATTCTGCGAAAACCTTGGAGTTATTATAGACAGCAATCTTTGTTGGGAAAAACATGTTGCTGAAACCTGCAGGAAAGTAATTTCTCTAATGTACACCTTTAAAAGGTTAAACGTGCCCTAAACCCAGAGCATTAAAAAGATCTTGATGCAATTCCTATTGATGCCTCACTTTCCTATTAACAGAGTTTAGCTCTAATCTAATGCAAAAAATGCGTGTGCTTCGTTACGTCTGCGATGAGAATTTGTTCTATCATGTAACACTCTCCCTTGATAGGCTTTTGGTTGGTTCCGTTTGAAAGGCCGAAGAATGCACATTGTCTCACACTACTTTTCAATAGTATCCATACATCTTTTCCATCTTATTTGTCTTCCCCTTTTCTAAATCTGTCTTCCTCTCATGACCCGAACACGTGCTTTGAAACCCGGCACGTACTGATATTCCATTGCACCGAACACCACTTTACTTATTAGTAATCATAGTAACCACTGCTGGGCCTCATAATACATTGCCACAGGACGTCATACTGCCAATCTTCAGGAGCATTTCATAAGAAATTGTCTGTTATCAGAAATAGTCGATTATCCTATATTTAGTTACCTTATATTACAGCATAGATACAGCTACGAGTGGCCGAGGACGTTAAGGCGCGAACTCCTGAGCGAGATCTGGGGTTCGAATTCCACCAGGACCGTCCACCCCGACAGATTTTTTTCCAGGTTTTCCTCAGTTCTCATAAAATTGCAAATGCCAGGGAGGTACCTCAAACTTATGCCTTGAACATTTCCTTCCTTAAAAAAAAATCCTTTCCCAGTATCATTTCATCTCATGTACAGTCAAGTGTCCACTGCCTGTGGTGCCCCAGTAGTAAAAATGAGCGTTAAACACCATTAAAAAAACAATATAGATATTTTTAATCCTGTTGTAAAATTATTCATTATATTTTATTGTTCTTATTATTACCAATCATAAATGTCCTATTTCCATCATAGTATTGTTAGAGTTTTTCCTTTTCATGCTTTACTAGTTTATTTATTTCCTTTCTTTCTTTGTTTTAAATGAGGCATCACAGACATTGCACACTGGTGTGAAATGATAATTTGGGAAAGGATTTTTTTAAAGGAAGGAAGCGATCCAGGCCTAAATTGTAGGGTACCTCCCTGGAATTTGCCTTTTATGAGGGATGAGGAAAACCTGGGGAAAAACTCAGTCAGGAAGGACGGTCCTGGTGGGAATCAGGACCTCCCACTCACGAGTTCGCCCCTTAATGACTTCGCCACCCGTGGCGGTTTCCACTTTCATGATATACATATAGTATTATATGTGTGTGATTGTACATGTTAATACTTGTTGTATTATTGTTTTTCTTTTGTTGTTGTTGTTGTTTTCTTCTTATGTTAACATTTTTCAATATTCATTTTCATTATTCATGTTTATATATTAGCGCACATTTATTTATCGGTTTCGTGTTTTACATAGATTTACATGCGAACGAATATTGCCTTTGTTTTCGTTTGATACAATTGTGATATTGTTACTAAAACTTCGTGTGATTATTATTAGAGTGGCAGAGCGGAAGAGAATGCCTAATAGTCTTAGCTATGCCAGAATAAATAAATAAATATTATGATACTAATTGCATAAAATTACCATAGTAACAATTACGTTATTACATTGTTTACACTGCTTAAATACTGTCATCAACTAAATATTAATACTATGATGACATTTAGGAAACAATTCACGTATTACTGAAACGGAATTAATCATTCATCTTCATTGTAGAAAACAGAATTGCAGAATTACTAAAAAAAGGGATTACGTTAATATTAGGGACAAAATTAATACGTGCATTTTTATAATATATATTTTAATAATACATATCAAATTAAGTTTCTGAAACAGTCTTAATATTTTTACTTTTCACCCAATTAATGAATCTGCCATGTTTCTTCTGATAAGTGTCGTAAAATATTCTAGACATTGGGGATAATTCGACATTTTCAGCTTGAACTAAAATCATCTTCGCTAACAATAATAACAATACATAAAGGATTCTTCTATACAATACCGTATAAGTATAATAAAAGAAATAGTAAATGATAAATTCAACTTTAATATTAAGTTTATTTTTAATATTATTTATACAACAGTTTACGAATCCAGCTTATATTATTACATTTGTAAAAATTACAAAACTTACTATGCTAGGGCAAATGAAAATATAATGTTCACTTCTTTAATGTTTCAGTTTTTAATTTACGTCGTATATTAACAAGTACGTTAACTTTTTAAATCTCAGCCTTAATGTGTTTTTAATGAAACTGGTTTTTAATTGGAAAAAAATTAAAGTAAAATAAAGAAATATACCACAGAAAAACAGCAATTTTTACAGACAATATGATGACGAAACAATAATAGTCACCATAAAAAATATGTTCGAAAAATCGAAGCAAGTGAAAAAAAAACTTATCTATTTTAGTCCGCGACGGATTATACTGTACAACAAACGAGGAAACAGAACATTTGTTGCACGTATATAAAAACATTTCTCAGTTATCAAATGAGAAAAAATATAAAAAGAACGACCCACAACTTTCAAAATGGTGGGGTAAATGAAGGTGGA
The DNA here is from genome assembly GCA_030762175.1 of Metallyticus violacea. Taxonomy (NCBI): domain Eukaryota; kingdom Metazoa; phylum Arthropoda; class Insecta; order Mantodea; family Metallyticidae; genus Metallyticus; species Metallyticus violacea. The sequence continues at coordinate 62,655,468 of CM060843.1, forward strand.
ACAATTGGAAAACTAATAATACGTATGAAGGACAAGAACAAGAGAAGAGAACAGACAAAAAGTCCACAATAGCAAGATATAATCCCCAACTGAGAGAGTTGCCGATAACCGCTGTGCTAACGGCTACCGACATTTCCACTTTACGGTTACCCAAGCGACGGATTTTTTTTTATCATACTCTTGAGTCCGTATATCGCAAAAGTAAATCTAGTGCGGCATGTCTATTTTTTAAGCCTCTTGTTTTCAAACGTTAAATCAGGGTCTCAACAAAGCACTTAACATGGGCTTCCAAGCATTAAGCATTGTAGTCGGCCGTATAAATATATGTATTATCACCTGTACAGTGCAGCGTCGACTGAGTGAAATCAGCAGATATGTTTACCACACAGCCAGCCGTTAACCTGTCAAGTTCTGCTATTATTACGTCACACATCAACGAGCGCTTAAACAATTTATCCCCTTGCAGGGCAAATATCGTCCCTGCTTTGCATAAGTACGGAGTTGTGCCGAGCTTTCTACCGTACGTAATTTAATGTTAAACAATAACTGGTACATCCTTTTTATAATATCAGTGTCGCTTGTAAGTGCAGCTGAAGTCATTCCACCAGTAATTTTATTTCAAGTAATTAAATGCATATTTTAGGTATCCTGAGGCAAAGGCCTCTTTCGGTATAGGAAAGTGTTGTATTTCATGTTTTATAGTTTTTTTATTAAGTTGCATCCACTCTGACTTTGTCTTCACCTTCGTAGAACACCAGTCTTCGAAGATCATCTTCAATTGATCTGTCTTGTAAGTTTAGGACATGAGTAATAAATAAATATAACTGTGGCCATGCATAAAACAGGAGTACTGATAGAACAATAAAACTGAAAATCTGCAAAATTATTAATGTACATAATAACTTTACAGAGCTTCATTTTTGTAGCATTGAAACAAAGACATACTTGGGATAACCCGTCAATTTTCTCCAATCCTATAATCCCTTCAACCTCCCGAACTTATTTGATTTATTTTGCTTATTCACGGACGCTCTTTAACATCTCTGGTCATGAGCGTCCCATTCAAATCAGGGCATGAAACGATCGATAAATTTTGCTCAGAGGCCTCTCCTTTCAGACTTTAGGTTCTTTTACATGCCGTAAATCTACGACACGGGATCCATGGCTTTACTTTCCTTCCGAAGGAAGCCGTATGAAGGATTTTAAGCCCGAAAAAAGCCTAGTCGGGATTGAACCCGTGATCTTGGGTCTAAGAGTCAAGTACGGTTACTACTAGACTACCAGGACCAGCATCTCCCGAACCTTTCATATAAAAAGACTAATAAGAAAATGGGTAAAAAATACTTCCAATATAAATAACGCGCAGCATTCACAAGATGCCATTTGTACTAACCATCGCTAACTCTGAAGCGTTACAACGATGAGATTTAGCACTCTTTCCTACACACTTGAAACGTTATATGTTATACGAATTGTATAAATGTTTTTTAATAGTTCTTTGTGTTATCTTAGTATACATGTACTGTAGACCCATTTAAATAGACGCCAGTTTTTTTCTGCTCACATCACAGACATCTTGACAAAAGTGTTACATGTGTTGCAAAAGAATTGTGTTACAAAGATTTGCCATTACAGTGTCACTAGATGTTTCATCTCAGTTTCATTCAGTTCGTTGATAACAAAAGCATAATCAAAACAGTTCAAATCTTCCGGACAATTCTGCCATGGTCCATGGTTTAAATTGCTACCACAGCTTTCACCAACTGCTGCGGTTGGCATCATCAGTGGACGACAAACAACATCTGACTGCTAAGAGGCAAGCTTAGGAGTGCATTGTTCACTAATGATGCCAATGGTTGGTGAATGCTATTTTAGCAATTTAAACCATGGACCACGGCAAAACCGCTCGGAAGATTTTAACTGTTTTAATTATAATACCAGCCGTGGAAGCCCAATAAGGATAAGAGCATATCTGTAAAGTATCGCACTGCAGCAAGGCAGCGTGCTGCCATGTAAGTCGTTTGCAAAGGTATTTTGGACCTTTTTATTTTTTAACATATCTCTTCTTCCTGACGAACTTATGAAGCACCTCTTTCTGTAACAAACCAATAAATGCACATTGATCTGGTTTCCTGACGTACTGTGTTTAATCCATACAACACATTAACGTTAACTCATTTAAGTATAACTTACAAGATCTTCTGCAGCCTTCTTCGTGTACACAGCAGTAAAACATAATAGTATTTCACACTGCCTAGTCATAATATCTTCAATGTTTTGTTGAATATCCTTGCAATGGTCTGTGACAGTTGTTCCTTGTAATGTTCACGGAAAATGTTTTACACCGCTGATCTATTAATATATTGCTCGCCAACTAGAAATTGTATTTCGTAACATTTAATGCTATAAAATGCTTTACCATTCTAATATTAGTAATTGTGTTTAAAAGTACATATTATTATTGTTATTATTATTAATTTAAGCGATTTTTTACAATTTCAAGTCTCTCATAACAACAAAAAACTAAAGAGACAATGAATGAATGTTTGATTAAGTGAGTGCATAAATGATTTGGGAGTTCACAATGCTAAAGTTACCTCGCTCATTTACGCACTTTTCAGGTTAAGGAAAAATTTCCAAATTTTATATTCATATGACGTTCTCTAATGAATGCCTTACGCTTATAGATAGATTAAAAAGTAGTACCGGCCTCTCAGGAATATCTGTAGTTTTTTCAATGCCACCTGTAGGATGCGCTCTCAACCTGGCGAGAAAATAACCGACTTTTGGGGTGCTTGGAAGGTCCGCCTACGTTATTCCAAGGATAGCTGCCAAGAGGGAGGAATGACATATAATTTGGCCGAACGAACTATAGGGACTTTTGTTTCCCAGTCATTCACCTTAAGCCCTGAGAGAAAACTCAGTTAGAAAACTAATCAAATCGGGAATCGAAACCGTCCCCTCGCTTAGGAAACACAAATTTTACCACTTGACAATCTACATTTGTTTCTTATAATAACCTAATAGGCTGTTATAAGAAACAGGGACGTTCGAAAAGGTAGGTTGCAGATCGGCCACGAACACAGTATAAGGATATGAATGCCATATACTGATCGGCTGTTTTCATTTATTCTCGTCAGAATCTTCGAGATGGAACACAGTATTGGCTGAGAGGTTATTGATTCTTGCTTGCATCACTGATTAAATCTGAAGCATTCTGTGATTACTTCCAGCAAGTAAACAGAGATATTATTTCATTCACCAAACGCAGCCCGATGACTTTCTCAGAAACTTTGCATTTTAATAATTTGATTCAATAAAATGTTTGTTTTAATTTGTAAACATTATTTATGTGCATATATACATTCACCAATAGGAGAGGCTATAGCATACTTTACTTAAATAAGAGGTCATTAGAAGGCTATTCATGAAAAATCATCAAGAATTAAAACGTTAAAGATTCCGAAATTACAAGCAGTAGCTTTGTTGTTGATTTGTTTTATTTACGGACGCTCTTTAACATCGCAGACCATCAGCGTCCCATTCAATTCAGGGCATGAAACGGCCGATAAATTTTGCTCAGAGGCCTCTTCTTTCAGGTTTGAGGTTCTTTTCCGAGCCGTAAATGTACGACATGGGACCCACGGCTTTACTTCCCTTCCGAAGAAAGCCACACTTAGAATTTTTACTCTCGAAAAAAATCCATCGATCCTGGCCTGAATTGATGAATTTAGGAGTCAAGTGTGGTTACCACTACACCACCAGGAACGACACAATCGGTAGCAAAACAGGTTAATAAAATAATGGAGATAATATTTGGTGACGAAAAGACAAAGAATTAATCAAATAGCTTTTAACAAAATATTCAGGAAAGAAACTTGAAAGTAACACTTGCAACAGGTAACTTTTTATAAGTCAAGTTTTCTAAAGGAAAAACGTTTCTGGTAAGAAATTAAAGTTGAAACTCACATAAATACTTGAGGTTATATTTAAGACCAAACTTTAACCGACAAAGTAAAAATGTACTTCAGTGATTCCATTTCTAAGTTCGAAAAAGTTTTGTTGTGCCTGAGATACTATAAATATGAACACGTTAATAAATACAAGTATCTAAACCCAGGGAATATATCGGTCCTGGTAACCATGCTTGCCTTGTAGATCCAAGGTTCGTAATCCGACTGGGTAGATGGATTTTATAGGATATAAGTATGATCTCCTTCAAAGGAGATGTAAAGCCATTGGTCTCTCATGTCGTAGGTTTACGGCACGTAAAAGAACCTCAGTCTGAAAGAAGAGGCCTCTGAGCAAATGTTATAGACTTTCATGTCCTGAATTGAATGGAGCGCTAATAAGCAAATATGTTAAAAAGTGTAGTTAAATCATATAAACCAACATAACCAGTGAATACGCTACAGATATGCTGAAGGTCATTACATTGTCAAACTTTCTATTCAAGTGTACCTCATTTGAAAACATGCAAAAAACTAAATCACAATCTGCAAAGAACGAAAACGATTGAAACTGAAACCTTTAAAACAGCTCGCTAGCGCAGGTCAGGAAACGTCCAAGTTCCGAAGTTCCAACAGTAGAGAATCACAAGCTCAGAAAACCAAGCGTGAGAAGTTTAAACCAACCATTAAACAGGATCTTGGTTTACTCTAATGACAGACTCGACAAGGAACGGGATACACAACTTCTCAACTCCGCCTACATGCTCTAGCGACTCTGTTTGCACTGTAAGCCTATTCGTAAACAAAACACAGCTGACCTTTAGAAAAATTCCATAAGTATGTCTTTGTGTACTCATGCGAAGAATCTGCAGAATCTTTGGAAACTGCTCCATTTAAAAACAGTTTTTAATATCACACGTTACTATGACATCTGTGAAGATCATGCAATAAAATCCAAGAATTGTTAGAAATGAGAACTGGTAAAATACCTTGATTTGATTTCAAAAACCTGACATTAAGCATAGAATTCAAAACACGAAAGTTTAATGTTTTTGATGACAGATATAAGATGCTGTATAACCTGCTTTTGCAATATATGGGTATTAGAGTGGCTGTATTTCATATAATTTCATACACTCGTAAACTAATGCATCACACAATGAACATCAATATATACATTTAACTTTTTCTTCTAATCAGAGAATCTTTAAATATATTGCTGATACAATAGATGAATGAAAAATCCAGTGTTGAAGGTAATTGTGTTTTAATTGTAAGCTTTCCTGAAATCCAACTCGGATAAAGCTCCAACGTGCCATACTTGACTATAATAAATCCAAATATTCGGTATAAATTCTATGGAACTGAACTAAGAGTCCTGTCAAATGCTCATTTTCCTGCAAATGATAATAAAAATTTTGAGATCAAAGGTAGCTTCGTATTACCAGGTGCGATATAAAAAGTATAAAATACAAATAATTAATAAATGCACACACCAATATTAATCCTAATGTAAAGCTCTAAAATTTTTTCTTACTAGTCATATAGCTTAAAAGTACTATTTTGGAAACACTGACAGAATTATTACATACAATGCAATTTATGTTCAAGGGTCCTCTCAGAGCATTTTTGACAATATCCTGAGATATAAAAATGTGTGCTAAAACGCGAAAATTTGAAAATAAAAAAATCTGGAATAATTTTTTTTTAGTTATCTTTCCAGAAACATTTCTGCATCCCACCATAAGAACACCTATTATTATTATTATTATTATTATTATTATTATTATTATTATTATTATTATTATCGTCATCATCATCATCATCATCAAGCTATGTTGATTTATTATTAAACACTGTATTTCTAAGCTTGTACAGTTATTGATAAGTCTACACGCCATGGGTGCTGAGGTCATTAAGGCACGGACTCGTGAGGTCTGGGACTCGATTCTCACAGGACCGTCCTCCGTGACTTTTTGCGGCTATCCTCAGTCCTCATAAATGGCAAATGCCGGGGAGATACCCTAAAACTTAGGCCTGGAACGTTTCCTTCCTTTAAAAAACAGCCCTTCCTAATTTATCATTCCATCTCATGCATACTTAAAACGGGCGTTAAATACTATTACAGAAATTGCCAAGTCAATTGTAGACCCCGAACTTAATGTACAATCAATTAAATTACCTAACAACATATTGTACACTAGAAGCGTAATGTGTTTTATAGTATTAAACAATGTATTCTAAACAATTCCTATGCTTATGTATCTAAAAACTGGACGTATGCTACTCCTGTTAATATAAACTCTGGCATAAAAGTGAGATGAGATGAGCTGAGCTATACCATTGCTTTTGAAAATAATATAAAAAAAGTCAAAATATAACAGAATGTGGTTTTAGAACATCATAATCTGCTTCCTGTCTCTCTATATGTATTCAAAACGGATTAAAAACGTATTTCGAGCTATACGTTTATTTTACGATTTTCATTCAAAAGCACTGTTAATTGTTTTTTATTTTCAAAAGTTGATAAGGTGTAGAACCTGCGCTTTATTAAGATGGATAAAGTTACTTTTTTCCTTATTATATGCTTAAAATGATATCTTTTTAATAAAAATAAAAAATCTGCAATAAAATCACAAAATAGTCTTGCCAGATTCTAGAATTTTTCAATGGATTTCCTGCAGGAAAGTTTCTTAAATTTGTATTTAACTTACATTGTAATTCGACAAGTTTTAACTCCACAGTTTTCTGACGAATAATAACAACCTTGAATGCAGAAGCAATAAACATACTATCTGTATAGTTTATTGAGTATAATATAAAGACATATGTTAAGAAAAGCATACACATTTTATTTTCGAGCATTGAAAATAAAATTTGGCCTTATTCCTTGTAACACTGTAATTCCTGGAATGGATCAAAATAAATGTACAGTTTGTGAATTTAGCTCTACCTTCATATAAAATAGCTTACTCAAAATAAAAATATATTAAGGAGTTAATGTTCTACCTGAAAATGTGCAAAAATGCTAATGTTTAATCCTTCGTCGTAAAAAAGAAAGAATATTCAAAATTTTTAATATATATTTGTAACAATTATTAGGTGATTGAGGTTGGAGAAGGATGATTAATTAATTGAGGAATAATTGATTACTGGAATTGGGGGAAGATTAATTTATTATTGATGATTTTGTGATTGGTTGAGTTAATTAATAGTGCGGGCCGCTATTATTTGGGCCAGCTGTTGCGATGTTCCCCGTCCACTGTCAACTCTGCTGGTGAAACTCGTACGTTGTTATTCCTTGTTACAAAGGGAATTAACAATTCCCTGTATATATGGTGGATTGTCTTGATCTTGTATCAAGGGGAAGGGGGGAGTTGGTATCTAGGGTGACAGACGACACTTCATGAAATGTGCATTACGGTACGTTAATGGGGTGAGGAGTGTCTGAAAGTTACTTCACTTTAATTTCATTAACTGACTTTTCACACCTACATTTAAAAACACTTAGAATTTTCGACGGCGTTTATCATTTATAACCGTTGAACCTCACTTAGGCACGCGTACTTTTAATTATCACACCTCACGCTGTAGCTTTGTCTGTATCTCTCATTAATACCGTCTCGTACACACGAAGTTTCACTCAAACAATGCATTTTAGCACTAACACTTATCGAGAGTTGTTGCAATTTACACGGTACTTTACACAGGCTCTCGCCTCTGAATTTATACTTGCAAATATCGCGGCCTGTTCTCTGAATCTAGGCTTCGATTAACGTCTAAACTTCGAGTGATAGGTCCTCTCGCCTCAGAATCTGAACTTGGAATGACGCTGAGTACCCAAATTGCCTCTTTATACGTCTTTTTAATTTTAACAGTTAACGCGCTGCAGTATTCTTTGAAATTTTTCTAGAGGAAGTTTCGAGATCATTTCTTAGTCCCGTGCTCTTATTGGGTGCTGGAACTTTTCAGACGGCCTTTCTGATTGGTCCTTTAATAAATCCTACGTAAAATTCTGTCCATTTTTGGATTTTTAAACCCTGGACGATTGTTCGACTCTTTAAATGTTTGCACCCACGCTCACAAATGACTGTTTACAATCAGGTCCCCTTGAACAACTAAACAAAAATAAGGCTACTGGCTTGTATACAAAAGAACCTTGAAGCGACCCTTCGCTGTTTTGTTAAGAGTTTCATAAACATAACTGTGTTAACGCACAGCTATCTTATACATAGCTAAAGAAACACATGAAATATATTTTTTCATACTCTTTCTGAATATTTACACATAACATATATAACATAGATACTTTTACATGGGTAAACCTTCTACAATACCAATAGAAATATTTGTTTACAACAAATAGGATAAATAGAGTTAATTTATATAAATTAAGAAATTCATAATTCTGATAATGGAGATTATTATAGCGAGTGAAGCCAGCAATGCTGTCTCAACATGATGTTAGCTAACAAAGCAGTAATAATATAGTTTAAGCAACCCCTTTTAATCTTCGTAAAGCACGGTTACGTATAAAAATATATGAAAGAGGGATTGTCTATTTATTATAATTAAAAAGAAAGAATAACAAATCGACATTAGCAATAACTGTATAAGGATGACAAATTAAAAGTTTTATAATAATTATTTTGAATGTTTTGTACTAATAAAGGACCATAAAGTTATTATTTATTTCATATTTCGCTCATGTATCACTATGTGGATATTTAAAGCACAGAGAATCGTCTCTCTTTGCCCGATTCAATAATCTATATAGTAGCGACATTAACAGAAAATTGCCTGAAGTTCTGCGTATCAAGCAACTTTGATACTACTACAGTAATTTATCTTACAATTCTAATAATTCAGTGAATGCAGTATTCCCAAAAATTAAATGAACATCTTTGTAACTAGACAAGTCATTCTTTCAGTAATTCTAAATGTGTCGAAGAACGTGATAAAAAAAACAATCTCTGCTTTAAAATATCTGAAAATAGTTCATGTTGGTAGTTCAGTTAACGAATATACATATATAATAAACAATTTATTATGTATGTAAATATAAATTCTCCGTCAAATAATTGCAATCTTTGGGTATAAAAACTACCTATATAATGTAGTAAAAAGAAATAAATTAGCAAACGTACAGATAAAGAAATTTAGTCCGCAGCATACATATGTTTTAAACACTTGAACAATACTATAGAAGAATAATTGCTAGTAAGAATATGTAATAAAATCTCTTAAGTTTTATAAATTGTAAACGTACAAGTTCCAACACGTTAGTCTTCCGAGAAATATTATAGTCCATTCTAAAACCAAGATGTGCTCAATCTCCATTGCTGAACATCTATACATTTTATTTTTAAAAAACGATGAACTCTTCTACAATTGCAGAGATGGGGCTCATTTAATTGTCCGTTTCATTGGCCGTCATGATTCGGAGAATAAATTATGGCCAGAATTAGTTAGCAGTAACTTCCAGGTGGCGTTTAGCATTAAAATATTGTTCGACTATCATTCCAAAATATATGTATGTTTCCTGTAAACTTTAAAATGAAAATGCAGAAAAATGTATATTATATTGATTAAACTATTAAGTAATAATATTATGATGATAAATGATATTGGTCTTTGTACAGCTAAAAAGGGTAAAAGATGGGATGGGGTGGGATGTAATTTTGTTACAGAAAAAAGGTCGCTTTTGGTATATTGGTCAGTTGAATTAAACATATGAGCAGATACAAAAATTAAACCAAAAAAAGTAGTTTCCCATTAACGATCGCATACAGCATATATAATTTCCCAAATCTGCTATTAATTTTTTTTTTCCACTACGATGGAGGAAGGGTCTATAAATATCCACAAAGAGCATTTTTTGCCATTTTGTCCGCATAATTTTAATGCTAAAATGGGTTGTTAAAATGGCAGGTTTTACCTAGAGTAAGAAATTATAATTTTATGAGGTAAATGCTGTACGCTAAAGCTACACTCACTCGCTGCTAAATCTAACCTTTTTCGCGTATTAATAGCATTTATTCTTACGGTTCAATGAAACAACTATGACGCACTCACTTGTGAATTAAAATTTAACTTAAGTATTAAATGTTTTTCGCGCAGCTATGGGATATCAACAAATGTATATGTTTTTGAGATGAAATTAACACTACAGTTTTCGGAAAATTGCTTATAAAGAGAGCTAACGTGGACCCAACTAACCTGATACTGATCTTAAACGTATCACAAAGTCCCTCCGAGGCTTGACGACGACCAATTTCACCTCATTCACCTTAACAACATAGCAGTCTCCCATCTACCTGCCCACTATCATCGCGGCACACACGGTGAACTAAAACCTCCCTCTAAAAGAAAGACCAATCCACTGAGCATGACGTCATCGCTGTAAAACCCGTCCTCGAAACGACATTCTGTTGTGGCAGAAACGTTATTCTCTGAACAGGTTCGTCAAACTGTGATGTTGGTTTTATTTCTAGAAAGTCAAGCACAAATATGGATCATAGTTTTGCAGATTAACTGCACGTTATTCCATTACCCTCTCCCCGTTTCTAATACCCTTATTACCTTTATTACTTACTCATCGCGTTAAATCCACGCAAAAAATCATTTTTCGATCAATTTCTTTCACTTAAAGTAACTCTGTTGCTTTTGAACCAGCATAGAAAAAAATATTAAAATATAACAAAGTAAACAAAATAAATAGATAAACTGAGAGGGTTATAAAATCTAAAACGTATCATTTTTATTTTAAGTTTACTATTTTTACATTATAAATAATTCAAAAGTCTCGTGTTATATCATTTAATTTTGTATAAAATTACAAACAACCGAACTTGAACCAAATGAATTGGTCTCAATTTCAGAATTGCGTTACTTTTTGTAATTTACAAACATGCAATGATTATTAATCATTACATTATCAAATTTTTACATCTTTCAATGAAGCCCGGAAACAGAAACAGTGGCAACTACTTCTGTACTTTTCCATGATGATGTTCTTTTGCCCTATGTACATTAAAAAATATATTTGAAGCAACATTCTACTTCATATGTGGATTTTTATAACAACTGGGTGCACAAAGGAAATTTTGGCTTAGCGCGCTACATACAATTTTCACTATACGAGTTAATTTATAAACGGTATACAGACAATACCAATACAAAATGCGCTGGTCACTTTGATATATTGCAGTAAGCCTAACTCAGCACGAATCTTGGAGTGAACAATGGGAAAGGAGCTCCAAAGGAATCACGGTAGAGTTTTTAAAAGAAAGTTCCTTTCTGTGCTGTTAGAACTGTTTATTAACATAATCTTTGATACTGAGGGGTATATAATTGATAATTATAATGAACCTTTCTTGCTTTAGGGAATGCTGTTGGTGTTTCAGCAGACGGCTGGGTCCCAAGGCAGGGTAGACCAACTCCTTGACCTTGTCCCTCCTCTCTCGGTCTGGCTTCTCTAGGATCTCTCTAGCGTCTCTCTCTCTCCAGCCGCCCTATCATCCGTTTTAAACAGGTAATAACCGGAAGTGGCATTGTGATCTCCGCATCCCTTCCTGTGAGAAGTTAATTCTTTTGTTCTTATTCTTACCTAGACGCCTAATAATTTCAAAGGTAAAATTGACATCATTCAACCATCTAAAACATACATACCTTTATGTGGCGAAATCTCCCCGGAATAAGATTAACATACCGTCTTATGGAAACTGCACCCAACCCGTTGTCCATGTGTGACAAAGAGGACGTGGTTAGCTAAGTACATTTTGTCATGAAACAGTGTGAAAGCGTTCTTCCTGGATAATTTTCATTGTTCATTGCAATCATTCGAAAGAATATAAAATATTTCATCCATAAACAACATTTAACTTCTTCATCATCTACAAGGTATACACCTGTGGACCTGTTCCGTCCTCAATTAAACATATCACTCCATCTTCTGGTTGTCTTCCTACTTGGCGATATCCTCTAGGTTCATAATTTAGTAAAAATTTTGGTATCCGTTCCTCTTTCATTTTTAATATATGCTGATACCAATTATTTTTATTTTCATTAAATTTTTCATTTAAATTATATATAATATATATTCAACTGTATTCGAATTTCTTCTTTTTTTTTTTTTTTTTTTGTTGTCTAACTGAGTAAATCCAGCTTCTGCTCTTAAAAACCTCATCTCTGCGTTTTCTATTCTTTTCCTGTCTGTCCTATTCATAGTCCAGTTTTCTCTTCCATATGTTATCATTGGCACTGTCATTACTTTGTAGAATTTCATTTGTGTTGCTTTTAACGACTTGTTATTTAACGCTCTCCTTATTGTTCTATTCTTTTGTCTTAATTTATTTAGTTGTATATTCAGATCTTCATTTTTACTTTTTGATACATTAAACCCTAGTTAATTAAAACTAGAGACTACATTTAACTGTTTTATCTAATTTTGTTACTTTATGGCCTGAGCACGTGACATCATGCGTAGTATATATGCAAATGTATAGTTACCTAAATCATTGATTTATTCTCTGACTAACTGCACTTACTCAATACGACTACTGACACATTATTTTACACTGATGTCAAATGTGCAGAGCTCTAAAGCGAGCATCTTCTGCACACTCTGGTGTATCCTTATTAAATCCAGCACTAATTAGAAAAGCGCCACTAATCACACTCCAGCTATCACTGACATTAACAACAAAAGTCAAAATTCATTTACTTTAAATTTTAGTCCTCAAAAATTAAACCAGGCATTAAAAGGCTTAACGAACATATTACAACCACCTAAATTGAATAGTTTTCGTAAAGTGGAGTAGCTCTTTTAAATCATTACCAGTTTAAATTAGCGAGTTGGATCATTCGACAAATTTGGTATTGTTGTCCACAATACTCTCAAATTACTGTATAACTAAACGGTGCTTAAACATAACCTATTTTGTAACCTTCTCAAAACACATGTTAGATTACGTGATAGCATTAGCTCCTTCAATGTGACAACTTTTTTAAATGCAACAGTGTACGGTACATAATCGAAAAGAACATTGCCCCTTTTGCATTGCTGGTTTAGAATGTACCACAGTCCATCCACTAACCATGAATGTAGTAAAGAAATGTGTGGAACATGCTCCGTAGTCGTGGTATAAATAAGAGTGAACATTTATCTGACTGTGCAGGTGCAATCAAACAAAGCTGCAGTTTATATTCAATTACTCTCACCTCAGTGGCAGACCTGTTAAAAATTCAAGGTAAATGCCTTTAGTATGCAGCTCATATTACAGCTCATTTAAAGTCCCAGTTACTGTTATGCAAACAGAAAGGCCAGCTCTTGTTCTGTGTATGTATACCTTTTAACTCCTCACCTCGCATAGATGGGAGGGCGCAGTAAGTGCTGTAGTTCACTTCACCTAAATATCCTACACCGGAGTTTGCTAAACCGGAAACATTACAGACTCTGACTGCATTATAAATTCCAATAGTTCACACGCTAAGTATTTTGACTTAGCCATCTTCCACCTGAGACATCAACAAACCTAAATGTAATTTGCAGAACATTGTCCCATTTCTCGCGTTGCTAAGCTGTAATTTCCCAACCTTCACTGCTAAGGGTTTCTCTTGTGCTATATTATCTGCCCTGTTGTCAGTAATACACACATATGCGTGCCCACTTTAATTTGCATTATTCCTCAATGTTGTTTTGCTTAATAACTATGCTTGTTTACTTACTAGATTGTTCGTTTTAAAGACCCTAATACATATAAACTTAAAAGAAAACGAAGTAAATTGTACAGTATATTTGCTGATTTTAAAATAGCCTTCGACGGTGTTCAGAGAGATGCTCTTTGGATATCAGATGCTCTGTTGCAGATATGCTGCTGTATGAAATTCAGTGTTAAGATAGACCAAAACACTACGCACATCGGAAAGTTGATCAACCAGTAGAGGAGTCCGTCAGCGATGTGATCTATCTCCGTTATTGTTTAACATATTTGTAGAAGATATCTCGGATGCCCCGTTAGCGGAGGAAATGAATGCCCCTGAAGTGGACGGTATATGCATTCCTGTTTTGTAAACTAACGAACTAATTTTTTTATCTGCAACAAGAGATGGTTTGCAGAAAGACATTCACATCCTCAAGATAATAATGCCTTTTAAAACGGTTACGTGTATGGCAGAGATATTTTTTAAAAGTGTTTAACGCCGTTTTAACTTCTGAGATATCACAGACGGTGGACACTGATGATACATGAGATGAAATGATAAATTGGGAAAGGATTTTTGAAAGGAAAGAAGCGTACTAGCCCTAAATTAAGGGCACCTCCCCGGCATTTTCCATTTATGAGGACTGAGAAAAACCTGAAAAAAAAACCTCGGTAAGGACGGATGGTCCTGGCGAAAAACGAACCCAGACCTCCCGCTCACGAGTCCGCGCCCTAACGACCTCGGCCACCCCTAGCGGTAGAGATGAAAAATAGTACTACAGTAGATAAATACAAAGTGTTAAAAAGTTTGTTTATTTGGGAGTAACATTTAATATAAATGAAAGATTGAATAAATACCTATCTGTTATTAATTATAAAACACGAGGTCAACCAAATGATTTACTATGTGTTCGGACTTGCATTCCATAGATGGAATCCCCAAATGGAACAGACGCCAGGGGAATCTTCCTCCAAGGAGTTCGAGCCCCTCAGAAGGGTAGCTTCTATGCCAGATGCCAAGGCTGAAGCCTTTTCAAAACGTCACCGCTACACCGCACACTGTACCAGCCCATCTCGCCTAGCGCTATTGACCACAACAGAATTAATGGAATGAAATGAAAATTCGTCCGTCCCAACTTTCGCCTTAGTGACCAGGAATACCCACGGAAAATTCCAGGGTGGTCGGCCAAAGGAAATGAAATGCATAATTTCTACTTATTTAGGAAAGTTTGCCATTTCGATATAATGTTCGTTCTTGGTGTATACAGTTTTGCATCAAAGAATACAAATTAGGTTTTTAGCCGTTTGTATCTAAACATTGATAACAAAGAGACACAAAGCCATATGGTAAACAGAATCTGAACATAAAGCTCAGAGAAGGCAATCAAGAATTATGGCATTCTATAAAGGCATTATAATAGATTGAAAGTTTGGAATTAATATAAAAACTAAAGCATTACCTAACGTTGGAACTGAGAGACAAATGCGTGCCGAGACTAGTTAGATCGTTAAGTACACATGTAAGAGAAAAACGATGACAAGCAGTGCATTTTACTTAGCGACAATGCTGGAAAATGTACCTTCGATTCTGGGAGTTGTGATCAGCAAATAGCCTCGGCAAAGTACGAGCGTTACAAAGAGGGTTTTATTTAAGATTTCTCTTTAGAGATCAAAAACATTTGCTTAATTTAACACCACAGTTTCACACTGGTCTCTAAAGCCATGTTTTCGCGAAGACAGATGGCATTTAGCAGGTTACCTCGGGCATGAGTGGTGTAGTGGTTACCATACTTGCCTCCTAAACCCAAGATCGCGGGTTCGAACCCGGCTAGGACCGATGTATTTTTTCGGGGCGTAAAAATCGTAAGTATGGTGGTTTCCTTCGGAAGGGAAGTAAAGCCGTGGGTCCCGTGTCGTACATTTACGGCACGAAAAAGAACCTGAAAGAGAGGCCTCTGAGCAAAATTTGTCGGCCTTTTCACGCCCTGAGTTGAATGGAACGCTGATGACCTGAGATGTTAAAGAGCGTCCATAAATAAATCAATCAATCTGGCATGAGTGCATTTATATTTGCTATCTATGCTGCCTATGCATATTGTTCACCATGTAACATGCAGTGTCACGATTGTTACTGAAGCAGATCTTAGGAATTCACAATGAATAATGATAATTTACCGCTGTCGACATCAAACAACACTTGTTCTAGTTAAGATTTACATGTATATAGGACATTTAAACTATAGCAATTTGCTTAATAGCTTCATTTTCCAGGAAATAGCATAGGATAACTGATTAGAAGTACTGCAATGGGTCTTTTGATATTAGGTTTAAGTAAAGTAATATTTTCTAATGACAAGGCTACTAAGATATGTTTCTGTAAGTTCACTTTTTTAATCTCAAATGCTAGAAGGATATATTCATCAATATTTTCAATCGCTGAAGTCGAAACATCTATCACCGTTTTGTGATAAGTAATAACTGGAGGAAGAGATCATATTCAATATTTAAGATGTATTTCTTAATCATTTCTTTTGCGATATTTGAAATGTTTCATATATATGAAACATCTTCATCTCCTCCTCATCCATCTCTCCTTTATTTTCCATTTTAACCTATCCTGCTTTATCTTCAAACAAAGTAAGCAATTTGTAAACACAATATATAGCTTACTATAACAAATCAAAATTTCTCTATTTTAAAATTATTTTGATTAATTCAAAAGTGTCATGTTACAATTCTCTCTTTTCTCTTCTTCCCCGTTAGTGTAATTTACCAACTTACTGTAAATGTTCACCACTGGCCAAACACAAGGCATACACAATTGGTCATGTGCACGATTCTCTATCAGTGTTTGACGATGGTTAAATCGGCATCTGACCACGTTCAATGCGACTTTTCGGTGCATCGATAATTATCAAACTTAAACGTGGTAGTTGATTATGGTCAACTTTGACCGCGTATCTGGACCGATAAACTCTATTGATTGCTGTTAAATTACCAAAAAATGATTGCCTGTTTCGATTTTCTTGAAGGTATTGAGGACGAGATAATATATCTGGAATACTTAAATCGGGACCAGTGTCAAAATCGGACCATTGTGGAAAGAGGTGAACTTTTTGAAGAGTATGGAGACAGGACATTCGAAGAAAGGTTCCGGCTATCAAAGGATACAGTGTGGTGTCTAGTAAATGAAATGACTGAAAGGTTTTAGAGTTTCCTACTAACCGCAATCATCTTTACTCGCGCTGTTTTAACAAATAGCGATTTATTTATCTATTTATTTATTTGATAACTATAACTTGCGTAGTGTCATATTGAAATGCATGACTAAATCATTACATTTCTTCTTCTTTTTCGTTAAAGAAATGAATCAGTCTTTAAATTTACATTTTATTGGATTGTGAGACAGCTAGTATCTACAGAAAGTTTATCACATGTGCTGAGAAAATTTTGGAGACCTTTGTTTGTTTTCCATTTTCGTTTTACTGCACATGGTAATCAAACACAAAACAAAAACAAAGCGATATAGACAAGGAGATTGTAATTGCACTACAACCTCTTTAACTATAATGTTAGATGCTTTCCTTTGAGTAATTATCGTACAGAAACCTAGCGCCCGGTCAGCTGATGGCAGTTCGCTGAAAGAATTAACTCCGCGGCAACTCCAATTTCACCGCGTATCAAAGTTTGATCACGTTGCAGTAACGGCCGTGCGAATGTTTCTCTACCAAGATATTAAAGTAATGAATACCCAAGCACAGAATTGATATCAACTCACCCATTATATATAAACTAAATTAAAAAAACAACTGAAATTGTTGCTTCCGCATCTTTATCTAAGCGATACTCCACTTCCTGCCAACACTCGACCAAAAACTTCAAGAGCACTCTGATTCGCTTGATAAAATATTTAATTATTTTATTAGATTTAGTGCTCATAGATTTCAAATAGTGTAACCGAAATTATGTTGTAATAGAGCTAAGATGTTAATTATTACTTTATTTTACAAAAGTAAATATAAAATATTTAATCAGGTGTATCAACAAGCACTCCATTTGGATGTCATTGTTTAAATAACTGACTCATTATTTTTGGACTCTTTTATTGGCGCTCGGTCTTCCTCTTCTTCCTTCTTTTCATTGTTTGAATAACTGACTTATTCCTTCTTTGGGATTTTTTATTTCCGCTCGGTCTTCTTTTTCATTTTTTTTTTTTTTTTTGTAAATTTTTGCAGTTTCTCATTGTAAGATATCACTCACTATTTGCAATATTACTTAAAATGCAGTGGAAAAATATTGCGCCAACAAATTCAGTAACAATGTTGGTATATGCTATTAAGCTGAAAATGTTCATACTTATCATTAATTCGAATTACTATAAATAGCTTAATATGTGATGGTAATTATGTGATTTCATATTTCTTCTGGAAAATAAAAATAGAAAATAAATTAAAATTAGAGCTAATAAGCTTGAAATGTCAAAATTTGGTCTGTCCTTCATTTGTCTAACTTTATTTCAGTAATAATACTTTGAAAATATGCTGACATGTATTCTCAATCATTTTAATGAAAATTACATTTGTTTATTAATTAGAATTATATCTCAAAGGTATAATATTAAAAACTACTTAGTTATCAAACAATAAGCCTATACACACATTTACATTTTATCCATGCTTGCATACGACGAACAAAAGAACTGGCATGAACTTCGATAAACGTCTAAGATAAAGCGTATTTATGAAACATAGACAGTGGAAACTAAAAGCATTTCAGAAGAAATGAAGTGTTCCACAAAAAATATGCAATGTTTCTCCCAAGATGGTTCAAGGCAAGCAGTAGGTTTACTACAACGTTTGAACCGCAGCCAGCTTGCGCTCGGTAAAAGAAATAGCACAATTCATAAGATCGCAAGTTCTACCCACCTCATAGTCGCCAATACTGCTGTGTTCTTGACAGCAATTTCAGACTCCCAATGCAATTTACATTGTCAAAAGTGTGTAGAATCAGCGTATGCCATCCTTCTGAAAGTATATGCAAAGGAAGTAACAACCATTGCCATGCAAGTTTCTTTGCGCTTTCTTCTTCCCTTCTTTGCTTTCTCTTTCTTCTACTTCCCATGCTCTTCCTTATTCTACTCATTCGTCTTTCCATCTGCTTATTCTTAAAGCTTCTTCGCCCTCTTTTTCCTTATTCTTATTCATCTGCCTCTGCTTTACATCTTGGTTTCACTCTCGCAGAAATGACAGCATTTCTGATCAATCAATCACTTTCCGCTAGTTTTGATGGTCTGTAATAATTTGTTCTGTCAACTGAATCTTCTCCTCCTCCATTTTTACATAAATTCAGGTCCGATCCGACGTTTGTCCTGGTATTTGTCGATAAATGTCCTGCACTATGACATTATCTCTTTCAAATATTCCCAGCAAAGACTTTCAAATCTCCTTAGACAATTTCCATTTCGGTTTTTTCTCGTCTTATTCCGTTCCTGCATCCAGATCAGTTATGTTATGTTCCGTACTATATAAAATATCATACAGTCCTCATTAATATGCATTTAAAATAATTTTTCTCTATTATACCTCCTTCAATAATTAAATGACTAAAACGTTTAAGTTGATTGGGGTAATACACTAACCTTGAGACATAAGTTTCAAAGGTTCAATCACCGCTAGGACCAATGCATTTTTCAGGATGTAGGTAGGAGCTAGCTCTTTTGGGAAGAACTTTAGTTTAGAATTATGGTACGATGAAGAACTCATATCGGAAAGAAAGAGATCATGGGTCAGTTTCCAGCCCTTTTATGCCCATACCTTAGTTTCCTACCAGATGGCGATGTTACTTTACCTTCTGTAAGAAAAGTAACTTTAAAAATTGTATAGTAACCTCAAGAAGGTCTTGAACCTTCATGGGCTATAGTGTCAGTATGAATTGGAATAAAAATATAAAAGATCTAAGTACTACAACAGTTTTAACATTATTTTCGCTTTTATTATATTCATTCCTTCAGCAGCGAAAGCCTTTGTTCCTTCTCTTAAAATCTTATACATCTATATCTTAAAATGTCATTCTACTTTGTCAGAAAGTAAAACGTCTTAACCATTTCACCAGTTCACACGAATTTCAATTTCATCTAGGTATAGATAACTTTTCCAAAAGTTTTCATCTAAACCCCCTTTTGTGTTTCTTATATATACCATTTTCTTATTAGGCGTTTCCTTTTTTATTTAAAAATATACACGTTTATTATACTAGTCCGTAACAAAAATATACCCGATAAGCCCGAAAATAGCTTATCTTCCAAAGTAGTGGAAGTTTTCTGATGCTAAAACCAGACAAATTCCCACTCTGATTTACAGTTTCCTCGTTCCGATAAGTGATCGAAATTGATTTTGTCGATGAAAAGTTAGTGCGTATATCAAGAGAAATCATGTCGTTCGATCGGAGCTCATAGCGGTAAATTTTTTGTCGTTATTAATTAATAGTAAATAGTAATTAATATTGTTCCCGCCATCAGAGTAGATGCTGTGAAACGTGCCTGAATCCTTTTTAAATGAGTTTGAAACTCAATTCATACTTTCGAATGTTGTAAACTGCCTCCTGGATATTTTAGTTTTTCAGATATAGCAATAATTTTATATAGATGAAAATTATAAACACGACTGAGAAAGAGCAATGCCTGGCTCAGCAGAACTTTACTCCAGTTTTACTGGAAATCACGGTTTTCACTAATGCATATAAATTCGGATTGTGACGATCGGCAAAACAGAATATATATTCGCATTCTTATAAATCCAGATAAACAGTAACATTGGCGAATAAACGGGCTAATTAGTAAAATTATTTCCCAATGTAAAAAAGAGAGTAAGCCTAAAAATGCTTACCTTTTCAAAGAAGCTGTTGAAATTGCTGCCAGACAGCGTTATAGCATTTAAAAAAGTGAGTGAGTGAGTGAGTGAGTGAGTGAGTGAGTGAGTGAGTGAGTGAGTGAGTGAGTGAGTGAGTGAATTTCAAAACCAGCTCACTCGGCGGCCAGGCATTGGAGTATCGCACATGGGCGGCAGATAGCAGTAGCGTAGTCCGTTTAGAAATGTGCGCACCGAGAAATGGTGGAGAACATTGAATGATGAAAGTGCAGGAGAGGATGAGTTGATTTTGAAGCAACGGCAGAATGAGTAGAAGGGAAACCCGAAATACATGGAGAAGAGCAGCCCAGGTGCTGTTTCCGACAATTGGGATCGCATTTAGACTAATTTTGATTCATAAGTCGCATCCACTCAAATACGCGAACATCAGATAAACTACAAAACGCCATAGAGAAGGAATAAGACAATATTTCGCAATCAGAGTTCCACTTTAAATCAAATACTACAACGCCTGCCTCGCATTCAATTAGAATATTCTCCAATTTTTCTTTAAAAATCTGAACTTCATAAGTTCATAATTTTAAACTGCAAAAACGTTCTAACAACTTAAACGAATTCTTTCAACCTTACGATTTGTCTAGCTTGATTTATAAAAATACGCGTTTATCTATTGTTTTACTGAATGCGTAGCTTGCAGGCCTTGAATGATTCGGTGTAGTGCACGCTAGCTTACAGACTCCGGAATCAGCCTACCCCGGAAAACAAGGCCCAAACAAATGGGTGGTACACTTTAATGCTACTTCCCTCATAAAAACAAAGAATTGTTAATTACATTCTAAGCAAAAATGGAGAGAAAGGATATTCACAGATGAGAATTTTAATCAGTATTTAAGCTCAAGAGAACACCCAGAAATTTAGGGTTTATAATTAGGTTCGTAAAATAAGAAAATAATTCAGGAAGATTCTTAGGTGAGAGATCTAATTTAGCAAACGGTATTGTAATTAAATCAACTCCCTTATATTCATTTCACCAGCAGGCCCAATAAGGTATTAAGGTCATTGTTGAAATGTACTTGAGAAAATGCTTGCAAATATTCGAAGACATTAGTGCAGATTTATTACTTCACGCAAGACGGAGTACCATGTCACCTATCTGCGGAAACAATTACCTTCCAGCTAACTGTCCGATCTTCTTGGCCCTTGATTTATGGCCAAAATGTAATCTGGATTTAAACCTAATGGATTACTTTATAAGGAGAAGACAGTGAGCCAGCAGCAAAAATGTATGACGTAATATATTAGACAAGTTAATGACCACACATGACCCTAAAAATGTAACATTTGTTATTTAATATTATAGTTTTAAACTGGAATTAATGTTCAATCCATATAAGCATTTGTGTACTATTTTTTCGAGTTCTATAAATTTCAAAAAGCAAAATAAAAAATAAATAAATAACAAAAAAGTAATGCACACGTGTAAAGAAATGTCATTGCTTATTTAAAAAGCGCTCTTTCAGATATTTTGTAAGTTCACTTATTTGTTCTTTTTTTTTCCCCTATATGGATAGAAAAAATGTTTTCAAAAATATATTTTAATTCAAGGTACAGCAAGAGCTGAAACGTTTTAATAAAGTTAATTTTATTTTTACGAATTTAGTTCGATTTTCACCACATCGTTACTCTTTGTCCCGTTTCATAATATTCATTTTGTAAAATATCGAGGGTGTCAAAAATGTATACACAATTTCACAGTAGATATGTACTTAATATATTTCAAAGTTGGACGAAACAACAACAGTAATGTGTAGTATGATGTTCTGTAAACAGATGTGACTCGCATACATTATGATAGCGTTGCTACGTAACAGGTAAATCAACAATGAACAAATGAAGCCAAGATTATCGTATGACGTCCTGTAAACAGATGCGACTCACATTACATGGAGCGAAGATTGTTATTTGAAAAGCGGAAAGCAATTTTGAAGCGGTATTGGAAAACCGAGAATGTTCTTGAAGTTCACAGGCAATAGGACGAAGAAGTTTCCACCGTGTTTTTCGTATCAATTCCGTTGGACTTCTACCTGTGGGGAACTCTTAAGGATGTTGTATACCGTAGAAAACCAGTTGCACTGTCAACATGCACGGCAAGTCCTGCAATCGCTGAGGACACTTTCGTAAACGTTGCTCAATCAGTAGTTCAACGTACTAGAAGTGTATCGACGCCGATGGTGGGCATTTTGAGCAACTGTTGTAACTGTAAAAGTCTAAGATGATTAGTGCCCATCATTTTCTGTTTGTGTGAATTCAGTTTTGTTATATTAACCCAGTTTTTCCTTTGCTTGAAGTGTGCATACATTTTGGCACCCTCTGTATATAAAAAATGCATGGCTATATTTTCATACAAAATATTTCGGATACTGCTTCTCAAAACTGACTTATCCAATTGAAAAACGTCATCGGCATTAAAACCAAAATGGGCAGTCGAGATCGTTAAGACACGAATTCGTGAAAGGGACATCTGGGGATTCGATTTTCGCAGGACTTTCTTCTGACTGAGGTTTTTCTGGGTTTTCATCAGTCCTTATAGACCAACTTATCAGTTCATCACAGGTATCGCATTTCTCCACAGTCTGTGATGTCTCAGCTGCGGAAACCTTCATTCATCTGTATAATTTGCTACAATCCATTAGCTATAATTTCAAATAGCTTGCATTTTGTCCACTTCAGCTATCCATTTGAACTTTGGTGGCCCGTCTCTCCGTCTCCTCAGGCTGAACATACATAATAAATCATAACTTCTTTCTCCATGTCAACTACGTTGCTTGCCTACTGCAAACTTTTAAACCTATATAGTCGAGATACTCTTTAAGAATGCTCTGAAGTGAATTCTGTATCTATGTCTACATTGCTTTGAGCTTTAATTTGTCCATTATATACTATGTAATACCTATCTTTTTAAAACATCAAGCAAATTTTCATTCAAATAACTTGATGTCCACTTTTTGTCCGAAAGAATTTACGAATAGAAAGGAAAACTTAAAACAGGCATCTGAAGAATAGGAGCAAATGGTCTCGGAAGCTTTTTGTTGTAGTACTTCAGGCGTTAACTCCAAAGCTAAAAACGTGTTTAAGAATGATCAAGAGAACTGAAAACACAATAACATAACTTAAATAAATACTTTATTCTTTCAAATACAGAGCATTACTTCAATGGATCATAGTGATTGGAAGTTCAAGTACATGAATCGTTCATAAAACTTACCTATTCCACTTCTCAAAACATTTTACCACTTCTCAAAACATTTTACCACTTCTCAAAACATTTTACCACTTCTCAAAACTTCTTACCACTTCCACGAGAACCTGTACTCTGAGTGATAGTGCTTTGAGATTCAGCCTACTTACGACTTCGCTTCTGTCAATGACATTGGTTTACATTTGACTGACTAGGAACACACATCACATCGTAACGTAGCTTTGACCTTGATGCCTGTAGATCTACATCAAAGCGTCTGAGACCTTTCGTTACCACTCTCAAAACACATTGTTCTACTTTCTACTCATAAATTCTTTGTACATTCCGTATGTATTCTGTTACAGGTCTCGTTAACTGTTTACACAGTGCGATCAGTGTTGCTTTCCTCCGTGGTGCGGGGTTTTTCCAATGAGCAAGTCCCCACTCGTTTGCCACGCCGCAAAGGGGGTATCAAACGCAGCATTTCCCGGGTGTGAGTTTTGTTCTCTGTTTCTTAATTCAACAGTAAACATAAAGTAAAGCCTTGTGTGCTTACAACGGCACAGCGCGTCTTTATGTTCGTTTCATATTATTAACTCAGTGGTGAAAGAATCATAGAACCATTTTTTTTTTTCATACAGTTGATTCTGTCACTTATATGAATACTAATCCCCTTTTTTCAGAAAATAAACCGACAGGGAGCATGATAATGCATTTTTTCAGCAGGACGCTGCCACTGCTCACTCCATGAGAGCAACTCATAAAGTGTTTCCACAAGACAGAGCTATTAGTAGGGATTTGTGGCTCCCTCGGTCCCCCGATTTAACAGCCTGCTATTATTATATCTGGAGTAAATTAAAAAATGATTTTACAAGTCGAACCATTCGCTATTATAGTGGGATTCATTCATGATACCCCTTATTCTCAGGACTTACAATAAATTCTAACCCACACAGCATACAAGAACTCAAGAAATTGTCAGGAAATTGGCCGGATTTCTCAAAATGAACTACAGTTAATGATGAATAATTTCCTAAAAAGATGCCAAAAATGTATGGAGAATGAAGGGGGCAGTTTCAATACCTCGTTTGATAGTTTGGTAAGTAATGAGTCTCTCAATTTTTTTTTTTTTTTTTGTGTTGTATGGTTTGTTTATTGTTTAACCCTCTCGCTAATCACCAAGACATGGCGGCCGGCTAAAGAGCCAATAGCAAAACACTCCGGGGTAAAATATGATTGATCGCACGGTCTAATATGATATTTTTCTTGGTATATAGCTACTAATAAAGTACTTATGTAAGGCAAAATAACATTTTTTACTACTTAAATTCTGTTACGTACTCCTTGTTTACATTATTTCCTTAGTAATCTTTGTCCCTAGGTAGATAAACTGTGCATTCTTTCATATTTGTGGTGTTCCACGATCAACTCACATGAATTTCAAACAGATATTTGATACAGTTGCACATTTAGTGCTGAAAATGTAGTAGTGGATTTTTGAGGCTAGGATACCCTATACTGGTTCAAGAGACTTGTGTGATCAGTCATGCAATAGCTGCAATTTTAACCGCCGCTCATGTTGGAGCAACGATATAACATGCTGCTAAGCCTACGGGTAAGAATAGAATTTAACAAGCAGGCTTAGAACGCGTTCATTTTAGTCTGTCGTCTCAAAGATTATTATCTTTGTGTTCTGCTGCTTGATGCTACATATAGAAAATACGGATCCCTGAGTACCTAATATAAATAAAGTAGTAAAAATGGTGTAAAATAACTCAGAAAGTTCAGATAGTCCTTTCCTTCATAATTTTGATTCAAAGTCGACTGTTTGCTCGCCCATATACAAGTGTAAAAAAACCTCATGTTTCTTACTCTTTATACTTTTAGCTCAGAAGCAAAATTAGTAATAATTGAACTCACATGTTTAGATTTTAATACAGTTTTATATCACTACTATATATGAAGAAGAACGTATCCGAGAAATATGATAAATATTTTCGGCACTTTAGGAAAAAAATAGTTTTTAATAGAAACATAACTCTTGAATCTCTTAAAATAAAAATCTGAATAATATCTCATTTTAAATTTCATATCTGCCAAACATAATTTGCAAAATATACCCACTTATTTACTAGAACATAAGAAATTAATTTATGCATATTTGAACGATTTCACCGCAAAGGAAATAAAATATTATACATGTGTAAAAAGTATAAATTATCAAGAAATATAAATATAATTTTCAGAATTTTGTATAAGATAAACAAGTATAGAAAAAACTATAAATAGTGCCCTTTTATCATGCCGATAGAGAGCACTCTCAAGTCAAAGTAGTAAAATTGACTTATGTTTTTATGAGTTCTTCTTGACATAAGAACTTCAAAATAATATTGACAAGTTGTTTGTCAGAGATTTTTTTTATTTATTTATTTATGGACGCTCTTTAACATCTACGGTCATCAGCGTCCCATTTAACACAGGGCGTGAAACGGCCGACAAATTTTGCTCAGAGGCCTCTCTTTCAGGCTTGAGGTTGTTTTTCGTGCCGTAAATGTACGACACGGGACCCACGGCTTTACTTCCCTTCCGATTTGTCAGAGAGAGAGAGAAGGATAGAGAGTTATTAGCAATTCTTTGTTCCATGGAGAAGTTAGCAAAATATGAACTAATCTATTAATGTCCCTTAAGATATGTTGTATTAATTACGACCCAGCATATTTGTAGAATGTGTATTATCAGCCATAATGTTTACATTTTTATGTACAGCAATAGTCTTTTGCTGTTTATCTCTTTCGAAATTTTCATTCTGGGAAACATACAATATATGCATCGCATTAAATCAAGAAAATTAATGAAGTTAAAGAAAATCGGCGTTTACAAATCATATATCTGTTAATGCTCTTTTTTCAAGGCATTAATAAATTACTTATTATCCGGTATCACCTGAAAAAAACGATATATACTAAAACACTTCAATTATATATAAGAATAGTATTGTTGGAAAGTATAACATTTAAACCTCATTTCAAGTAGAACTTTCCGGTTTTCTGAAATTAGAGATATTGGGAATAATACAGTGAATGCGGGAGAAACTAATATAGGTTTCAATGATGAAATGAGGCTGAAATTCAACAGAAGGGTTGAATCAGAGATAAGATAATAGTATGCGGGATGGGCTGTTTGTCCGGCGTGTGGGAACAGTTCGCAGCCGGTGGGATAGCAGGAAAACGCTTGAGAAGCAGGAAGTAGGGAACGTGAAGAAAATAGCGGTTTTCCAGAGATGGTAACAGAGAAACGGCTTAGAAAAGCTGCTGGTTTTTAATGAGAAAGGAAGTGCGTGCAATATAGAATTCCAAAGCCACGGTCGATATCAGATTACAATACCTGATGTTACATACAAACGCTGTGTTCAATTCCTATCGAAACAAAAGGGAGTGTTTCATATGAGAACGTATCCTTTCTTAAGGGAACGAAACGTACTGCAAGTAACCCAAATTCATGTTGAGGTTGCAGATGTCGCTCGAAAGTCCAGACCTACGAGTACTTCGTGTTCTAATATTTTAATGTTATGATGATTTGTTTTATTTATGGACGCTCTTTAACATCTCAGGTCATCAGCGTCCCATTCTATTCAGGGCGTGAAACGGCCGACAAATTTTGCTCAGAGGCCTCTTCTTTCAGGCTTGAGGTTCTTTTTCGTGCCGTAAATGTACGACATGGGACCCACGGCTTTACTTCCCTTCCGAAGGAAGTCATAGGATTTTTACGCCCGAAAAAATCATCGATCCTGGCCGGGTTTGAACCCGCGTTCTTGGGTTTAGAAGGCAAGTACACTACACCATTACACCACCAGGACCGACATTTTAATGTTAAATACATCCATAGAACGCCCCAAATTAACTAGAGGGTTGTTTAATTAATAATGATCATAATTATTTTACACCTTTACTCATTCTAATGTCGATGTACCCGGTGGGTACAATGTGCCTGTCCCAGCGTTTCTACCATGTTATTTGACAGCCTTCAGAATCGCCTCCACAGCCTTCACCACTGTTTCTGATGATACAAATGCCCTCCAAGAAGGTGTTTCTTCTATTTGGCAAAAAGGAAAAGGTCACACAGATCTAAATCTGGATTATAGGAATAGTGAGGGACACACTTCATATTATTTTTGTAAAATATTCAACAACAACATTTGCGATGTGCGACCGTGCATTATCGAGGTGAGGTGCACGACCTGCTGGTAAACTATTCCTTGAATATCGAGAAATGCGATAACCATAACTTTTTCAGAACAAGCAACCCCTTTTGCCTCTGGGTGTGTGTGTGTGTTAATAATGATGAAGATTTCCAGAGTTTTGCTGTTTACCCTCAAGATCGAAATGATGATTCCAAGTTTTACATTCAGTGATTACCTTAGAACTGCATCTTCCTGTAACATCACCGTGAAGTACATGCAACTGCAGGCGAACGTTCTTTTGTTCGGGAATCGGCAGTCTTGGAACTCGCCGTGCACAAACACGTCTCATGACGAACTTTTCAGTTACCAACGTGAATTTCTGAAAGTGTTCTTAATGAAATTCGACAATCGTCTCTCACAATGATAGCAGCCTTGTAATGTTTTCTTCTGTTGTAGCACAAATTGGAGCGTCGAGTCCATTTTCCTTTGAAATTGGCTGCCTCCCCTCTTTAAACATTTTAAATCATCTTCGAGCTGTGCTATAGGGAAGAGCAAATTCTTCATATACCTCCTCTAACATTGCTTTGTAATATCTGTTGACATGAAAGCAGAATTTCAAAGCAGCATATTGTTCGTCACATGTCTCAACCTGCACACCTCTCACTGGCGGGAACCAGAAGTGACAACAGCGAAACTAGTGCTAAATGTACATTATACATTAGGTTAACAAAATATTGTAACGATTAATTTTAAAGTGATAAATTATGTCTTTAAAAATTATGATTGAACATGCCTTCATTCAATAATAGAGCAAAATGTTTAAAAATTAACATAATAATAATAATAATAATAATAATAATAGCTTTTCTTGTATTGCACTAATACAATTAATACATCTTACTTAATGCTGCATACACACTTCCTTTTCAAAATATTTTTGACCTGAATTCTTTTTTAAAGTTTTGTGTAAATATTTTTGTGCTTATAAAATTAGAATTAGTGTTACTGGGCAAATAGAAAGGGGTGAATTTGCTGTAACTAAGGAAGAGGGTTGAAGGAAGAGAAAAAGTAACCAGCTGCTACAAAACAGGCTTAAGCAGCGTTGTACATGTTAACGTGTTCAAATATTTAACTCTAAAAGCTCAATGGAAAAAAAATTGTTAGTATTTTCTTTCCTTTGTTGGACTGTATTTTAGCAGTTTACTTGCAATCAGTACAAAAGATATAATCCGGACATATCTACTCGGAGTTCCACCATTTTGTCCTTGAAGAGAGAAGTGGAGAAGAGGAAAGGGATGAGGAGAAGAGAGAGAGGAAATAAAAGGGGGAAAGAGGAGAGAAAAGAAGAGAAGCGAAAAGAGAACGGCAAAAAGAAGAGGGAAGAAGAGAGGATTAGATGAGAAAGGACAGAGGATGAGATATGAGGAGACTGAAGAAGAGGAGAGTGAAATGAATTAGAGAGCAGACAAGGATGTGAGGAGAGGGACGAACAAGAGATAGTTGAGTAAACGGAGGGAGAAAGAATAGAGGAGAGAAGAGGAAAGGGAAAGAGAGAGGAGAAGAGAGCATTAGTAAAGATAATAAAAAAGGACAGGAGTAAAGAAGAAGAGGAGAAGAAAGGAAAGAAAACCTGCAACACGATAACCCACTTTTCGCTTTCCTTTGCAAAAATTTCAAATAGCGTGCGAAAATTGAGGAGTCGTTCCCAGAAACTTTTCAAGATTTGCAAATATCTCATAACTTCGGTTCGTTAGGCAGTGATGCCACAGTTTCAACTTTATTATCGTTACTTCCATCTTACCAACTTTACAACCTGTAACTTCCAGTCCTCAAGATTTAAGCGGAGCATATTTGAATTGCTGAAAAATAATTCAACGAAAGCAAAGGTCAAATGCTGCTACATAAGATAAAATTGTATTGTATTTTAGGCTAAACTTTACCTCGTTAGATCTTCATAGTCTTGTAAACGTCAGTAATTGCAGACTATGTCTTTGCAAGATTTTAAAAAGTTCTTCGGCTATTGTTATTTTCAAGTTTTGTTATTACTTAAAAAAATTGAATCGTTTCAATTATTTATTTACCTTTTTTTCAACTTTCTTGTTTTCTCGAATGCTCTTCTTGTAATTTAAAAACAAACAAAGCTATGTGATTGATGACACATTCTCTTTATATTAACCATATATTTGTAATTTTGACGATTCTGTGACCTCGTTGAACATTAAATCGTAACATGAAGCAAATGTATAGGCACAGTTTCCGGCAAAAATGAGTTGTTATGAAAATTGTGATAATAACATCAAAAGCAGATTCACACACTTTTATTTGCAGCAATTGAGGAAGAGACAACTTCAGAACTCCGCAAATTATCATTTTGTATTTCGTCCGAAAATTTATTTACGTTGACTGACTTCAACTCCCAATCTCTCTCTCTTCCCGAACACAGTCTTACTTTTGTAAATAAATTTCTTCGTGAACATTCTCGGCACCGCTAGAGATTTCTGGGAAACTGTGATGACGTAGATAATAAGAGTTTTAACGCAGCTCGGAGGCAGCTTCTGGTTAGCAAGAAATGCCATCCCCTCAGCTTTTAGCGCTATTCACTTGCACGTTCTTGCAAACGCTGAATACATTCTCTGTTGTCAGTTATTTTCATTAAATTTTGTTTCCTTTTAATAGAGTTAAACAAGCGAGATAAAAGAGAATTTCGCTCTTCATTTCATTTTCTTTGTTCTTTTCATTATCTAATTCTTTTATTTATTATTTCATTCCTATTTTAAAAACATACAGTATGTTTATATGGATGTCCTGTGAGGACATTGGGGTTTCCAGGAAACCATGGGTTATGTAAAGAATTAACTTGCTGAATCCTCTGGCCATTCGTCATGGTAATAAATTTTGCAAGATTATCTGTCAACCATTTGTTACATATCGAGATCAGATGCCGAGTGCAAAGGGACGAATTCCAAATTAATAAAGACTTCTTTAGTGTTCAAAATGGAATGTGTCCCGGGGTTCTTCCAGGCTTGCATGGTTATGCAAGGGGTTATGACGGCTTGCATGGTTTAAAGCATAGATAACCAACATTTTGTGCGGCGGGTCTGTCGCATCCCTGACCACAGTATTAAATGTCTAAATATTACATACAATTACCATTTTCGTTTATATTATTTATTACATATAATATATAAAAGAACAAAAACCACATTTACGATCGCTGTATACAATCAGACAACAATGCAAAACGTGAGCATTGCTTTACAGTAGCAAGTGCATCAAAGTTCATTTGCACCGACCATGTTGCAACATGTGAGCAGTTTTCAAGGCCGGTATCAGTAACTCTAGAACGCTATTTTTGTGTTTGTTATTATTGTTTTTAATTAGAAATGTGGATCGTAATTATCGATATTTTATGGTATGGCCTGACATTTTGTCCTTTTCTGATGTTCTGATTATTGGTAGTGCTGTTTTCGTAGATTGCAGTTATTCTTTCATTTTTGGCTTAAGTAAATTATTCTGTCCTACAGGAAGGTTCGTGAGGAGCAAACTATTGGTTTATGGGCCGCATGTGTTACCCGCGCCCCTGGTTTAAAGTTTTAATCCCTGCGCCAGAAAAACTGACGTCTTGGGTCTCAACACTCCTTGGGTAGATAGTAGATTTAAATATACACAGAGAAACGGTCGTTGCCCAATTGCTTTTCTGTCAGCATTCTGAATTTATATTACTGTGATTGATCACAATAGAGATGGTTTCTTGGTACCTGATGTTTAGAAACTTATGAATGAGTCACCTGTTTCTGCGACCACTAGAAAATGTGCTATTTGTTACAATAGTAATTAAACTGTATTTAACATAGTATCGAAAAAGTATAGCACTAGTGTACAGAAGTATAATTTGATATTGTACTCTTGAATATCAAGAAAATGGGTGGCCCTCTTCCTTACATTACTACAGATGGTTCTGGTAACATTAGACCTGAGCCACAATTTTTTAAATTAAATTTTCGAAAGTGCTTTAGCATTCATTTCCAGCATGCTTTTCGCTTTTGGGAAAAACCAAGCTCCACCTACAAATTAACCTCAGTTCGGAGTATGAACAAAAATAAAAGAGACTTAGTAAACATATGTGTGGTCTTTAAACTTAACTTATTGTAAATCGTGTTTCAGAATAATAAGCATGAACAGTTTGCATTACTACATGGTTTTTCTTTTAATTGACAGAAAATTGTGCGTTTCGTGGCCTACCTCTTTCGGATATTATGAATGAAGTTTGAACTACTGAAGGAGTTTTTCGCAAGGTAGAAAAATCTCACAAAAGCAACTAATAAACATGTCACTCCAATTCGTAAAATTATTTTAACTGAATCCCAACTCGGTGAGTACGAAAATTCAGGTCTATTTGTCTGGTATATTAATATCAAAATAATAAAATGAGAAATGTGCATTTATCATTTGATAAAAATGTAAAAGAATGCAGTATGAAGACTAGACATATCAAATATAGCATTAGGAAAGTTTGTTATCTGGTGAAAAGTCAGGTAGTTAGGCATCTGAATAAAACTTATGGAAAGACATTCAGACCCTGAAAGAAAATAAACACGATTTACGTCATAATTAATCTCAACACTTGTTTGTATTCTCTAATTTTAACAGCAATAATGTGTGTATATATTGTATATGGTATAGCTTTTTAATCCGCTACAACAACACGTTTGATTTCTAATTAAAGTTAGTTATGTTACAGAATCATTAATTAAGCAGTCCCTGGTTTAGTGAAGGGAGTTCATCAACTTACCTATTCCTTTATAAAACGTATTCATCGCTCCTTAGCTATAAGCCTTAAATTGCCCAACTCACTAATTCCATTGATATCAAGTTTCTCTAAACGCAGTCTTTAGAGAAACGCATCGCAAAGAAGTTCTGTAGTTACTGGCACTCTGCGAAACAATCCAAGACTTGTTTTCTGCATGATAATGGAAATTTCATGTGGTGCATATAACGGCCAATATACTGCAACGATTCTGAAACATTCCTCGTCCGATATTACCGCATCTCTTTCCGCTCTGCTGAAAAAGACTCTCAACAGATGTCGCCTCATCAAGAGATTTGTCATGAGGTGGAAGAGGGTTGCTACTGTAACCAATGAATCCTTTTTGACTGAGTACCGCTGTCGAAACGGTGCAACCATTTTTAGACTCAGTAGCTAGATGGTGAAAGGAATGTATGTTTTAAACGTAGGTGTATGTTAATTAGCAAACATATGCTGTTTAATAAGTAAATCTGTCATATGAATGAATAATAGAAGTGTATTGATCAAGCAGTAGGCTTTATATTTTGAAACTCGCTTTTGTTTACTAAATCACAGTACTGGGTTAGCAATTTAAAATGCTGTCCAACGCTTAAATAAATCGGTAATTTCGGGTTTTGAAAGTTGCGGCCTTGAAAAATACTCTGTGGCTTGTCTAAAGCGTTCGATAGTCTATCTCACCCAATAATTCGTTCTAAACTGCATAATTACGGTATAAGGGGTAAAAATATTGAACTAATGAAACCATTCTCAAGAGATAGGTTTCAATAATTTTTCCAATATGGCAACCACTGCTGCTGGGAGTAGCACAAGTATCGGTTTTGAACCGTTTATATTCTTAATTATGTAAATAATTTCCTCGTTTTCTTAATAATTAAAATTTATTTTGGCACAAATTTATTTTCAAATTATATGAACATACATTCTATAATGAAAATTTTTTATTTACACCAGTTATGAAGCCTTGGGTTTCTAACGTAATCGAAATAAAAACAACGGCTTAAAGTCCGTGTTTGTGAAGTGAAATTTCTTAATACTATTTTCGATTCACACTTGACCTGGGCAAGTCATATATCAATGTATGCAAATGTTAATCTAGCGTTCTTTATTTATTATTTCATTCAAAATCAATTGTATCTAAAGAATATTATGCATTTTATCATAGCATAAGTTCTTACGGTATTCATATTTGTTATTTTACAGATAAAAGCAATGCAAATTATTATTAGTTCGAAACATTGACAGTTATTAATCAATTTTTACACATATGCTTGGTTGGTAAGAATATAAATTAACCTTAATGTAAGATTATTAAAAAGTAAAAAAATGCATTAATATTATCTCAATGGATATGTTTAATTGACTTCCACGACAAGCCCATTCATTAAGCTTAAATACATTAAAGCCAGCACTAAAAACTGGTTTACTGCCATCTCATTCAACTATATTAATGAGTTTTTAATAAACTGTTTGTGGAGTATTTTAACTAGTTTTTATTTTTGTTTTTCCTATTTTATTTTTTTTTTCATTTAATTCCTGTCTACTTCTGTTGTTTTATTCAGAAAAAATGTATTTTATTTATTGAATGACGCAAAACTATAAACAAAAATTCATTAAGATCAGTTTCTATTCAAACTTGAGGAACATGCTGACTGTTCCCCTGGTAAATATTGTTTACTCATTTGGAGGCAGATATTTCTGCAAAGTCAGAGAAGCAAAAATTACTTCCAGCCTCATAACACAATATCTTCTTTAAGGGATCTGTATTTTTCGCGCCCCATAAACTCATTTGGAATTCTTTTACTGTCAGGCTTTAATACTGATTCATATGCGTTTCAGGCTATTCAAGCACATTACTCTCTCGCCTCAACTGAGCGTAATCTGGATTTGTCTTCGATGTTTCAGTTCAGCCTTCACTTCTACTTATTTAAATAATTTATTTTAGCTCTACTACTCATGCGATTGTTCGGAAAATTTAAGGTTGCCAACTCGAATTCCGGCTCTCGTATATTTTCAAGTGTAGCTTTAAAGGGACCAGCGTTAGTGACTGTAAATATAAAACAATTTATCGAGGCAAAACAACACATAGCGGATTACATGATATCTATAAACATCATATCATTTAGAAAAGTTTTTCAATCTGCTAAACAGCGTTTGGTGTGCGGAATACTTTCTGACAATATTAAGTTAAAACTACTAACTTCGTAAGCAATATTCTCCGCCACGGGTAGCCGAGGTCCTTAAGCAGGGACTGGTGAGCAGGAGCTCGGGGGTTCGAATCCCACCAGGACCGTCTATAAATAACAAATGCCGGAGAGATTAACGTAAATTTAGGCCTGGAACGCTTCCTTCCTTAAAAAGAAAATTCCCAATTTATCATTTCATCTCATGTATCATCAGTGTCCACGCTTTGGTGTCTCAGTAGTAAAAACGGGAGTTAAACACTATTCAAAAAAATATTCTAAATAAAGAAAAGTGAAAGCGCTCTCTTTAAAATAAATTAAACAGCAACAATAACTGAGCATAAAATAGAATAGCATTTTATTTATTCCAATCAAATGACATAACTCTACAATTATTTCAGAGATTGTAGAAGCGATTAGACGTTGTGCACGAGCACAAATAATGAGTCATGTGCTAATAAAGAAGTTAAACTTAGTCGGTATCAAAGTGAAATGAATATTTGCCTTAGAATGTCTTCAAATCAGCGAGGAACTTGTGATTTTCAATAGCTCATTACAAGTGCTTTAGTGCGCTTAACTGATTTATCGCTTCATGTAGCCTAGCCTAGTCAGAGAGTGTGTGAAGGCGACAGACTGTGACTGCAAAGATCTAGGTTTATTTATTTATTTTGATTAAATATCATAAATAATATGTAAAATAAAAAAGTTATGAACAAAACTCAGACTGATAATGATCCGCGTTTATTTGACGCCAGTATCATCAAAGAGGAAAAAATTTTGCCTACTATTGTGAGATATCCTATTAAAAAGAAACTTTATTAGTCAGCGGCGTACCTTAGAAACTTAATATCATAACTTTGAAATTTGACCACCCTATTAAAACGTTTTTGTCTAAGCCCCCTCTACAATCTCTGAAATTATTGCGATGTAATAATTCATTAATGCCCTGTATAATTTTAAAGAACCAAAAAACAGACTGGAAGTCATTATGCTTAATTTTGATCATAATGTCGAGGTGTCTTATCATTAGAGTAGTTTTATTGTGCCATTTTTAAAGTACACAAATGTAAGTATTACAGTCGCATGGGTCTTACGGCCGTACATGCTAATACCGTCCTTAATTATTTCACAAAATGTCAATATTATTTTTTACCAGTGTTTTTAGTATTTAATGTATTCACTCTTGGTTTTAATTACCATTTTCACTCGATTGGGTAAAACGTCAATGAGTTTCTTCCGTATTTAATTTATTTCTGGATCAAGAAACATACCTTTATCACATCATAAATAATATTTTCTTTCTTTGCAGTTCATTTTCCTCTTACATTTCTGATAATTGCCCAAAGATTCTCTATACGGTTGAGATCAGCGAATTTCCAAGCCAGTCCAAACACTGAAAGCCACTTTTTGCCATGAAGTCTTTAACATTCTTGAACCATGACATGGGGCAAAGTCTTGCCGGAAAATTGTCTTTTCATTGTTCAGTTCCTCTGTCAATCTCTTCAGTTCTGAGGCGGCTGTTTTCTCTAACATAGGATGCACTTATCGCTGTGAATGCAAGACAGCCCCCAAAACACCTTCTTTTGTGAAAACTTTACCATCTGTTTGAATTTACTTCTGTGAGATTACCTCTCTGTTTCCTCTCCTTGCATGCGGGCCTGCACTTCATCACTAGTGTCCAGTTCTGATATTTTCCAGTCCATGCCAATCTCTTTTATCTTCATAGATCATGTCAATTGTTTTCTGGCCGGTCTTCGAGCTTTCCTTCCAGCTTCTAGAAGCCGCCCATGCACTGTTGAAGCACTTATTTTACTTCTGCAGCCTCTAAATCTTTTTGTAAATCAAAACTGTTCTTTTCAGGATTAATTTTGCTGGTGCTGAGTAGATAAAGTTAATAAGCATTAACTTTCCTGGATGTTTTTCGTTTTCGGCAGCATCGTTTTTTTCTTTGAAGTGAAGTTCACCCAAACACATTTTTCCTCATAATTATAATATAAACAACAATAAAACTTAAATTACATTCAGTTGCTGTCTGTCTCTGAGTCATATTATTAAATTCATAGAGAGTTATCACCTTATTTCTCTTCTTAGGTGCGATATCCATTATGAATAAAAATATACTTGCTAAATAAAATGTTAAAAGAGCTAGAAGCGCAAGCAAATTGCTTCACTTCTAATAAAAATCTTCATATTAAACTTACCAAAGAACTATTAATAAAATTTCTCAACTTTATACTAATTGAATTATTACTACATAAGACATAATACAATTAATTGTCTCAAGAAATGCGATGTAGAATTGGGAAGAAACAGTTATTAGCAATGAATAAAAATAAATGTATTTGCTTGTTCACATTAATTTGCACAAAACTGTACGTAGATACACATACATATTTGAGCCTGCAGGTTAAGCGATACTTTCTCTGCATATTGAGACTCAGTATTTATGCAAATAGAAGCTTGAACATTTGCTGGGAAGTGTTGGTGCATGCGAGATACACAGTTTGGGAATATTAATAGAAAAGATCCAGCAAAGGTTAATAGCTACAGAGAAGAGGGGGGTTGGAGAGAGTGTGAGTATATGGAAGGAGGACTCAAGAGTAAGGGTTTTATTCATTGTTATGTATAGCACTCATAACAAATGTATGATGTAAATATATTGATGTGTTTGTATATTTGTATGTATACGTGTAGATCTGTATGCATGCGTGTTTTCATGTATGTAGGTATGTGTGTATGTATTTATGTATGTATGTATTATTTATTTATGTATGTATGTGTGTTATGTACGCGTGGAAATTATGATTACATTCAACCGATCTATTTATTTGAGAGGAAAATAGAATGTATGTGTGTATGGCCATTTTGCTTGTTACAAGGGCGATATTAGCATGTACGGCCGTAAGACTCATGCGAAAGTTGAACTTACTTGAATGTACCTTAAAATGGTACAATAAAAACTCCATTATTACTATTACATATATATACAAACATATATAAATACGTACATACATACATACATACATACATACATACATACACACATACATACATACATACATACATACATACATACATACATACATACATACATACATACATACATACATACATACATACATACATACATACATACATACATACATACATACATACATACGAATCTACCGATAACACCGATATACTTACATCACATATTCTCTGTGAATAATTTTATATACATATAAACAAACATGAATAGAACCCTTACCCTTGAGTTACCCCTCCGTTAATCCTCCTCCTCCCCAATTCCCCTCTCTTCTCTAGAGCAATTAACCTTCTTTGTCTGATCTTCGCTAGAAATATTCCCGATTGTCTTTCATTGTGTCAATGTATATGTAAATGTCAATGTATATTATGGTTAATACCTAATATAAAAGCACTTATAAATGATTTACGGTTCTTGGAAATTCTTGGAACTTCGCGGGACATTAGAAAAGAAAGGTAGCCAAAGAAAATGTTTATTATAAAATATTTCAAAGACATTTAAATTTTTATTAACCTTGATTATTTTACACGATACAAAAGCTTTGTTTATAAACGAGGATTGCCAGCAACTTCCCCGTACATACATTAGAAAGTGTGCAACAAAACAAAACTAAGGATCTGACATTTATTTAGGTATTTTAGGAATGAAAAACTGTCATTGTAATGAACAGATATAGCAGTCTTACTAATATTTCGTGAAATTCTACGAAATATTTAATCATTATTGGTATCATATTTTCATTTTTTTTTTCTGATGTCAATAAATGCCCAGAGTATATATCAAGATTGGCTACAATATCGAGTTAATTATTTGCATCAGCAGCAAAGGTTGCTTTACTGACTTTTTACGGTGGTTTTTACGGAAAGACTAAAAAGAAGACCTAGCTAGGGTAAGCTAACATTTCCACATTGAGAGCTCAGCCTTTCTCCGCCTACTGCCGTTTTTCTATTCCTGTTTTTAATCTTCATAGTTTAGATTATAGCCTTTCCAAGTTCATCCCCTCCCTCCCTTCTTTTGTCAATGAAACTTTTTACGTCTTTTACTGAGCAGTAGTTTTTCTTTCTTTCTTTCTTTCTTTCTTTCTTTCTTTCTTTCTTTCTTTCTTTCTTTTGTTCTTTCTTTCTATGTCTCCATTTTATTGTTTTTGTATGTCTTTATGATGTCCTCTAATCAATAATAATGATCTAATTTAGAATTAACTTCCCCACAGAAAGGGATCTGCAAGGAGACCTTTGAAGTTTTAATTATTAAATCCTATTATGGAAATAACTTCTGTTCCTCCACTTTCAAAACAATTAGAATGAATGTTTGTATTTCATTTCAGCTGTCAGTTACATATTCACAGTATGTCTTGAAAACACAAGCCGGAAGGTTGGAAATATGGCAAAAGTAGCGGAAAGCGTGTATATTTTGCGCAGCGGCATAGGTCTCTACTCATTGATTTTCCGGGTGTTGCTGACATTTCTATCCGTAACTAAAGCGCAGCCCAACACGAGAACATTCTAATGGAAGCATATATCATCACAATCACCATGCATTATGTGATATAATGAGTGTCTAGTCGACATTGACGAAGCTGATAATGGTTCGCTGAGAGTATCTGTGTGACTATAGACATCTAATCGGCATGTACATGAAAAGTTGTCAACTAATAAGTTTGTACACTTTATTCAAAATAAAACGTATTAAACAATGAATAAATTCTGCAATTGTTCTATTACATAGGGATTCGATCTTCTGAAGATGAAAATAAACAATAACGAACATTATTATCAACATAG
The DNA here is from genome assembly GCA_030762175.1 of Metallyticus violacea. Taxonomy (NCBI): domain Eukaryota; kingdom Metazoa; phylum Arthropoda; class Insecta; order Mantodea; family Metallyticidae; genus Metallyticus; species Metallyticus violacea. Next base: position 62,695,202 of record CM060843.1, read on the forward strand.
AAAAAATGTAAAGGTTACAAATTAAGAGACGATGCCACAAATTTGCGCAGAGGTGTCTCTCAAACTACAAGAGCAAGTGTAGCTTTATTCACACCGGATGAAAATTGACATAATAAGTTTGTTAATAGAAGAATACAAATAACAAGTCTTAAATATTGAGGAAATGTAACAATAGCCTCTATGTATGCAGCTGAAGACGGCCAGCAAGATACCAAAGATATTATAACAGTTTACAAAATGAAATAAGTCAAATAGCAAAAAGTGTATACTACTATTAGTCTATTTCAATGCTAGAGTAGTAAACAACGAATATTAAATGTAGTTGTGTTCAAGAATAAACATAGGGAAGAACTTAGATAATTCCTCTTATGTAATGAACTAAAAATAACAAATACAATTTATAAAAACAAGAAATGCATAAACTCCTTTGTTCACTTTTAAAACTGTGTTTTAAAATTTTGTTCAAGTTTAAAACTATTTTAATATTCTTATAAGGTTTTTTTTACGCAATTTAGCACATTATGTTGAAAGCTAATCTTTTTATTTTCTTCTTTTTCTTCTAAAATTGACCAAAAAATTGTTCTATGTACTTTGTCAAATGCTTTCATTGGTTAATAAAATCTAAAGCTTTTACTAATCTGTATTTGGAGGCTATAAAATTTGTGTTTGAGCTAATTTTTACCTCTGCTTTTTTTTCTTTCTCTATGGTGTTTAATATTTTAATAGTTTTCCAAAAGGTATTCAATGGGTTTAGAATAGGTTTAATAGGGGAATATCATAGGTGATTTTTCGTTTTTTAGAAGTTTCTTACGTGGTAATTAATCTGTTCTAAGGGCATGATTGTTTTTTCTCTCAATACTTTTGTTCTATGAATTTTTAGAATAATAATTATCTTTCATAATATTTTGTCCACTCATTTTCACTTACTATATTTAATTTAAGTGTATCATTTTGTCCATTTTTAAGTATTTTTACTTTATACACTAAAGTTTGGTTTCCATGTACGTCACGTTCTAGTTTGCTAATATAATTGTCCCAAGTTGCTTGTTGTGCTTTTCTAATTTTTTCTTAGCAATTGCCGATTTAAAAATATTTAATAACATATTCTACTTTTTATTCTGTAAGTAACAAATATGCTTGTTTTTCTCTTGTGTTATTTTATTTTTCATTCCCTACTTTTATACCCTTTTGTTTTGTGTTTTATATTTTGTTCCTAAAGCTTCATTTGCCGCCTTCAACCGCCACGGGTGGCCGAGGTCGTTAAATTGTGGACTCGTGAGCGAGAGAGAGGTCTGGGGTTCGAATCTCGCCAGGACCGTCCTTCCTGACTGAGGCTTTTTCCAGGTTTTCCTCAGTCCTCATAAATGGCAAATGCCGGGGAGGTACCCTAAACTTAGGCCTGGAACGTTTCCTTCCTTAAAAATAAATCCTTTCCTAATATATCATTTCAAGTATCACCAGTGTCCATCGCCTGTGGTGCCTCTGTAGTAAAAACGGGCGTTAAACACTATTCATTCATTTGCCGCCTTCTCGATGTTTGTTTTTATATTTTCCCATTATATATTTACAGAATTATTTATTGGCGATAATATTAAATATTTAGTCCTTTTTGATATAATAGCCTTATTCTTTCATTTTGTAGTATGTTTACTTTATAAATTTTTATTCGATGGTTTTGACGAGTTCTGATTTTTACCCCTGTCGGTATCTTCATCTTTTCTATAAGAATATAGAGATATGTATATTCTTCTGTTTGTTTTGTGTCAGTTATTAACTTTGAGATCTTCTATTGATGATAATCAATCAGAGTTTAGACAAGGGTACGTACTTTTGAATTTATTCTTGGGCGAGATGCTACTCCAGTGGAACGATGAAACAAGTTTAGGAATTTCTTTAGCAAGGGTATTAACTAAAGTCAGTCAGCTTTCAATTTCGGCGGCCTGACTTGCTCACTCTCTCTGCCACAAGGAGGCATGGCATGAAGAATCGGGGAGGATGGGGTCGCTTATAAGAGTAAGTTTGACTGGAGAATTACTAATTTTGGTAACTAATAAGAGGGGTGTTCCTGGAGAAACAGTATTTTCGTGTTCATACTCTTTAATCATAGTGTATAAGTTTCCTACCTATATGGTATTATGCACAGTAGAAGACTATTGTGCTATGCGTGAATTTCCCAATTGCTTTGTTACCGAGAGGCCGCTCTCGATGTATGAGATTCTTGTACCAACATCCTCACACAGCCGCTCTGGCTTACGAGAACGATAGATGATGATCCGCCGTTTGACCTCCTTTGGTATTTATATTAAAATTATTGTATGCAGAAGACGTCAAGTTATAGCAAAAACTGATGACAAACTCCAAGTGGATATTTTTTTTTTAATTAAACCAGATCTATGAAAGATTAAATTTTGAAATGTCAGTTGAAAAAAAGTGATAGATGGCCTTGTAGGGAAAAAGACAAATAAGATCTAAAATGGTAATAAATAACAGTTGTGTAACAATTAAATGTTTTTATTATTTGGACTGCAACTTTCCAGGAAGTTTTGATATTAGCAAAATAGTAACTTGAAGTAAAATAATAATAATAATTATAGATTAAAGATATGATTGAAATTGTATAAAGTTATAAAGGCTCCCGCTTTACTCCAAGGCTCAGAATCTTGGTCATAAAAAGAGTGACTAGAGTAAAAAAAGACTTTTGAAATGAAGTTACATATAATTATAAAAAAGTCAAAGAAGAGACAAAATAACTAATGAAGTATTTAGTAAATATATTACATATTTTCATTTCAAGAAAAAATTTGTAGGCAAAACTGGAAATACTCGTATAATGAAGAAAGATAGGATCGAAAAAATTATCCAAAGAAAATATTGCCTTATCAACCAGTAAATAAGAAAGAAGTTGGCAGAGGGAAAGAAAGAGGGATTTAAAGAAAGTGCTGAAATCGAAAGGTATATACATAACCTAATCCTTAATAACAGAAGAATAAAAATGCGCTGTAACTAAAACAGATCAAATCGAATCAGTGCCAATTATTTTGGCCCTCCAAAAGAAAATCTCTGACGTCTACTGCGCCTGAACTGATATGCTATCAAAAAGATAATACGTGATTTTAGTCAGAAAGAATTGTCTGTGACTGAAGTAGAGCTTACATATGATGCATTTGGTAGAAAAAGTAAAGACCTGGTGGGACATGATTGAAAAATACTAAATACTAAGAAAGAGGGAGGCTTTAGAGATGTAATACAGTCTTGTTCCCCAAAGAAATAATTACTATAGCGGATGCAAAAAACTCTCTGAGTTAAAATCTTCCCGGCTGCTTTGCCGTGGTCCATAGTTTAATATGCTACCACTACTGCGGTTGGCATCATCAGTGGACGATGAACAATGCCGGACTACTAAAAGACGACAGTATCAATAGCATATTAAATCATGGACTCTCTCAAGTTTACAGAAATGTCTACAGTTCTAAAATTTTCTCTCTGAAAATTATATAAGGGAAAATAATTAAAAACCAAGAAAATGACACTTTATAAAGTAGAGTAAGTGTGACTATCTTTGATGCTGCCACTATTAGATAAATTCAGAGGCAGTGATATAAAGCTCTACAGTACATTAGACTCATGGATATGTGATTTTTAAATTACTATTTTTATATAAAGCCAAGTAGTCTTTTGCAGATTTCTTTAAAACAGCGAATGCCGAAGAAAGTTGTAAATTTAGTCTGTAGAGACGAAACGTTTGATCATTGTGTTGATGATGATGATGATGATGATGATGATGATGATGATGATGATGATGATGATGATTGCTTGAGTAAAGTGTAAGGCACCAGTAACGCAAGGGAAATTTTGGAGCTTCAGTGGTAGAGTGCATCTGCAGCTAGGCGAAAGCCGCACACAAAACCACGAGCAAGGCTCTTCGTCGAGGGTTTGACACTTCGTTGGAATGGAATGTGCTCAGCCACAAGAATTTCGGTGCTCTTGTCACAGTGTGAAGGGACATACATCTCCGTGCAGCAAACAAACTCCATTTCGTGACGTGTCACATATTGGCACTGGCTTCTATTGCTTTTCTTCTACATCTGTAGGGAAGACTTGAGGCTATTTGTATGCTTCAATAGCACTGCCTTAATAAAACTGCACATCCTTTTAAAATTATCAGCAAGACATTGTTATCATCATTGTTTAAACACAAGGCAGCTTTGTACTATTAAATACTTATTATAAATCGTTTATTTTTGTTTTTGCTTTTCAGTGCTGAATTCAGTTTGCGAATTTACAAGAAAATAATAACTGAAAAAAATGGAAACTCTTATTTATCAACAAAATGATACATTTGATTTGCTATTGCAGATGATAAGATAAGTAACACTTCAGAGGAAAGGATATTTGACAATACAGAATAAATGGCCAAGAAGTTGCAGTTCAAATCAAAAGTAGCTAAAATGAAAAGTCTAAACACAAATAAAGAAAAATAGGATAAGAAACTATTAACAATTTGCATTTTAAATTCTGTGCTATACAACAAATATATTTTAAAAAGTTTAACAACTGTTGTTATAGTTCAAAGGTTCAGATTTTATGAAGAAGGCAACTGGGCATAATGTAGATACAAAAGCAAAAGTCATGAAATGCTTATCGGAGCATGAATGCCAGAAATGATTGAAATGACGATATGAAAGAAAAAACAAATGTTGGCCGAGCACAAAGAAGGCGCAAGTAGAGAGAAAAATAAACTGTATCATGAATAAATCCTAAGTAACAATATTATATATTTGAGTTGCTGCTTCTTCCAATTTCAAGTTATTCCTACATCTTTGAGTAGCCTTTCTTGGTTTCTGTTTACTTCTTGTCTCTGATCATCAATTAAATTCTAAGTAACAACAATTTTATATTAATGTTACAATCTTTTCAGTTGCTTTTTCCAATTTCTAATGATCTTTTCATTTTTCCACATATATTTCTTGACCACTTGTTTCTTTCTTCCTTTTTCTTTCTTTCTTTTTTTTTTTTTTTGATTTGTAAAAAAAGAGCAATTTCTAGAAATAGAGGCTTCTTATTATTCATGCCCCTGATTTACGCTTTTCTTTTCTCTGATTGTGATTTTGAAACTATGTTCTTATCATTCATTTGCTCTAATAAGTTAAATTATCTGACAATAAAGTGATATAATCGTAGCAGCTATCTCAAATATTTCATTTGGGTTCTTTTAATCTCTCTCCCTCTCTCCTCTATCTCTTCCCATTTTTACGTACTATTTTCAACTTTTTTTTACCTTACGTAATATAATTTGGGTTTAGTTTTTTCTCCTTTTGATCATTTATAGCAATGTATTTATGCAGGTACTATGAAATTAACAAGTGACGCGGACTCATGAATAGAAGACCTGGGGTTAGGTTCCCACCAGGAAACAGGTTTTTTTCCGGATTTTCCCCAGCCCTCGTAAATGACAAATGCCAGGGAAGTATTTTGAACTTTGACGTTAAACGCCTCTCTCCTTCTTTTCTTCCTTCCTTCCTTTAAAAAAAAGCCCTTTCTCAGTTTATAATTTCATCTCATATATCATCAGTGTCCACCGCCTCTGATGCCTCAGTGGTGAAAACGGGGGTTAAACACTATTTAAAAAAATACGAAAGAGGTTTGTGCACAGATAGCAAAATAAGCACTACTTTATAACCATGTCATATATTAAGAAAAAAGTGAATTTTAATTCCAATTCCATTTATTTCTCCTGTTAGTAGTGGTAGTAGTAGTAGTAGTAGTAGTAGTAGTAGTAGTAGTAGTAGTAGTAGTAGTAGTAGTAGTAGTAGTAGTTGTTGTTGTTGTTGTTGTTGTAGTAGTACTAGTAGTAGAAGTAGAAGTAGTAGTAGCAGTAGTAATAGTAGTAGTAGTAGTAGTAGTAGTAGTAGTAGTAGTAGTAGTAGTGGTAGTAGTAGTGGTAGTGGTAGTAGTAGTAGTAGTAGTGGTAGCAGCAGTAGTAGTAGTGGTAGTAGCAGCAGCAGTAGTAGTAGTAGCAGTAGTAGTAGTAATAGTAGTAGTAGTAGTAGTGGTAGCAGCAGTAGTAGTAGTAGTAGTAATAGTGGTAGCAGCAGTAGTAGTAGTGGTAGTAATAGTAGTAGTAGTAGTAGTAGTAGTAGTAGTAGTAGTAGTAGTGGTAGTAGTAGTAGTAGTAGTGGTAGCAGCAGTAGTAGTAGTAGTAGTAGTAGTAGTAGTAGTAGTAGTGGTAGTAGTAGTAGTAGTAGTGGTAGCAGCAGTAGTAGTAGTGGTAGTAATAGTAGTAATAGTAGTAATAATAATAGTAGTAGTAGTAGCAGTAGTAGTAGTAGTAGTAGCAGTAGTAATAATAGTAGTAGTAGTAGTAATAGTGGTAGTAGTAGTAGTAGTAGAAGTAGTAGTAGTAGTGCTAGCAGCAGCAGTAGTAGTGGTAGTAATAGTAGTAATAATAGTATTAGTAGCAGTAATAGTAGTAGTAGTAGTAGTAGTAGTAGTAGCAGCAGTAGTAGTAGTATTGATGTTTATTTACTGCTCAATCTTTTTTCGTACATGATATTCATTGCGCAGACACTTATAGAACATAGAAAATAATTAGCACTTCAAATCAAACGTATTTACAGTTATTTTCATCTAAGTACAAACACTTAAATACTCGCATTCACACTCATAAGACCCGTATATTCCAACAAAGCGCTCATAATCACACGCACTTTGCATAGAAAAGATTCAAGCCCGTCGTCTTCCTATGCACCCGTTTCATTTAGCAAACTCAGATCCAAGCGCAGTCACTGTTCAGATCTTTATGCTACCAACATCAGATTAATAACTGACATCAAAGTTACTGGGCAGCGAAAATTAAAGGAAGTTTAGAGAGACTGGGAGGGATGGAATGGGGTGGGTGTTCGTGAGGAAGGTACAAAAAAGACTTAATAAAATTAAGCAACAGAATAGAGAGGCAGAATGCAGAGGCAACGAACTCAAAATTAAATAGAAGGGAGATGTAGGATAATATTCCAAAAGTTTTCAAAATAGGCGGGTCTAGCCATCCCATCCCATCCAATTGCTCTCTAAACTTCTTTTCATTTTTGCTGCCCAGTATCTTTGATCCCATTTACTAATCTGGTGTTTGTAGCATAAAGTCTTTAACATTGTACGATCCCATTTTATTTTGTGTAATCAGTACTTAACTATTCTAATTTTACAGCGAATAGTGTCTTATGGCGCCCAAATTTCCGTAAAACCCCACAGTTTGCTGTACTTCTCCCTGCTAGAAAGCTCATTTTGAACTTTGGTTCAGTTCTCCCAGCCCCTACTGAAAGTCATAGAACATGATAGCTTACCATGGCGCTACACATATTCTCTGTAATAGTTACAGGAATATCAGGCACCCGTGACAACGTACGCAAATCCCCCGGGCTTTGTATGACGCCATGTCTGAGTGTTTAGTCCATCTTCCATTTCCACTAAGAGTTACACCTTGATAATCAAAATATTATATATTCCCTATTATATTTAGCGTATTTCCATTTCTCATTTTTACTGTAAACTGATTTATTTTTTTAAAGTGATACTTTTGTTTCGTTGCTGTTCATGATCATTCCACATTTGTCGCAATAGCCTTCTGACTTGGGAGTCCTTTCTGTGGACCCCATAAAACTTATTAGTGTTATCATGTGGATACTTTTAAAATAATATTTTAACATTTTATTTTACAGCTCCAAACTCACATTTCTAGTATCAATTGATAAAAGATTGAACATTTTCATTCAATTTGTTAAAAAAAATGGTTTGCTATATTCAGTCTGTTTCTAGGAATATTAATATATTTACTTGTCCTTGTGTTGGGCTGTGCTATTGTTCGCTCATTGAATAATTCTCGATAATGTATTTTACACATAAAATACAAGAATGTCAGTAAATATATGATGGTAAATTCATGGTTTTATGTCGTTTAAAAAGTAGTTTACAATGCACTTTTTATCTAAATTAGTTATTATCTAAATATCTTGTTTTTAATATAAGTATCCCAAGAGTTTCTTATGCAATTTCCCCAGATCCTGATCTCATACATTAAATGACAATTAAAATGGGTGACATCTCATCTTCTCACCACCTGTGGTGCCTCAGTGGTAAAAATGGGCGTTAAACACTAATAAAAAATGTCTTCTTCTCATTGGCGTTACACCCGCAGTGAGCCTTGTGCTGTCGCTGCGACCTCTACCTCCGTCTTACGACTTCATTGATAAAGGGCAGTATTGCAGGGGGGGCATCCAGTCGGTCGCCTATCACGCGGTTCCCTAGCTCGAAGAGTGCCACCTCTTTAAATGAATAATATGCATCAATTGAAACAATTTGAGATACCATAGATTTTAATCGGCGCAATAAAAACATATTTTACATCATTCACAGAGACGTTCATCAATATACCTATTCCAGGTTAAATGACTATCAAGTGTAATGCCAAGAAATTTAGCACTTCTAATATTTTAGCTATTTAATTTAATAATTGCATTATTATTTTTATCTTTAATAAAAAGCAATTGTAATCGAACCAGGTTGTTATAATGTCAATAGTATCTACAATAAGTTTTGTAAGAATAAGTTTTGTAAGTTTTCATTTCAGTCATCTCTAATATCGAAGTTAGCAACATCGATAAACATAATACAGCCAACTTTATATGAAATTAAATCTGACACATTATTGACAACTATCATAAATAAAAAATGACTTGAGAAACACCTGAAGTAACTTTTTTTCTAAAATCTTACCAGACTCGTTATAAAAACACTCTGGTGACTTTAGAAAAGTAAGAATACAATATATCAATAAACTTGCACCTCACTCTGTAATTTTAACTTGCTAATTATAATTTCATGGCTGATACAGTGAAAAGTCGAATTGTGCTTTGATAATGTTATCTATTTTCAAGAAAATCAACAGTCTATTCAATTACAACTATAGTTGATATTATCATGTTTCTAATCGCCTAATACCAGATATATATTCAATTTAAAGTGCAATCGCGAAGTATCTAAAGCCATTAGTAGCCGTAATATTAGGGCATGTAGTCAGAGGTTAATCGCTCTTAATGTATCATACCCTTGTACTAAAAAAATAACTAAAAGCTAATTAAGGAAGTAATTTTAATTAATAATTGTTAGAAATCAAGGTATAGTGTTCCTTTCATGTTAAAAGTTAGTTTATTAATACCTTATTTACATCTTTGACCCTAATAACATGCCTCTAAACCGTAGGTGGTTCTAAGGAGAATCTGGCTCGAACGTTCGATTTCACGTCTCAAGGTGAAAAGAGGAAGTTGAAAGGATATCGCTTATCTTTTAAAGGAGCAAACGCTTCATCTTTTCAATTCTAAAGACCCTTTTCGGGCATATTGCTATACATACTCAACCTAAGTCACAAAATTTTTAGTATAAAACCATAATACATAATAATTCAGACTTATTGAAATAATCAAGCAAATATTTTTCATTAAATGTCCAACAATTTTAGATATGGCAGGTGCCAATGACACAGATCCATAGTTTCCTATTACGTTTCTATTACCTATTTTAAAAACTGGTATTAACGTAGTACGTTTTAATTAATGAGGGAAAACTCATCTGAAAAAAATGTTTAATATATTTGTCAATGGTATAACAATAACTGCACATGCATTTTAATTAAGCATTAAATAAATCAAAACTATCCTTAAAAATTTAATAATTTAATTCTTAACTAATTTCAACATTTCCATAGGAGCAATGTGTACCCAATTTTCTAATTTACTTTACTATTCGGTCATCAGTCTGATAGTTAATTTGCTGTGAAATCTGTGATGTAATCAAAACCTTATCTGGAGTTTGGGGAGAGGGGATATAATAAAGCTTTCTGAAATGTCTAACTTTGTTATTAATATATATTTAAATTACAAAATCTATAGAGAACGTTTAGTCCTACAATTAAATGTATTTACTCGTTAAAAATACAGCAAGTCTTCAAGGAGCTGTTTCAATTTTCTTTCCAGTTACTTCCTCAGGTTGGAACGTTCTGATTATATGAACAGACAATTTCTCATTTCCGTTTCCATTATTACGGAAATAACTCTGCAGCCATCTTATTGTTTACAATGTTTTAAGTGTTTGTGCCTATCGTAATCTTAACCAACAATTTAAAAGCAGAATATACATCAATGAAAATCACGACTGATTGATTTCAAGCTGTGAAAGCATATGAATGTCGATCAACTTTTGGTAATTTGTTCATTTACGCTTTCAAAATTGGAGTTCTGCCTTTAGTTGAAGGCAGAGCTGAGCGTATCAACTAAATGTAAATTATTTTTATATTGGAGGGAAAAAATTAGTCATCTCCCTATTTCGTAGGATGGAAACTGAACTGCTCGATTCCCTCCTAACTACGACTCCGAGCACAATAATGTGATAACGATCTGTTCATTTAAATAAACATAGCATTCAATACAAGGCTTTATGATAAAATAATTTTTAAAACGAAAGAAGAATCCAATCGAGTAAAAAAAGATATTCTCTGCAGTAAGTACATTGCAATTGATTTGTAACCATAACTCGAAACCTTTACATTTTTTGAGGTTCTGATAAAGGAAAAACCAAACAAATAAACACTGGTTACAATGACTGGCCACAGGACTCTAACCGGGGATCTTCCTTCTGTCAGAATCAACTGGCTCACTAATACGCCTTAAGCAGGTGTATTGTTATTTAACAAGAAGTGGTAGCGACTACAGATACGAAACAAAAAACAGACTGAGACCCAAAATGGACGGAAAATCCATGTACTCTATATAACGCTATTGTCGTCTCGATAGTTCATATGGCGTGTATGTTGTCTGCACTGATGAAAACTACTGCTAAGAGACTAATAGCAATTATAGACTGCTTTATCTTTATTTTTTCTTCCTTTTATTTCCTTCATATTTTAACTAAAATTCCAGCTGAAGAAATATAAGGAAATTTAAAAGGTGTGTGCTTTTAGAGCATTTAATTAGCGTTTATTCTGATTTTTTTCTTTTTGCAGTGGTTTTGTAACAGTGTTTAACTTCCGTTTTTACTACTGAGACACCACAGGCGGTGGACACTGATGACACACGAGATGAAATGATATATTGGGAAATGATATCTTTAAAGGAAGGAAACGTTCCAGGACTAAGTTTACTGTACCTCCCCTGCATTTGCCATTTATGAGAACTGAGGAAAACCTGGAGGAAAAACCTCAGACAGGACGGTCCCGGCGGGAATCGAACCCCAGACCTCCCGCTCACGAGTTCGCGCCTTAACGACCTCAGGCACCCATAGCGGTTTACAGGCGTTAACGTGCAGCTTTAAAAGGAGTGGCCTTTAATAGAGGAATGCAATAACATTGAACCTATATATTTTTTCTTTCATTTTATCCACTATTTCTATATGCCCCGTTACAAATATTAATACGTTTCCCAACCCAAAGGCTTAGAATTAAACTGAAGAGTAAATTTAAAAGAGACAGATAATTTTTATACGTTTCTTAATTGTGCCCATCCCATGTCACGTGATACGGTATTTCTTCATCTCTGGAGGAATGTGAAGGGCTTATTTGGTTTGTTTTAAGAACGCCCCTTATCATCTTCATTCGTCAGCATCCCATTCAATTTAGGGAATGAAATTTCTTTCATTTCCTAACTTTTGCTTTCTTTCAGGTTCGATATTCTTTTATTTGTCGTCAATCTCCTGGCTTTACTTCCTTTCCAAAGGAAGCAATACTTAGGAATTTTACCACTTAAATAGTCTATTGACCCTGGCTAGATTTAAACCCGCGACCCGAGACAAATGACCACAAGGACCGACAAATTGATATTTTCTTAATTTCGCGCACACTTAGGTCATGTGATGTGGTATTTCTTAATCTCTGGAGAAATATGAAAAGTGTTTATAATTTTATCTTATTAACTCTAACTGTATAGTTTTGTTTGATTTTTTAAAATGTTAGAGAAGGATATAATAGAAATTTTAGCTAGAGTTTGTCTTTTAAAACAGCTACATAAGTTCTATTATTGCTTTCCAATTTCTCGTTTCCTTTAATACTCTGGTAATCCGTTCATAATAAATAGATTCTGTTGCTAGAAGTACTTTTTTGCTAGGCAGTCAGTTAATCCATTTCTATTTCACAATTTTTTTCTCCTGTTCCAGAAAATTAGATCTATAATATGTTTCCACATCCAGGGATTGACAACGTGTTTTCTTTCGTTCAGTCTGCAATAAAATATTTTATACAATGCCATTCTTTGTATGTTCGTTACCAGTTGTTTCAAATGCTTTGTATTCTATCTCAGGATAAATGTATGTTTATTTTAAGTATATGTTTCCTATTAAATTCATTTTAACTCTGCAGTTTCTATTGTTCTTTTGTCTGACAGTCAACCCCCCATTTGTTTAGACTTATATCAACTTGGATACCATTGTAACGTTTTATAATCGTATAGTCAAATTTGTGCATTATTATTGTATAAATTATATTTTAAAAATAATAACAGGCGGCCCCGTGGCCGAGCCATTAGACTACTTGCCTCCCAGGTTCGATTCCACCAGCCGTTAAATGAGATTTGTGACGAACTAAGCGATGCCTGGTCAGGTTTTCTCCGAGTACTCCAGTTTCTCCGCCATTGTTCATTCAACATGTCATCCTGCGGAAAGCAACGAAAAGCTACTGTAATATCTCTCCCCAGAAAAACTATAAACATGGCATCATGAAGCTAAGTGTGCATTGAAGGACTTGCCCTTGAGCAGAACAAAGGTTTTATTCTCAGAAACAAAATACTGTATGTGCAAAAGAAATAAGAATTACAGGAAATCACTAGATAGTGTGGAATAAAATTGTATGCCTTTTTTATAAAAACTGAAATTTTCTGCTAAATTAAGCAAGAGAGAAAGGAACTAGAAAACTTCAAGACTAGTAGAGAGTTATAAACTATGTAACAACAAGACGTTTACATATAATAAGCAAAAAATATTGGAAGCTGATACACAAACACATGACATTTCTTAACCACGTGCTCTTTGTTAGAAATAAACTGTGTAAAGGCAAAAGGTAAATAACCTCTAACATTTGTCCCTTGCTCACCAAAGAAGTAAATGCGGTTATTCAAAGTATCGTATGTTTTGTAACAGAGTATCATTGTTAATTATAATGAACATGCTGTTATTAACTTCATACAAGTTATTTATATTTTATTAATAATAGATTAATTTGCCATTAATATCTATCAAGGACTATTTTTATCTAATGATGATCATATACAAAGAAAGATTCCCTGTAAACTTAGTTAATAACATTCACAGGCACCAAAAAGTGCTATCGAGGATTTAGTCCAAGCAAAGCTTAAATCTGAATCTTTTGATTCGTTCTAATTGAGGCTTCGAATCTAGAAAGTATAGGCAGAACGGCTAATTGATGATAATTAAATCGGAAATTCTGATACGTTGTTTTAATTCTTAATTCCAAAAACAGCTTATATAATTATGATTTTCTAATCGTCTTGTACCCTACGGAGGATTTCGCACTGCGGCCGCTAATGGATCCGAAGAGGTATCTTTGGGAGGAAGGGATGAGATGGAGAATAGATACACCGGGCGGCCAGTAGACAATACCTGGGCATAGCGAAGTCCCTAACGTTTCCATAGATGATACGTTCCAGATGCCAATCCCAAAAGGTCTGATTTAAGGTGTTTCGAGGCCTCTCGAGGAGGCACCCAAACAGAATCTACCAGCCACTAGAATGTTAGTGCAAACCACCGGCACACCGCAAAGCACCACCCGCCTCGCCTAACCTTCACGACCCTGTAGCTGATGCAATGGGATGAAATAAAAGAAAATAGAAGAGTGGAAAATTCGTGGAATTTACATATCCATTCCAGTGATTGCCAAAGGGACCGGGAGAAAACATGAAAAAAGTCGAGGTCATTATGGCTGGTCCCAGGGGAATTGAAACCAGGACCTCCCAAATGCGAGTCTCAAACTTTGCCACCTGAGCCACTGCACTCAGTATATGATTCTCTGATTTTAAGAATTGTAAATTATATCATTTTACTTTCCCCTCCCCAGTATTTGGTAGTAATTATTTTCTGATTTTGCTCACTTTGCTGTAACAGCTGCGTTTTATAATGTGGTGGTATTGATTTGCACAATTATTCTCTTAAAACTAAATATTTAATAGGCATTTTAACTATTTTTATGAATCAAAATAAGCAAGGTCAACTGGTAAATAGACTGGATAACGTTTTTATTCTGCAAAGAAAGAAACTTTTATTATGAATTCACTTTGTTTTTTCACTTTCTCTGTAATATATTTAAATTTTTGTCATAAGATATACGAACTAGGAAAACTCACAAGACCTAAGCCGCTTATCTGTAATACAAATGGCAGTCAATAAATTAAAAAAAAATAGATACATGTTCCAGAGAATTCATGAAATGCTCCTTGGCTTATATGTGCCAAGCATATCTCTCAACAATAATATGTTCCCGCACGATCCAAATGCAACAAACAAAAATTTTGTTTAATTCTAAGAGTGTAAAGACCACTCGTAAAGAATGAATTACAGCTCAGGTGTAGTAAACAACGGCGGAATTTTCACGCTTGGTCCTAATGGTTTACCTGCACATGGAGCTAAACACATAGGAGTATCAGGAGAATAACATAAACAAAAATTGACTCTTCGTGCAAATTATAGTTTCAATATTCTGTCTTAATATACCCAGTATAAGTGTGATATCTTATACAGGGGCTTTGTTAGCATACGACCGGAATAATAGTTCTATAGAAATTAACTTATTAATCGACATATCTTTTATACAGTAGTTATGTTTCACAATGCAAGTAAAAACATTGTAAACTGATTAATTGGACCTTCTCCTTTCTTAAAAAATAGAAAATATAATTTCTCACTGGTCTTTAGGACGTCTGTTCTACGATACTAATGGTCACATCTTCTTCAACTATTTCGTGCACTCTTATTTAGAATTTTAAATAATGCTGTCTCTTACGCCAGGGTCTTTTAATATTTGTTACCTCTTAAAATACAGAACAATTATCTGACTAAAAAAATTAAATTAACCCTAAAGTGTATTTTACAGGAATTGATTATATAGTTTCTAAATTAGATATCAGGTTTTACGTTACATATTCCAAAATTAGAATTTTTAATCTAAATGTTGTATTGAAAATTAAATTTCTTGCTTTCAAGTTCCATTCCACGTGTCTTTTAACCTCTCTCGCTCTCTGTATGTTTCTTTCCCACTCTTCCCCCCATCTGCGTTCTTTGTCTTTACAATAAAAGAAAACTAAAGATATTTATTGGTCGTAAGGAGGACTCCGTGGAAGACCGATATATTTTTGAAAACATGTTTAAATTCATATGATGTAACAAGTATTTTTATATACATATTTACTCTCCATTATACCGGGTCTTTCATGACTTTGTCGCTCGTTTTACTGCAGTCAGAGCGATAACTCCCGGCAAAATCTATGTAATATCCTCACAACTGATTCAAATTCTTTCAAATACTACTAAAACTACAATTAAAATAAGCATATCCTTTATGACAGGAGATGTTGGACATGTCCTTCTATAACCACACATTTCTGGCATATTTTTAAAAAAATTGTCATTCACATGCAACAGTTCGTCTTCCGAAATTGAATCAATTTTAACTAGAAAGTATACAAGGCTTACTGATGTACACAAATTGCAGACAGGTGATCCTGATATCCGGATAAATGTCTGTAATTGGATGTTAGGAACGTTAATGATAAGAGTAATTGATCCACGCTTAATGCTGTTTACTGATGAAGCATGATTGCATTTACGTAATCATGTTTCGACGCAAAATAATACGAATTGGAGTACAGAAACCCCCATTTTATATCTGACGAGAAAATCGGGGTATGGTGCGCAATAGAGTAATAGGGCCTATGTCTTTCGATAAGAATATAAATGCTGAAAGACTTAGGAATAACATTCTGACAGATTTGTATTTATGATAAAAAAATAGTGTAAGAAACAAACACCCACATATTAAAAGAACTGAAAGAAAATATAAAGCGAGAAATTGACTCAATAGAGGAATTGGTGCATGTGAATGACTGTCTTTTAAAAAGATGCCAGAAATATGTGAATGTAGCAGAAGAACATTTCCAACATTTCATAAGGTATGTGCTTATTTTGATTGTAATTGTAAGTGCGAGAATTTGAATCAACTGCGAGGACATTACATCCGCTACGCCGGCAGTTACCGCTCTGATTACCGACCCGTCAGCTGCCGGGAAACGGACAACAAAACCTGAAAGATCCAGTATTACTGAAATGTGTTAGAAGCAGGCAGCATAAAATGTACTTTACTTTTCTGTATTTCAGCAAGATCTACAAAAAATTGTAAGCGTTGTTTGATAAATTGCACATATTAATAAAATTTTAAAATAGTAAACATAACAAAAGACTTTATTCACTTATTTAAATACTAACCTCGCTGCTTTTCAAACATTACGCTTGTAAAGGAATAAAATAAACGTATGCTCTATAATATTTCAGTACATAATTGTAGTGATTGAAAACGAACTATTTTTATTTCAAATTACATTTAACAAGATTTTTGACCAATTTAAGGTAATTTTGTGTGCAAATCGTAGGCAATGCCCTGTGTTATCTCGGAACTCAACTCCTATGAAATTACGTCACACACAGCGTTTAAACTGAAGGTTGTACTTGTCCTGATTACAGGGCAAGAGAACCATCGTTAACAACGACCAGCATTTCTGTGTTTTACACCCATCATGAGGGAACACTAGTTTATCTTTCGTCTGAAAACGTTTTTGTCCCTTGTTTCTTCTATGTTTCCTACAGCTCCATCTTCCTTAACTGATGTCCCATCACTAATGTGTCAGTAGATGCTCGCAGCTACAGTTTCTGACATCGTTTAGAAGCACCTGGGCTAAATGTAATTGAGCACAACACAGTGCAAAAACAAAACAACTCCATTTCTCATTATTGTTTTAGTTTGGAAAAAAACGGAACTGATATTTCAGACATGTTGTTCTAAAAGAAGAGATAGCAGTGAATGTGAGAGTTTATCACTATATCCCACGAGAGGAAATTATTCGAAATATGAAATATACTCATAACCAAGAGACGTCAATAATAACGATTTGTTGTTGAAATAAATCTTAGCTACGAAGGTAGAAAGTTAATGCATAAAACACAAAAGCCTATGCACATAAAACCATCAACAATGTGCGAAGAACATTTTATCAGCATCGAAATATATTAAATAGTGAGATATCCCTTTTTACGGAAGGCCAAGTAATCAAATAGTGTAAACTCAATTCTTTTTTTAACGTGCATTTTCAGAAGAAGAAAAATATTAACTGACAAATGTATGTATGGATCATTGATTTTTGAACAGCAAATATCTATTCCTCATTTGATTTTTTTAATAGTGTTTAACGCCTGTTTTTTACTACTGAGGCACCATAGGCGGTGGGTACTGATGATAAATGAGATGAAATGATATGTCAGGAAAGGGTTTTTTTAGGAAGGTTCCAGGCCTAAGTTAGAGTACCTCCCCGGCATTTCCCATTTATGAGGACTGAGGAAAACCTGGAAAAACCCTTAGTCAGGGAGGATGATCTGGTGGGAATCGAACCCCAGATCTCCCGATAACGAGTCCGCACCTTAACTACCTGGGCCATCCGTGGCAGTATTCCTCACTTTTTAGAACTTATAAGCAAATAACGATATCATTTTAGATACATAATGATAATGTTGCGATTCTATAAACATAATTTACGAATTTATAGCGTTTTTAAATGCACCCACTCTTCATTATGAAAAAAAATTAATAAAAGTTAATCATTGCAACTTATTGATATACAGTGAGTTTATTTGAGTTACCGGCAAGCATAGCGTGGTTGTGTACTTGGAGAAGCCAGTCGTCAAGGCCCTGTAATGCATTGCATTGCAAGTGCAGGAAAACCAGACACTTCTTGTAGATAGTTTTAAGGATGCTTCCTCAGTGAGTGGTTGTGCGTTCGTGTGTTACTCGCTGCTCTCACTGTGTGTAAATTTTGTACAAATTGTTCTTTGTTAGTTATATTATTACCTTACTACAGTCTTGAAGAAATGGTTTTTATGTACGATACATATATATATATATATATATATATATATATATATATATATATATGTATCGTACATAAAAACCATATATATATATATATATATATATATATATATATATATATAAAACGGATTCTTGCAGAGAGGAAGATATTCGCAAGAAAATATATTTGCCTGTTGTGTTCCGGATAGAGAAATAGTTACGAGAGACAGGATGTCCCAAGACAATGATGTGAAACATGTTTCGAAATGCACTTTATGGTTACATAAAACACTTAATGTGTTTTATGTAAGAAAAGTTAGAGAAATATAGGAATTTCCTAAACGGATACCGGTTAAAAATTCCTGCTGTGGCAGCATAATTTTCAACATGTTAGTGCTTATTATTATCTGCAGTTTTAAATACAGTATCATTTTATACTTTCAGGGAAAATATAAATACTAAAATAAAAACATTATTTACGCCCCGCGACACTATGTTCATTTTTCCGGTTGCAGCGGCTACACTTCCCAGTAAGTTTCCACACTCAGACGGCCCGTACCTCAAATAACCTTGTCTGCATATTATAATATAAAAAATATTGTCGGTCTCAATGGTCTCTAGACTGGCGTCGATGCATTTTCAGGACTGAAGAAACATTAACCCGGGTCCTATGTCGTAGATTTACAGCGCGTTAATAAAGTAGATCTGAAAAAAGGAGGTTCTAGTGAGAGTTTTAGGTTGTTAATACCTTGGTTTCCTACTAGATATAATGGATACGATGTTAGAATGGCACGAATAAAGTATAAAATAAATAATCATTGAACTCTCTGTTTTATTGGTCCGAACTAATAGCAACCGCCACGGTTGGCCGAGGTCGTTAAAGCGCGGACTAGTCAGTGGGAGATCTGGGGATCGAATCCCACCAGGACCGTTCTCCCTGACTGAGGTTTTTTCCAGGTTTTTCTCAGTCCTCATCATAAATGGCAAATGCCTGGGAGGTACCCTAAACTTAGGCCTGGAACGTTTCTTTCCTTAAAAAATCCTTTCCGAATATATCATTTCATCTCATGTATCATCAGTATCTGCCGTCTGTGGTGCCTCAGTAGTAAAAACGACGTTTAACACCATTCAATAAACAAAAACTAATAGTAAATAAATTTACTGCAAATTCAGACTTTTATAGTAAAGGTTTAGACAGAATGTATCTCTTCTGTGTTTATCTATATTAAATTAAATTTATCAGTCTTCTTTCTATTGAAGCACACATATTTATGCTGTAGAATTTCACCCAATTTCCAGAGGACCTCAGAAGTATTTCAGCAAATTTTGCTTTTTTTGAAGAAACTTTGTTAAATGTATTAATTTTATGCAAAAATCCTTTTTAGAATACAACAATCATTATAAACTCCGGACATTAATCTTGATGGTTTTCAGTTTGACAATAATAAAGAATGCTCTAAGCATCTACTAATTTAAGACACTTGATTTTTTTTTAATTTCTAGTCAGATCCAATAATTATATTATATTAGTACAGTCTTATAATTGTGAAATAATATCATATACCACATGATGTACTGGACTTAAGGTTACACATTAGAATTTTATTTCAAGAATTTCTAACAACTAACAGAGCTCAATTTTTTTTTAGTTTTCAAACATGTACACAGCTACGATTACAAAATATAACGTTGTTTGCCAGCAGGATAAGGGAAAATTCTCTACACATGCGCAAACTTGAGGAAGCTTTATTAAATACCGGTCGCTGTGGTGAGCAAGTATTCAAACTCCAAACAAAAGTCAATAATCCTGTAGACAGAAACAAGGAAACTTTGGTTACATAATACCAACATTAAGTATATCAAGTTAAAAATAGATTATAAATGTACTAAACTATTTTTCTAATCATATTCTTTTACTGATTAACCAAAAGAAGCTTGTGCCAATGTCTTCCCCTGCTGTGTAAACAACTACTTTTCTGTAAATATACAACTTTTTATATCACTAAAATTAATTAAATTAGTTTTTATTCTCAAATAAAATCTTACTGAGTATCATTCTCTTAAAAATTCTTCAGGGCTTAAATTTAAATTAGTTTAATTTTGTGGCAAATTAAATAAATTAGTTTAACAATATAAATTAAATGTATGCATTTCTTAACTCACTAAAGTTAAAATAGACTTATAACTAACAATAAAAAGTAAAACAATGTAAAGGACTATGGTGACTAAAAATTAATTTCATTAATTAACATTTATCCATCTTTCTTAGTAAAGCCTCATAATTTAACAGTATACCTTACTATTTCTCAATAATTTTAGGGCTCTTTAGAATCGCAATTTTGGTTATAGCACGTATATGGCCGAAGCTTTTATGCTGTAAAACCTGTTACAAAAGCATACTTGCATTCAGCAAACTTTTGAAAGAAAAATACATAAACATTCCTCTCTTGTTTTGTGAACTTTAAATTTTTAAAAGTTAACTTTTTTATTGGAATGAGATGTTTCGTAAGGTACGCCTACTTATCTGAATAACAGAGAACATTTGGAATTTATATATACATATTTCCTTGGATGAATGTTAGAGATATGGATCCATAAGTTGTGTTCAAGCTGCTGGCCAGAGTGTGATGTAAACGCTAAGTTCAGTTAAACAATTTGATTATTTCTAACCCATTCTAGATATAACTGAAAATTACCAGAATTAAAAGCAAAAATGTTAATATTTCCCTGAAAGGATTCTTTTTAAAAATACCTATTAATAAATTAATTTGAAGAGCCTGAGGCCAGAATAATAATAATAATAATAATAATAATAATAATAATGATATAATGGAATATATAAAAAAGCGCATACTATTAAAACTAAAATCGGGTAGTCCAGTGAAGATTTTTCGCTGCGAGTTCTTGTACAAAAATTAGCATCACCTTCAGTATTCACTATGAAATTCAGGTGAAGTAAATAAAATTTATTCAATCATTATTGTCTTATTAATTACGTGTTTAAATGTTCAATTATATTAATTTATTTCCGCGCGTGTTACTCTCCATAGAAAGAACGACATGGTCTAACCGTTCTCTCTTTGGCCCTGATATTTCCCATCACCGAGAGAGACTGTATAGCTAGTTCTATATGGATATTGCGAGCGCTTATGTTATGCTATAATAATAACATTAACAATAAATATAAGAACTATAACAACAATAATAACGCTGTAAATGGCTCACGCACAAAAGAAACCAGCTTCACTTGAACCAACACAATAAACAACTGGGCTCACGTGCTTCGGTTACGACAGAGTTGGCAACATTGCGCGAGTTCAGCACGAGAGGAACGGTGGCTGGAGCTAGCAGACTACGGTGCGCGAGTCTTCCCTAGCAATGCAAATCGTGAATTAATTCTTTAGCGTGTAAGCGTATAGTAGAGCACGAATATTGCAGCAGAAACTATCGTTATCAAAAATATTACAGGATATACAACCAAAGTGCCGGTTTTAGTATTTATCGGTTAAAAAGTACCACAATAGCTTCATTTACTCTAGAATTTAGATATGCTATTCGCGTCTTAGGTTGACGGCCCTTACTTCCACCCTCTCTTTCTTTATCCTCACGAAACGTCAGGGCAGGAGACAGCGGCCCTACTGTAGTGTGGGATTCAGTCTGCGCATTCATTGCTTGCGCACTCCTCTTTCTTTCCTTGTGGCATGTGTAGTACTTGGTTGGTCCGCTCTGTACGATTAACTTGTAACAACGGACCATCCCAAATTTGTCATATTAATTATAATCCATTTAACAACGGGTCTCCTAAAATGTATTTCAGTATAAAACACAAAATATAAATAATATCAAACAAGAAATTCCCTAGACAGCCTAATCTGCATAAAATGGGAGGAAATCTTGTTTTGTTTCTATTGCGAATGCCTTCTAACGAACGAGCCAAGAATACACATTTAAGCGATTACGGCCCCAAATATCCAGAGAGGATGTACTACATCCATGGAAGGTATTAAATTAATGATTACTTTTATTCTTATAAAAAGCATTAATACATTTTCACAAACCAAAGTACATCACTTTCATTGCTAAGAATAGTAGTGTAATAATTTTCATATAAAGCAATCAGTGATGATTTGAGGAAAATCTATCTTTAATCATAAGTTTCCGTTTATACTTCAGTTACATTGCATTAAAAATTGGCGATAAGTGAAAATAAAGGTACCTTCATTGTATACTTAAAACAGAGCCAACTTGAGCATATAACTAGAAATGTTACTTTGATACAAGTTAACTTCGGGATAATATACCTAAGTAGTTCGTATCTTGTATGTGTACAAGAAAACCAATTAAGTTCCCTTTAGCAATTCGAAAGGGAGGCATTCATTTTGAAATCAATGAAGTCATGAGTGACAACGGCCTAGGGTAGCTCAAACTACCGTTGTAACCCATCCGATCGCTACTTGGCTTTTAATAACTTCCCATTAACTTCTTGAGCACATTACTCACCATATTGAAGCTGCTATTTCAGATTCTGTGATTTCACTTATTTTATAGCTAATATAAAACACAAGTATCTATTTGATTCTCAATGTTTATATACCGCATGGCTTATACAGCGTGTTAATAAAGAACACAAACATTTCCAACTATGTAGACGAGTCTTAGAGCATCATTTGAAATGAGGAACCCAGGGTTATCTACAAAAAATGTCGGAGATTGTGAGAGAGTGAAGCAATTGGAGTGTAACACTCAAAAGTTCATAGTAACGAAATAGAGTATTTTGTAACTATTTAAACTTTCGCGCCGGCGTTAATCCAATAAAATGAGATTTCCGGGCTTGGGTGATTAGTTATCCTCTGAAGATGCCCGTGGGATTGACGGGCGAAACGTTAGGTGTTTTTACATCCTTTAGACCACGGCCAATAAGCCCGGAAATCTCATTTTATAGGGTATTTTGTATTACAATGACTTCACATTTTCTTATTGATTGAAATAACTTTATTGTTAATAACCCATCAACAACATAACGTAATTAAAATCTGCAAACTTTACAGACTAATCTACATGCTCGCACACACTATGCATTTGCATAGTAATAGGAACTCAAATGTTAAATATTCTACTTCTTTTCTAGTGCTGCAAAAAATTTATCGTCAATTATTTTATGTAATGATTGATCGTTTTGTGACCCTAAGATTTTGAAAGAGCTCTAATTTTATTTTCCTTTTATTGTATCTTTGTGCAAGATATTTCATGTGCCACATCTTAAGTTTCTTGCGCTTAAAATGTAACTGCTTACTGCAGTTCATTTGAATCATCGACAAACAAAAATGCATGCATTATATTACGAATTACTTTCAGTTATTGTAAACAGGAATTAATGAAATATAAAAAGAATTTAGTAATGAAACTGAAATAAAATAACGTACTATGGTTCCCTTTCACTTGAGCCTAAAGTACCGTGCTTGTTTAACAAAGGGTACTAAAATGTACCAAAAGCAAATGAAGACATATTAATGATGAACTTCATTGTAACATTAGCCACTGTTTAATGTCATTCAAATAGAATTGGTAGAAGTCAGTGGTAAAATAGAATTAACCGTAGCTGGTGTTGCTGAACCAGAGAACAATGTTGTACTTTATTTTCGTTTTGCTCCTCTCAATCTTAAGATTTATTTATTTATTTATTTATTTGAATAGTGTTAACGCTCGTTTTTACTACTGAGGCACCACAGACGGTGAAAACTGGTGATATATGAAATGAAATGATATATTGGGAAAGTATTTTTTAAGGAAGGAAAGGTTCCAGGCCTAAGTTTAGGGTACCTCTCCGGCATTTGCCATTTATGAGGACTGAGGAAAACCTAGGAAAAACCTCAGTCAGGGAGGACGGTCCTGGCGGGAGTCGAACCCCAGACCTCCCGCTCACAAGTCCGCGCCTTAACGACCTCAGCCACCCTTGGCGGTTCTCTTACGATGTGGAGCGGAGTTTATCCCGACATAAGAATTGTTTTCGTGATAACTGGAGAAGATTCATGTTTGAGCATTGCACATGTATGTTTTTGTACAAGGTGTATTCAATAAATAAGTTTCCCTTGGTTGTGTACTTTATTCTAATTGCGTTACATTCACCTACTTTACACGTCATTTACCTTCATCATTGAACTTTATCCACATAAGCATCTTCGATGTTGAGGCATTTGTCCCTTGTGTGTACCAACTTTTGCTTGTCCTTTTCAACGAAGCTATGGTGCTGACTGTACAAAAAATGCTGCACCGCTGTTTTGACTTGCCCGTTGTCTGGAAACGCTGGCCTTCCAAATCAAATCCCTTTGCAGTGCTGGAAATAGATAAAAGTCACTAGGCGCCAAACCAGGGCTGTAAGGTGGGTGTTAAAAGCGCTACCAATGATAGCGTACAATTTGGAGTTGGGTTTGGTTTTCAGTATGCGGTCGAACGCTGTCATCAAGGAGGAGGACACCTCGAGTCCAGAGCTCTTGTGACGTATTGCAGATTTGAGACGTCGTAATGTTGTATATTATCTATCAGCGATTCTCGTTGTTTGAGAAAGTCAACTAAAACTCCTTTGGAATCCCAGAACTTGTTAACATGACTTTCCCTTCAAATGAAGTGGTCTTGAACTTTTTTCGCACTGGCCAAGTGCAATTTTTCATTTCGCGTCAGGAGAGTAATGGTGCACCCAACTTTCATGATGATTCGATCGAGAAACCGAAGCAATGTTACAAACTCATTTATTGATCAAGAAACGTGTCACGCACTTTTCGGTATTTCAACACATAAATAATGTGGTGTAGTGCTTTGGCTACATCTCACTTCTCGCTCGTCTGTCTTGTGTAATCCTTGCAACCACGCGCTCCTTATTGACATCGGCACGAAAGTCGTCACAGAGGAGTGCTCGTCCTTCAACAAACATCCGACACCATCTGTAGCGACATCGCCATACACCTCAACGAGCCTGCTGTGAATGTTGCGTCCCGATAAACCACGTGCAGTCCCTCAACTCTTCCTTAGGCCATTTCTGTATGCATCGTCCTGCCATGATGCTCGCTTCCGTCCACTTGACTAAGTATAATGAACCTCTTCACTGCTGCACGTGTTCCGTAAAACCAACGCATGCGCCAGTGGTCACGCTATACGATGCTGGACACTGGCATCTGTACAGAAAAGTTGCCGCTATGTTTTGATGCAAATTTCAAACGTGTAAGTGTATAAGTTGAAGCTAAAATAATTAGCTTAGACACCCCGTAATAAACGATAAGCAATAAAGTAACTATTGTCAAGTAATATGCATATTTGTTCTTACCAAAGAACAAATCAGTCAGTGTCTTAAACAGCATACGAATAACTAGCGTGGGATAGCTCACCACGTTAGGAAAAAGCGAGCTTTCCGTATTTGTTAGGAGACCTTTGTCCTTATGGGACACAATAGGCAATCTTTATCTTTATCTTAATATGCATACACCAATCGTAACTGTAAGGTGACCGTCACGGGTGGCCGAGGTCGTTAAGGCGCGGACTCGTGAGCGGGAGGTCTGGCGTTCGGTCCCACCAGGACCATCCTACCTGACTGGGGTTTTTCCAGATTGTCCTCAGTCCTCATAAATGGCAAATGCCGGGGAGGTACCCTAAACTTAGGCCATACGCTTCCTTCCTTAAAAAATATTCTTTCCCAATACATCATTTCATTTCACGTATCATCAATGCCCACCACCTGTGGTGCCTCAGTAGCAAAAACGGGCGTTAAACATTACTCAAAAAAATAATAACTGTAAGGTTAAAGTTATCTCTTGTACCATAAGTGTAAGGTTATTATTATTCCGTGTATTATAATTGCAAGTTTATGTGTGTTTCCTGTAATATGTTATTTTCTTACCAGAGTGGAAACACTCCCTAATTTCTGTTCTTGATCTCGAAACGGGAACAGAGACACCTATTGCCCATCGAAAACCATATTTGTATAGAATTCCCAAGCAAACGGCGAACCGATATTTCCTGGAGAAATTTCTAAAGCAGGCGTAGGGGAAATAATGGGCGACGTCGTCGATGTAGATGCTGACACGTTGGGCGTCAAATTTGTGGCGGAATAAGGTGAGGTCGCCGACGTAGATGCTTGTTTTTTTTTTTTTTTTTTTTTTGATTGGTTTATTTATGGACGCTCTTTAACATCTCAGGTCATCAGCGTCCCATTCAACCCAGGGCGTGAAACGGCCGACAAATTTTGCTCAGAGGCCTCTCTTTCAGGCTTGAGGTTCTTTTTCGTGCCGTAAATGTACGACACGGGACCCACGGCTTTACTTCCCTTCCGAAGGAAGCCATACTTAGGATTTTTACGCCCCGAAAAAATCCATCGATCCTGGCCGGGTTCGAACCCGCGATCTTGGGTGCAGGAGTGATGCTTGTCGTCATAGACGTTTGTGTAACTAACACCATTATAATATGCTCAGCTAGTTCAGGGTTCGGTACTATAGTTGGATTTTATTCTTCTGGATTGAAAGGAGTGTGATTTTAAGTATAGCAAAATCACCACAAATAGAAATCTACGGAGTACATTAATGTTTTGTGTTGCCACAGCGGTACACTTTTATTCTAATAATGATATGTCTGAGGACATAATTATATGTAAACTGAATACGACTTGTCATAATTTATGTTTCTCTCCCGAAAACTGTATATGGATGTTAATTCATAGTCGTAATTTCTATCAATTTACCACAAATAATTTTGTAATTTTTTCCACAAAAAGTTCATTGCTAAAGATTTAATTCTCTTTATATCATGTTAAAATGCTGTTTCTTTATACGGAGTAAGAACTGCGATTTCTGCTAATGTAGTTTCAAACACCACTTCTCTCCATTGAATCCAGCGCATAACTAATAATTTTTAAGATAAAAACCAGTCACTTATTAGAATAGTATTGTAATAATATTAAATGTTACAATGCATTATATTTTCCATATACCTACGCATACTAAGCGAATGAAATTCCTTCGTTAAACTACAATAAAATTGTTTTTGTTTTGTTTCATTCTTTTTACACATTATTAATGTTGTTAAGCTTGCCATTGGTTAATTCACTTAGTATTAAAATGTTCTTATCTGTAGTTTTAATCTTTTCTCATTCTGGGCTATGTATGTGTTCATTTGAATCGTTACATTTATATATTATAGATATTTTCATAAAGGTCAACAAATAAACATTAAGATATATATTCAAATAGTCCTTATCTGATACATGAAATTTATACAAATGAGCTTACTAGATTTATACGATTTAAAACGTATTACCAAGGAATATTTGGTATTTGAATTGAAAATTAAAGTCATTACCTAACATTAAAACATGTGCAAATGAACTTATTAAATTTATATTATTAAAAACATATTATCTATGAATGTTTGGACTTTCAAAACAAATCTTATAGCATTTATCTTACGTACTAACATACGTAAATGAACTTCTTAAATTAATATAGCTAAATAGCTATTACTATTAAATGTTTAAATGTTTGTGACTTTATCCTGAGCATTATAGCCTTTACGTAATATGCAAATATGTCAACATGAACTTATTAAAATAACATAATTAAACAATTGCTATTGAGTTTTTAGGGCCTTAAATCGGATATTTTCCGTTTGACAGGGTAAACGTTTCTTTTGTTTATTGCCAGAGAGTTTTGCTTTTACCATATTAGGTAAGGGTAGCAGAATGAAACATGTGCTAGCTACGGGGGATGAAATAACAAGCCGATAACCTCTTGAATGGGAGTGTGTGTGACATGCTGAGAGTGAAGTACACATTATTAGGAAAATAATAAGGACCGGAGTGAAATATCATCCAATAGTAACGCGAAGTTGAGATATGATATTCCAGATTTTTCTTAGATAAAGTTTTAAAAGAATAAAGGGAGCGTCAGACAGATTGACGGACCGCAAATTTACTTAAGTTAGTAATTTTGTAGCCCATCGCCAGTTCTCAGGAAGGATTCATATTCAGTGATCAGTTCAGACCAGTCTTTCACCAGTTCTTGGTCAGAGGCAGCTTCTCAACTCAACTCTCAGTTCGCAGTAAGCAGCTCGCAGTTAGCAATTGTTTGTTATTACCAGTTGCGTGTTATAAGTGTGATCAGTCTTATCAAGTTTAACATTGCATCAGTATCAGTTTTATTAAGTTTATCGGAGTTATCAAAGTGCTTCGGGCGTCAGCATATAATCGCCATAGTTAGAGAAAAAGTAGAACATATAGCACAAGAAATTCTCCAAGGATTAACGATGGCACATTTCAGTGCAACAGACTTCAATAAATTGTATAACAAATTTAACCATTCTCCTATGAATGATTAATTCCGTTCCTTATAGTCAGAACCATAAAAGGTCCAGCAAAGAAGATAAGAGCTAGTTGGCGCAAACTGTAAGTCAGCGGAAAAATTGTCGGAGAGGAGAAAAAGAGCATTACCCTTGAGAATCAGTGTTAATAAAATACTTCCATAATCATTCCTGTATTCTTACATATTAATTAACACTCATCGTTTAAATACTGCTGCAAATGTGTCACAATAGGGGAGCATATATTGAAAACTCCCCATTCCATTATAATTGTTCTTATATGGATCGTGAAGAACATTTAATTGACGAATCATTCTGTGACAGTTATTCAGCACACCGAAGAGAGAGTGTTTTTCTGGTAACAGAATAAGAAAAGCGTTATCTCTGTAATACACAGCTTTTTGTATTTAACTTTTGAGATGTCTGCACATTTTTATGTACATCTCTTAATCTCACAGTTGGTGGCACATCCAATTCGTTGTACTGTCACAAGATGAAGTCAGCAGTCTACATACCACCATACGGCAGTCAACTTATATGATTACAAGCCTAGAAATGAGAAAACAGATCTTCACCATTAAAATTTGCGAAAGCTATAGTTTAGAGCAGCGAAAATGCATAAGGGATAAATGAAGCGATGCTATAATAATAAAGCTCAAGTCACAACTACGTTAAATTTAAAAAAGTTACAAATTAAATAAACAAACCGTCTTACTGTGCTAAAAAGTAATATTTAACATAAATGGTTTAAAAACCACGTGATCGTTTATATTAAAATATTTTGACAGTTTGCTGGTATCATTCCTTACAGCTGCCATCAGTTTCAACACTGCATGAATTGTTCATTATTTATTCATTGTGCTTTAAAAGCATTTATACAATTTTTAGTAGTTTTTCTTAAAACGAATGACTTATAGCACAAAATCTATTTTTCAGTCCCTTATAAATAACGCCTAAAGTTTACCAGAAATAAAGTACGTTTTCAATTATTTTAGCTTAAAGAAAGTAAACATAAATATTCACATATAAAATAATATTATTTTCTTGATAAAAGCACATATGCAATGTGCCTTTAAGCATAAGAAGCAAATGAATAGCTTTGTGAAAAAACTTGCTTCAATCCTGTTCCCCCACTTTCGTATGTTTTCCTTCCCTCTCTTCCCTAGTACCTCCTTTACTTTTCCCGAATTTAAACGCCCTAGGGCTTATAAAAAATGCTTATTGCTCGTTTGTTTCAGTCTCGTATTTACCGAACATTCAGCACACACAGGAACCGCCATTAGCATATAGCGGTAACTAGGATCTTGGAATAACTTTCCTTTGAAGCTATTTCCCTTTTGCGGGAAAGTATGCGAAGCATTATCAGTCAAACGGTCAAAGGCCGCTAATATGCATACCTCAATACCAAGGCGTGGTTCGGAGTAATATCCTTCCTCGGTGTTTATTCACAAAACAAAGAAAATACATGAATATTAAAAATCCGTAGTCCACGAAAGTTATCAAGTTCCGAGAGCCTCTGGTGCCTTTCCGAAGCTTTATGTAGGTTGAGAGGAGAGAGGAGAGGAATGCAAAAACAGGAGACTTAAAAAATGCACGAAATTACTAGCGCCTTGCTCTGCTATAGTGCACATAGCCAGAAGGCAAGAACCTCTTTAAACAAATGAGAATCCAACTGCGAATGTGACCTAATTAAAACAAACAATAGACAGTGCATTCCATTGGAGCACGTGCTCCTGCAACTTTTATTATTTCGTTGTCTCTTTCTTTTTTTACACGAAAAAAAGTCATGTTACCTTTCCAAGCCTCGTATTTCTTAATGTTATTACTCTGCTTAAGGTTCAATACAAAATGAAAATATAAAGAGCGTTCAATAAGTAATGTAGTACTCACAGTTTCAAATATACTGAATTATTTGGATACAGTTCCTTGCCTACATATGACTTTGGCCCATCTAAATATCAGAGTGTATGTCTTCGTGATACCACTCTGTGGCTGTCATTTCTTTGTCATCGTCAAATCTCTCCCGCGAACTGCGACCGAAGAGATACAAATCAGAAGATGAAAGATCTGGCTGTAGGTGGATGAGGTGGTACAATCCATAGACTTTTAATTATCTCATCTAGGGTGCATAGACTTCTGTATGGCTACTCGCCTGTCCTGAAAACGTTCTATCTTGTGTCTGTGTCTGATGTTTCTATTTGCGGCTGGCTATTATTTGTAGGAAATTTAGTTTGCAGACATAGTTCAACCCATATTTCGGTGAGCTTGTGGAGTGTTTTGATAGAGCGAGATCAGAGGTAGCGGTAGGAGGAGCCTCTTGCCCATAAGAATCGTTATGTGTATGCACCACCTGAAACGTCACCTCTTGCCACATGCATTCACGGGAAATTTTACCTCGAGTATTATACGAATGTTTGTTGTTGCGTTGCAGAGTTTAATATCTTAAGAAGTATACAATTATAGTGATATATTAATTAGAAAACAGTCCTATATATTAAATATGAGAAAAAAGTATAGTCATTTTAATGTCAAACAATATGATGTTTGAAATAACAATATTCTTATGCAGACACTTTTCAGAGCAGCAATAATCAGTTTTTCATTAGTACTCTTAGTAAAACTGTGACTGACCGGCAAGCTGTAAGTTTCATGTAAATTCGTAAAGTAATTGCTTTATTGCATTTTGTTTTAATTGAAAGTAAAGATAATTAACACTACTACAAAGCTTACTTTCTAAGCATTTTTCTTTGAGCCTTGAGAAAATGAGAGTTTAAATTATAAAACTGGGTAGACCAACTTCAAGCAATTAGTTATGTCAAACTGATTTTAACACACAGGAAGTTGGTATACAGCACTTTCTGCAGAGATGACTTCATCCTACAAATTCCAGACTTTGATCGAACCTCATCGATAAGTTTTTTGCCATATAAATCATGATTTTTTTTGTTAAAATACATACGTTATTGCTATAGTTTTATTACCCCCCCTCTCCCTCTCTGCTGTGTATGCTTACCCACACATGTGTCATTTCTAGTTGTTAAGATTCTAGAAGCGTGCAATCCACATTCAGCAGTAACAGTAGCAAAGTTGTGCACCCCAGATTTATGACGCTGCGAGCTGGAAGATGATGTGTCGGAACTGTTTCCTCAATTTCCCAAGAATTTTTCATGTTCCTCAGAATTAACTGTTTCAATAGGCAGTGCATCGATCAAAAGTATTCCTTGAAAATTCCAGAAGAATGTGGTCATGACTTTATCGTCGGAGGATATTGTCTTCAACATTTTTCCGAGGAGAAGATGTCACTTCAGCTTTCAGTCTCAGCTAAAAGTGATACATCCATCTCCCTTCACAATGCTGGTCAAGAAAGCGCAACCTTCAACCTGAAAACGCACAAGCAACTTTTGAGTCGATCCTTGTGGCCTAGCGGTAACCATAATTACCTCGTAGGCCCGAGGTCTCGGATTCAAAGCTGGCCAGAAAGTAAAAACCTCATCTATGATTTCCTTCGAAAGGAAGGTAAGGCCGTTTGTCTTGTGTCCTAGATATATCGATTATTTCACTCCCTGAACTGGATTGACTGGGACGCTAATGATCAAATATATTAAAAATGTTCCAAAATTAAAATAATATTAATAATAATATACTTAGCGCAGATTATGATATTCTGTTTCTTAATAATGCTAGGCAGTTAGGCACCAATGGACATATTTAGCACACATCTCAGATATCAAGTTGTCTGGTTGTTATTTGCTGATCGTCTTGAATATTCTATCATCGCAGGTGTCAGACAGCAGTATGAGGTTTTTTAGGAGGTTGGCGATCATTGAGACTGCCTCGATCTGCTTCCGACAATGGAAGCCTTTTCGCCAAACTCTATCCAGCTCAACATCTGTATACGCATTTATGCCTTTGAATATTGATAACGGGCTCATTGTTTAACCCGCAAGTGATTACACGTGAGCTTTGTGTTTATAGTACAGTTTTGTGTATTTTATGGGTGCTGTTATACTTTTCAGAAAATAAAAGATTATATTTATATCAGACATATGTATAGCGGTTTTATGAGCATGCTATGACAGCAGGAGTCTGAAAAAATCGGAAGTTGTATAGCTTTCCTTGATTTTGTAGCACTAACGCTTTCTCTCTACTTATTTCCACATATGATAAATGTCTAATTTTAACCTCAAACAATAATAATAATAATAATAATAATAATGCGCCTATCATCTCACTTACTAACTATTCTCCTCAGAATGGTAGCAAAGTTTTAGTTACTCAAAAGAAAACGTTTATTTTGAATTAAACGAAAATTTTGGAGGACAATAAACTTAAAAATAAACAAGTTTCGATGTGTTGCTGTTCATTTTGATTACAGTAATCCTCGAGCATCTCCGGGACTCGGTGTTAAGAATTGTTCATAGTAGCACAGAATCTTAAGGAGACCGAAATAATGGGCAGATCTGGTGATGTACAAACTTCAACATGTACCAGCTTATACAGAAGAATAAAACGTCAGTTAGAAAAAAGACACACTTGTAAGATGAAACTGAAGAAAATGTGCGACTCAAAGATATTCCAAACAAAATATAGAAGTTTTTCAACATAAACTAGTCTTTTAAAAATATAAAAAATATGTGCTTATTGAAGGCCTTTCGCAGCATTAGTTACCCGTCATTTGCATGTTTTGCAACGTTTCTCTTCTCTTGAGCACAGGGATCTCTCTTATATTTTCCATGCTTTTTATTTCTAATCCTATTTCTCTTCCTTACTCACTATTAAAATAACAGAAGCTAAATTAACTATTTAACACCTACAAATATAAACATAAAATGTAATGTAGGTAAACATAATTTCCAATCAACGCAATGTTTCTAAATCTCGGAATATTTCTAGTATTTAAAATATGCACTAAATTGCACTTGCAGTAGAAATGTTCTTTTATTTCAGAGAGCAAGCTAAGGCATGTCAAGATAAATTTTGGGTATGGCAATTGTCTGAAAGTTATTTTTGGTTCTGTACATGAGGGTTTTCTGTCTAAATGTGAGAGATCGTCTGTTTGGCCATAAATCCCGCGGGTTTTTTTTCCCTCCTTTTATTCTCTCTCTCTCTCCCTCTCTTCATCGTTACAAATTGCAGCTGTGGTTTTTTTTTTTTGAGAATCCTTTAAGTAAACATGTCATCTGTAAGTAGAGAAATAAAAGGTTAGGAAGTAATTTGATTCAATACCGAATTTCTTTCTTCGTCCGAACGGTCAACTACTGTATAAAAGGCACATTGCTGTTGTAAAAAAAACTACCAAAACATAACACAGAATTATTGTCTCTTTTGATAACAGTGATACTAAATCGTTAATACTGTGTTGGGTCTCGGTTTCCGTGGCTGCATATGCGACAGGCACATAATCGGGCGACAGTCCGTTTGCAGTACTTGTGGCTCTTTAATTCATTATATTTATGTTTGTTTAATGAGGTGTGGAGACTTGTAAAGAGCAAATAACGTTAATTTTCTGTGACTTCAGAAAAACTAATTAACCGTTCAATGGTAGAGAATTTTAAGTACGTAATAAAAGGACACATCATAAAAGAATCCGGACATACTGACAGATCTTGGAATACGAGTGAGGGTAAGGCATTAGACGGAGGTAATGTGGTCACCTGGTAACAACTCTCCTCCAAGCTAGGTTTATACAACAGGAATCCCAAGGTACTTATTTGCAAACAGGCTGAGTGGATGCGACAAATCTGAATAAATATGTTCCTGCAGCTGGGGAACCAAATCTAGCACTGTCTAATTAAAATTACAGAATCAATATTGGGCAAGGAAATAGAATTACAACCATCATAGTTTTTAAATTAAAAAATCCATTATACTTATTTAGCTCTGTCCGTGTGTTCCATTTACGGTACGGTTTATCTCGCGGATTCTCGCTTATAAAAACATGAGAGGACCAATGTGGCGCGTGCTCAAGTACCCATTGTTGTGGCCATTTCGCTGGTAAAGGGAGGGTCAAGCAGATAACACAAAATAAAATGTAAATATCAAAAAGGAAACTATAAAATGTTTATAAGGGTAATAAAGAAGAAATCCTTTATTTCAAATACATATAGTGGTTTTCGTATCTATTTCCATCATTGACTGCTGTGTGGCTCTCGCCATGTTATGACTCGTGTTGCACTGTGCGCACGCTGGGCTTTAGCGGTGAAAGTCCAGGGTCAAATATGACCCATGAAAGTATACCTTGTGTGTGGTTTTTATTTTTTATTTATTTATTTATTGTACGGAAGAGAGAAATAATGCTTATTCTGTGATATTATTAATGTAAAAATCCTAATAATGTAGATTTCAATTGAATCACAAACTAATATAAAAATCTATTTTATTGAACATAATAAGTAAATGTAAATGACTTAACACTAATATGAAATGACAAACTAAGGCATTGAATGATATTTTTGTACACATTCTTATATAAAAAATAAAATATAATAGAAGTAATTCTGAAGCAATAAATACATAATAGATCAAGACGGTTCGGCAAATGCGGCGGGTCACTAACGAGTACCTGCATTTCCCATCGACTGTAAAATGTAGGTTTGCCTACTTACAGAACCGCACGTCCGGTATACAGTGAGAGCAGTTTCAAAGTACCGATTCAGAGTTCAGTCGGTCGGCAGATATATCCCACACGGCTGCCGGTATTTTCTTACGTAATTTTGCGGCGCTCCAGCACTTCACCGTTTTAAAACTTGGGCACAACTTGGATAGAATTTGGTACTCTTCTCCTTACGGTAGGTGCTGGAATTGTGTTCATTTTCCCTGACACACAACCCACATTTAGGTAAATTATCACTGATACGCATTTATTCCTCATCACAAATGGATCTAACTT
Organism: Metallyticus violacea; assembly: GCA_030762175.1. NCBI lineage: Eukaryota > Metazoa > Arthropoda > Insecta > Mantodea > Metallyticidae > Metallyticus > Metallyticus violacea. Next base: position 62,730,586 of record CM060843.1, read on the forward strand.
CTTTTAAGTTCTTCCAGTGTGTGAGGGTTAAGTTGCATATACTCAGTCCCCCAAATATAAAATCACAAATCGCACATTGGGGAACGAGTAGGTCATAAACCAGGGTAAATAATTCTGAGACCAAATATACTGTACATTGCCATTATGGATTTATCAGTGGGCTTTGATATTTTTTCCGACCAGCCACACAATCTGTTCCATTAAATTTCTGTAATATAATTTCATGTATGAAAAATATTTTTCATGTTGAAACTGATCTGCCAGGAAACTTAAATACCTGCCTTATTTTGCCACACAATTTTTTATACGTGATAGATACCTTGAAGATGAAAATATGACGCAGTGAATACCTCACCTTTGCACAATATTACTGCAGAATTTAAAAAAAGTTCACTCTTGACTGCACAGTACAACTATCCGAATCTATATACATCCCGCTCTTAACTAAATGACAAAAAGAATGGCGTCGCGCGTGCCTCGCGGGAATCTCAGTGATTGGAGGGGAATAGTCCATTATTTAAGTTTAGGGACTTTTAACGTGCTCTCCTATGTATGATATTTATACCGCTTCCTCAGTTTAAAAAAAAAAATGTTTCTGATTGCAAAATGTATTATGGTTATTGTCCCCGTTCCTCTGAAATCCCGAGTTTTTAACATATTATTGTATTCTAAATGCAGATAAGTATTTCAATGAAGATAAATTTCCGAAAGTACGTATGAATTTTTTGAAAATGTACTGGTTTAAAATATGTTTTTGCATTTGAAGCAGAAATTCTTACATCTAATTTAATAGCATAATATATAAAGGTAATAACGATTATAAGCCTCAAACTTTGCAAAAAAGAAAAGTATTTCTTATACAGTTATACTTATACAGTTTAGAAAACATCGCAGCTGAACATGAAGTGTTATTAAATCCTATTCGTCATCTGAGAAATTGCAGTCACTGAATTTAATAAATACCTAATTCTGTTATTATGACTAACAAAAAATAGGATATTCGTGCAATTGACTAACAGGTTTCTCCGACATAGAAATAAATTTATTTCAGCGAGAAAGACCTAAGATCAGTAGAGCGGGATTTTGAAAATATATTTGAATTACCTTTCGAGACCTTAAACACTCCTGGCAATAAATATGAAAATAGTTGATATTTTACAAGCGACTGCTTCCAACAGAATTGGGATCTGCCTGGAAGTTACTGATGCGGCAGTAACGTTTGAATTTAAAAAAATCACAGAAAATGCTGGTCTGAGAAGAGCGAAAGTGTCGGAGCGGACAAAAATGAGGAAATGAATATCTGTACTCGGGAGGCGTGAAAAAAAGCGTTGCGTTCTCTGCAACCCAGCCTTTATAGAATCTTTGTGCGTATGTGCTATACAGGGTGTTTACAAAACAGACGTATTATCAATTATGATAAAATATGAAAACAGACATGGGAAAAGTTATCAATGTACTACGTCTATACTCTGAACTATAAATATACAATTATTTTAGAGTTTTTAATGATCCATTAATCAAAGTTAGAAGTTGGCATGAAACATGACGAGTTGCTAAAAACACTAGTTTAGTACTTCTTCACATAATCTGCGCACTGCTGAATATATGTACGTTTGAAATCTAACTAACTTCTGACACAACTAGCGGTGGAACAAAGCAAAGCTTAACTCACACACTAGACATGAACATTCAGGGTACAATTCAAAGGAGACAATTAAAGGGTAGCCTAATTCCAACACAGCGCTACTAATTTATTGTACCGTTGCTAACGACTGATGTTACCTGGAGGTTATGTCTCGTTACTTTTGGGTGATGTCTATGTTGAAGAGGTTTCCAATCTGTAGCCTGTGTCAAGCTGCTCTGTATCTCTAGCGACCGATCCGAACTTCAATTTACAGATAACAGTTCATTGTCAGCACTTCGCGTGACTCCTTTTTTTTTTACATTCATCAGGGCTATAAAGAGAAAACCTATTTAAACCCTTGCTTAATGGATTACGAGGATGATGCTCAAGGACGATAAAGGATAATGATTGCGCATGCGTCTTTAGTTCCTCTTTTATTGCCCAAGCCTGAACAAGAGTGTGATAAATAAAAAACTCAACTAAAGTATCATATTATTATATTTTATTTTTCCTGCGTTAGTTGCTAAAATGGATTTTGGTACTTTGGCATATTTCCATCCATAAACCAAAATTCAGTAAGCACGGGTGGCTGAGGTCATTAAGGTTAATGAGCGGGAGGTCTAGAGTTCGATTCCCGCCCGGACTGTCCTCACTGACTGAGGTTTTTACCAGGTTTTCCTCAGTTCTCATAAATGGCAAATACCGGGGACGTACCCTAAACTTAGACTTGGAACGCTTCCATTCTTAAAAAAAATCCTTTCCCAATTTATCATCTCATATATCATCAGTGTCACCGCCTGTGATGCCTCAGTAGTTAAAACAGTTCTTAAACACTATGCAAAAAAAAAAATGTGCTGTGAGATAAAATTTTTGAGGGGGATCAATGGAATGAGAGGAACAGGATAATAAACAGTGGCTCAAGTTGTAATATTAAAGTGTTCAGTGCTAAATATAAGGTGAATAAAAAGTTCTGTCGGTTTTAGATTAGACACTTCTGTCATTTTCCTATCACTAGACTGTCTTTAGTACTAAATATAGTAGCCGTCGTTATTGAGGACCTCCTGCCAAGTGATGGAAATTTATGAGTTCTGTTATGATAGAATCTAGACAGGAAGCATCTAGGGCAGTTTCTAAATCGGCGAAGCTTTCAGAGAGGATTATCCAATGAAAGGAAAATATAATCTCGTGGTCCAATGTCTAAAAAATGTTTGCTGGGTGTACTATAGTCTCCCATCCAAGCAAGAAAATAAGAAGCTAATGATTTCACGAGTCACCTTAGCTGTACATAGTTTTGCATTATCATTATCGAAACCTTTGCGGCTCCCTAGTTTCCAACTTTCCAGCTGGTTAGACACATCGGTGTTTTTGTTTGGTCATATGACAGTAGTTCACGATCCACAGTAGCCCGCACAGTCCTCTAAACACATAACATAACCTTCTTTTGGTACAGTAGTGGTTTCGGTTTTTTGAGAATAGATTTTGAGAATCCACTTCTCTTCGCAAATGAGCAGTTATAGGGTCCTTCTGCTCACGTGACAACAATGCAAAACCGATGTCAGCTCGCACCCCTTTCTAAGCCATTGTCAACTCGTATGCGACCCATTATTTTATATAACTTTTTCCTGCTGATGTAGATGGAGCCTTGTGATTTCTGCACTAACGTTCAGTAGTTGTTCCACGTCCTTATAATTTTGACTGTTGTTCGTCTCTATAGTCGCTAAGAGAACCTCGTTACCAATTTATCATCTTACTGTCTTTAACTCATCCTCGGGTGTTCCGTTACCGTCCTGGAACTTGTGTATCATCTTTACACCGCCTGCACAGCATCAACACCGAAGGCCTGGTATGTTTTCCGCGCAGCTACAGTTGCATTGTTCCCCAGTTTAAGTTCATAGAGCATACAAGCTCATCTTCACTTTGTTCATGTTTGACCGCGCTTTTCGAAATACTGTCTGACACTAGAAACAATTGAATAAACAAACTTAACAGTCTCACTCTCAATAACAGTTCATGATCTCAATACATTTATTTGTTGCGTTTTTAATTTTTGCCAACGCTTGAAATTAACTATCGTGAAAAATCGAATGGGTCCTTTTTGATCAACTGTATAAAAGGTTAAATGAAATTAAAAATAAAATTGAGACAACTGCAGAAAAATATACAAATTTTAAACCAAAGATAATAAAAGAACATTTTCAGTCTCTCTCCCTTTTAGCGTTTGCCGATGCTTACCTCCTGAGCATTATATAAAAAGCATACTGAACATCAAATTGCCAGGACGTTTATCTTGCTTTACGGTTCAATTAACAAATCATTTCTTAAAAAGCTAATCTTTAACATTGCACTATGGGCAGGTTCATAAAAGTTTACAAGTTTTTACGTAAAAAAAAATGTATAACTAAATGAATGTGCAAAATAAACGGAAAAGTTTATCAGCGATTTCTTAAGTTTGAAAAAATGTTGATTTTTAGATAGTAGAAATGAGATCAAAACAAGACATTTATGTTACTATTTACTTTACGTTATTAGTAAACGTCCATTTTACTTGCAGAAATTTGGACCCAATTTAATCAATCTAAAATTATTGTGTCCCATTTCAATTATATTGATCGATTACCGAGAGAGACATAGATGAGCAAATTACTTTGTTCTGAAGCAAAGCTAACGGAAGTCGCGTTAATGCGCAGTGTTGCGTCTAGCGCGCAACATCTCATATCAATTTGAGCAACCTCTGAAACTTCGAAAGGTCGTTAGATGTTAGTCGTGATGGCCATGCAAAGGCACGATATGAACAGGTTCTCACAGTAGTGTCGTGCTTAGGACAGAATACGTGCAGCAATGATCTTGTGATTTTGTATAATTGTAGTTGTTCTGATTTATAGGTGGATTAGATAGTTATTGCATGTCGACGCTTTTGAAAATTCAACCTACCATTACTAATCTAATCCTAAGGTTGAAAGTTGAAAATTATTGAAAATATATGCTAACATAGTATATAATATACTATACTACATTCAATTTCAATTCATTACAAAATAAAATCTAAGTGATCTCATTTATCTCCTCTAGATATTTTATTTCTAGAGTTGCTTGCTAACATTCTAATTCCAATACACACAACTCCAGGTTATTAGTGCATTGGTGACCATTATATTTATTGCCATATCATCATGTCCTTGTTTATGCTTATCTAACCTATTGCACTTCTAAGGTTATGTTTGCCTGATCTTCCTCTTAATCATTCTTGTCAATTTCTCTCTAACTCTGACCAAATTGTTACCTATCATTTTTATATTCTTCTCTCCTTTTACATTTAAAATATTTCTAATAATATTTCCCCATCTAAATTCTTTCATTTTGGTTGCCAAGCCTGTTCTCTCCATAACTTTGTTTGCTTGCAATATAATAATGAAAATCTGTATCGGTTTCTCCACACATTGAACATTTTTGATATCTTTATCATATCCTAACTTTTAAAATTCATTACTCCAGTTCTAGCCCATGCAAACCCTTTCCGGCCTGTCTTATCACATTGTCCTATATATTTTCCCTACTCCACACTATTTTTATTCCCCTATAAAGTCTCAATGAACTCTTTTCTCTCATACCACCAAATATCCCTTGTCTTTCAATATCTTCCTATCTTAGGTTTATTTCTTTCTAGAACCTCTGTTTTTATATCCCCTTAATCCTAAGGTTTAATACAATGATGTTATTTAAGTTACTAACAGGCACAGCGCGGCTACGTATGGGAAAAGAGCTCAGGAAGCCAGGGATGGGGGAGCTCAACATGTAAATAAAATTCAAGTCGATTTTTGGAAAAGGATTCTCGAGCTCTCCAAAGGAACGTCAAACTGTGGGGTCTTGAGGGAGGTGGGTTGCAATGAATAAAATGTTAACAGCATACTAAAGACGGTGAAATACTGGCTTAGATTAATGTAGGGAGACCAATCAACACTGCGCGCTAAATGCTATCGACATCGGGTGCAAAATATAACACTGATGTTTTGGACTGCAGAGGTAAAAATTCAGAGGAATTAGCCTGGGTTCAATATGGCAAACGATGCAATGAAAATAATAAAAGTGTAAGGAAGAAGATTAAAACAAGACAAGAGGATATCAGTAGGCAGGAAATCGAGGCAGAATCTAACACGAAAGTCTCTTTGAGCCTATCAAATGAAAGTAAACTAATCTGGAATAAAGAGGCATATATGCGCGTTCTAGGGAGAAATGTGAGATCAGGGATAGTCTGGTTTAGACTAGTAGGTTGGAAGGCTCAAAAAAATAACGGTTAGTTCTGGCAGGAGAAACTGCCCATTTTGTGAAGGGGATGAAAAATGGGTACATATTCTGGCAGAATATACCCATTAGGAACATCTTAGAAAAACGCTGTTTCCAGGAAGCTGTTTAATGCCGATTGGCATGCTAGGATCTGTTTACGAACCATGTTAATAGGCTGAATATGGGCATTTTCCTAGCCAAAGTGTGCGAAGCTAGAAGCAATTTACTTGTTGGTTAGAACGCAATAACTAGTGTAATTATAATATGTAATATGTTTCGATTCACATATTTATAAATACCATTCTTCATATTATACATATTTAAATGTTTCTATTTGCTATTAATACTGTTTCATTTTTATTATTATTTGTTCCTCTTTCAAACTATGTATTCTATTTAAGCATGTACGGTTTACGACCAATGTATAAAAAATATTTGTAATGTGCATTATTAGTTTATAATGCCATACACTAAATTTTAAGAGTAAATATTTAAGAAACGAGCTAATTGAGTTTCGAAATTATTATGAATGGAACAATTGGCATTATACATTAAACAAGTTTTATACACTATTTTTGTATAGCAGAATTATAAAATAATTCATTTATATTAATGTCAATTTTGTTATGAATTACTCCTAGGTTAATGTCTTCTTTTATTATACTTAAGTCGTCGATGGAGATTATTAAGTTTGTTTGTTTATTGTCATTGTTGATAGCGAGGATGAATTTACCCAGAGCTTAAAAGGCTGAATTGTCATTAATACCGAGATAAATAATGCCATATGATATTATCAGAAGGAATACTACAGATTCTTTAATTGGATGAACAGTAAATATATTAAGGATATTTTAGAAACTCTAGTGTTAGTGTATATTCCAGAACAGTCCTGTTAATTCTTTTGGCAGTTAATATTAAGTTATTAATTACCTGCTTAATTGTATTGTGTTGTAAATTTAAGAAAAACGAAGAATCGTAGGCCACAATATAGTTGCAAATATGTCGAAATCTGAATTTCTTACATTTACAATGTCAAATGTGTCAAACTGCACTTTCCACTTCCATATTCATAAGGAGGTTTATGAGCATGTTTCATTAATTTTGGAATTATTTCTGCAATGAAGACAAGTGTTTGATTTTTTTTTTCGGTAGTTTCATTATTGTTATCATAATGTGGTGACGGTATTTTAGCAATGAAAACAATTTAATGTGTAGTTTCTACTGTTGTAATTTTATGCAGTTAGTGTTATAATGCAGCATTTTATTAATGACTTTCATCAACAATAACAACAGTTTATAATGTTGGTACAAAAATATGAAAAGAGCTACATTAAATAAGTTTTTATTTCTCAGAAGTAATTGCATAGTGAATTATAGGAATAACATCAGCGCTTGGTTAAAATGAATAGGCCCCAGAATATTTTATATCAAATAGTTTTATATGTTCAATAATGTAGTTGATATTCCACGGATAAATTCATTGAAAACATCACATCGTATGTAGTGTGCAAATTCCTCTCCCTGAAAATTCTAATCGAAAACAATATCTGCATTGATTTGCACTGTATATCAGAACACCAGGGTATAAAATGGCCAATTTGCTACCCAAAAGAGTAAATTAGTGTTTTGAATCTGTACTTGCGGTTGGAAGCATTGATAAAATTGCCAGAAACACAAATTGTCCTGACCAGGCCTATGTATATGATGACATAGCTATTCTGATCAGAAGTAGATAGGAAATTAATTGCAGCATTAATCAAGTCCCTATTGTACTTGTTTATAGGTAGACTAGGTAACATAGTAGGTACCATTGGTCTTCTAAAAATCACAGATGAAAATTAATATGAATTTTCTAGAACATATATTACAATTTGTGTTATACTATTAGAATCAAAAATAGAGCGAACATGTAGGGAAACTTTTATTACAAAGAAAATGGAATATTTTACATAATACCACCTTCAAAGTAAACTCCTTGAGCAGTGGGACACTTTTGCCTACGTTCGTACCATTTTTCAAAACACATTCAGTCTATTTTTGGTCACTTCTCGCAGAGCGCACATTGCATAAGTCCTCACCTCTTCCGTTGAAACAAATCTCCGCTCTTTGAGAAAGTGTTTGACTTTCGGAAGCCTGGTAATCAACTGGAGCAAGATCTTGAAAATACAGAAGATAAGAAAGAGCAGGTATGTCATTTTTTGCGAGAAATTTGCTCACCTGGAGCGATCGTTGCGCTATGGCGTTGTCCTGATGGAGAACCCAATTCTTTTCTTGCCACAGATGATTTTTTTTTTCCTTGCACTGCATTACGAAGATGCCTAAGAATGGCAACATATATCTCCTTATTGATAAGAATGTATTCGAAATGTACCTGACTGTATGTAGTTAGTCAGAATCGATCAACTACTACTGCGCAGCCGCAGTCTATCATACGCCTGAGCAGATATACTGAGTTCCACGAAGACAAGGCAGAGAAGTTGCCTATATGGCAGAACCGCGCAAGTGGGGTTTCTTTTCTTTCCACTTGTCATTACAAAAGACTAAATTTTACTACAGGCTTATGTGTACATTTTGAAAATAACGTAAAATCGTCTACAGCCTTTTTAAACATTCTTAGTTGTTATTTATCCGAAAAAAAATAATTGGAGATACAAGAGATTCCTCAAATAACGTTAAAAGACAAAGGAGTTTTGAGAAGCTCGGTTCATCAAAATTCCAGACGAGGGAATGTCCTAGGCACAGAATAATGCTGTGATCAAATAGATTAAACTCGTCTTTGTTTTTTTAACAGACTACTTACATTTTTACTCTCGGTAATCAGCCCAAATTGTTAGAGGTCAACGATATACAAATTATAAATATTTCTTGTTTAAAAATGAATTTGATTTTGATCAGACATTTCTCTTCAGAATCAGAGACGCCATTGTTTAAATCATTCTGCGGAAAATGGTTAGTAAATTTACACCTCTTATAAAATATGAGTAAAATTTAGGAAAGGAATGTGTTTAGTCTTTTTCTGGTGTAGTTTCAGTGCGTAAGTTAGTACTTGCCCTCAGCTTTTGTTTCTTATACATGAATTTTGCCCTTTATGACCAAAATGAACTTAATAGGCCAACTTTCCAGTTAAGTTTAGAAAAAACTTTGGTATTTATTGCCCTTACTATACAGATTCAAAAATATAAAAAAGAAATATGTTCTTTGACATATCCTTTTGAAATAGGACATGCTCGTACACCTGATCAAAAATTAGTTTAATCCTCCCTAGGCAACGTGAAAAAAGTCCACATGAAATGCTGAGGAGATGCCAAACAAAATCTGTGTTGGTGGGGGAGGTACATTACAAAGAGAAAGGTCCTTTGCGGGATTCATTTTGCTTCTAGAACGTGGCTAAACACGCTAGCCAGCCCGGAACAGCGCGGATCCCTGAAGCACTTGGGTGAAGCGCTTAAACCTGGATGGGAACAGGAAATGGTGGAAACCGGCACTCGGTGCTGACCCTTCACTGATGAGGATTCTTATTTTGGGATGGGGTTACAGCCAGGTTCGCCACACTAACTTTCTCCTCCACGCATCCGCCCCTCGCTTTTTAACAAAAGAGTAACGGAAATTGCAGGGGAATGAGCTTCGTGAAGTATAGCACCCACAAAACTCATTATTTCACTTAAATAAACGTACAACTTTTAACAATTTTAGAGTTAAACAACGTTCCAATACCCTGATTATAATTACCTGAGATAGAATGAGGCGAGAAAACTAAATGAACAACTCTTGTTATTGCTGAAGGAGTGGTACAAATTGAATTTAAATAGTTTAAAATGATCTCAATTAACGATAAACTGAAAAGAGCTGTTCTTGTTCCACGTGCACTGACAGAGAGCTCGCTCCGTAAATCCTTTTACATGGAGAAATGCTTTTAGACATCAGTTTTTATTTCTAAGTTGCTATTTGTACCTTAAAGTATAACAACTAAGGAGAGAATACTCTTAATGACTATGAAAAACAGTGACTATGATATCAAATTATATATTTTATATTCCACAATCCTGCGTTCAACGTACGCTGTTTGGTTTGTGTTGTTATTTCATCAAAGACTCGGCAAACCCATGTTGTAATATTTAGCTGTAATGTTTGAATTAATATAAAATGAAATAAGAATGAAAATATATTGACCATAAATTGTTAAGCTATGGGTATGGGAGTGCCTAAATGCCTTTTATGCCTTGGCATATCGTAAGTCTTGAACTGTGGTGGGGCACCAGGGCATTTATGAAAATGAAAAAGCAGATCAGTTGGCAAAAAGGGGTGCTAATATGCACATGTTTGACCCTGAACCACCGGTGGAATCAGTACACGTACTGCTAAGACTGCTGGTAAAACATGGACTGGAGATAACATCGATTAAGATAGCAAATCTATCCTGGACAAACGCAAGCTAGGAAATTTGTCCTAGGTCCTGCATTATTCGCAAATAAAATTCAGGCCGTGAACTGCGGATCTTGAGTACACTTCCTAAAAACCATTGGTAGAGCTGTAATCGGCTGTTCATGTAGAACTGACCTCGCAATAGTGTGGTGATACCTTCAGTAGATGCAATTCTTTGCATACTTGTTCCAGGATAATTTTCTACATTCACAATACACCCGCTCCTGCACATCTGGTGTGCTAACTGTGCGACATCTACCCGCGATCTGTTGTCCTGGCTGTGAATGAGACGTGTTTGCTCTCTGGAATAGCCGTTCGAATGTGGCGTAGTGGATATCATTCGGTGTACATGACATGGGCCTACCGATTGTTGCCATTGGCTAAGCCATAGCATAAATGTCTGCCATTTCCCTCGTGGTACAGTAGGACTGCATTTCTCTACTTAGCTTGTTCATACTGCACTGGGAGCATAACCTCAAATAGCTGATGTAGTAAACCCTTGTATTGCATACATAACCTGAGGAAAGAGCAGAAACGTTAACAAGAAGACAGCTTACACCGCTGAATACTACACATACTTGACACAATTAAAATGCCCATCATCTCATTAGATAATGGTGTAGGCATATAATTATAGGAACATTTACTCTAGTTTTCATCAGTCCTACCTCCTGTAGCAAGTGTAACACTTTTTAAACATCTGAATAGGTCTATTTCAGATATTTACTAAAAGTCAATCTGTGCAAGCAAACATTGTTTTGAGCTTTAAACACAGGAAGAAGCTCCAAAGTTCGCAATTGCATCGAATATGTATGGTTCCTTATTATTATCAATTCCGAATCTGTGCAGCAAGAATGGATAGCTTTGCCAGGCAATTTCGATGACAAAAAGACATTTTGAAATTATAATTTTCAAACAATCAGTGACTAAAACTTTGAAACAATCTCTAACTACATAAATGTTAAGTAATTTGGGTCATTCATATTGTCCAGCGACTACCCTGAAATGGAAAATTTCGTGCCCATCAGTATTGAGAACTGCATGCAACACAAAAGCAAAATCCTGACATTAAAAATTATTTTTACACATAAATGTCGGGCTATTTGATGAAAAGGTTATATATTGTATAAAATAATTTATTTCTTGGTAAACGCACAGAAACTTAGCACATACTTGCATAACTTTAAATGTTTCATGTGCCATCAGCTTGCAGTTTGTGGTACGTAAAAATTCCCTTTATGAATTGACATTGCACAGATAATATTTACTTTAACCAGGGTTTTATACTACTAAAATAGTCCTTATTAAATAGGAGTACACTAAACCGTGTTTGATTAAAAATTTAGTTGGTAACTTTATACTTCCCAAAAACTGCTGCACTAGTTAATTTTTCAGCACGATCCTGTGTAGCAATTAAAGTTTGACGTACCTGGTGCATAGGTGTTAGAGGTGCTGCATATGATGACCTCTGGTAGGAAATATTGTATTGTGGAACTGGAGTTAACTGTTTTTAATTTAGTCGTTCAGTGTTATAAGGTTTGTTGCTTCGGCGTAAAAACAGGCACGTGATAATGTCATAATTGAACATATCAACAATAGACATTCTTTCTGAAGGGTTCAATTTCTGCCACAATGATTATGAATGATAAAATATTTGGATATACACAGGGTTAGATGTACAAGGGGAGAGTAAAAAATAACCGGAATTGCAACGAAACTCCCAAGCGCTTCAGTAACAAATTGTGTAGTTAGGCGCTGTTAGCTTAAGATTTCTCACGCTGTGTAGGATTGTTTTGTCTTTAATGCTGCTTTGTGTGCTTCTCAACTCGCGATTCTTTGTAATGGGTGACCACGAAGAACAAAGTGTGTGTTCTCGCCTTCTTCAACGAGCATAAATGAGGAAAACATCGTAAAAGCTCAACAAGCCATTAATGAAGAGGTTGAAAGACAACTGAGCAAGTTTCTGATTATATAAATTTATCATGGAGTTTCTGTCAGCGCATTTTAACACAAGATCTGTGTTCGCAAAATGGATGCCTCACTTACTCATAAAGATATTCGTGTGAATGTTGGCCGTGACTTAAAGGAGGAACTGCCTATGGACCCAAACTTTCTACGAAGAATCATCGTGACTGGATGAGTATTTGTGCTGTCTTACAGCCTATAATCCAAAAAGTATTAATCCAGTGAAAAAAACCATATTCACCAAGAATCGAGAAAATGTCAAGTAAATGTTGTTGTTTTTTTTTAATAGGATTGTGCAACGGGGACTTTATCTCTACAGGACAAACAGTGAACATTTATATCTTAGTCGACCTATAAGACTTTGTTCGACAGTTCTTGGCGAAGAACATATTGCTTTTGTCGAACAACCTTACTCGCCGGACCTTCTTTTCATCTGATTTTTTAAACATAAACTGAAAGAGAGCGATTTAGATGTGGAAGAGGGGAAGGAAAACAGTCTGAGGGCCTTGAACAGTATCCCAGGCCAGAATTTCCAGAACTGTTTCCAGCGATGGAAAAATTGTTTGAGATGTGGAGAATACTTTGATTAATAAAGTTATTTAAAATTGTTTCAGCTATTTTGGCTACTCTATTTTGGCCAATAACTCTTACTATATCCACTGATCAACTCTTACTATCCACTGATCAACTCTTACTATCGACTGATCAACTCTTACTATCCACTGATCAAGTCTTACTATCCACTGATAAACTGTTACTATCCACTGATCAACTCTTACTATCCACTGATCAACTCTTACTATCCACTGATCAACTCTTACTATCCACTGATCAAGTCTTACTATCCACTGATCAACTCTTACTATCGACTGATCAACTCTTACTATCCACTGATCAAGTCTTACTATCCACTGATAAACTGTTACTATCCACTGATCAACTCTTACTATCCACTGATCAACTCTTACTATCGATTGATCAACTCTTACTATCCACTGATCAAGTCTTACTATCCACTGATCAACTCTTACTATCCACTGATCAAGTCTTACTATCCACTGATCAACTCTTACTATCCACTGATCAACTCTTACTATCGACTGATCAAGTCTTACTATCCACTGATAAACTGTTACTATCCACTGATCAACTCTTACTATCCACTGATCAAGTCTTACTATCCACTGATCAACTCTTACTACCGAATGCTCACTCTTACTAGCGACTGCCCCGAACTCGCGGCGTCCCGATGATTTTATTCAGATAGAGTCGGTCGGTCTTCCGACGCCGTGATTATTTAAAGTTCGCTGAAATTCAAACGTTTTGATTGCTTCTCTTTCCCTCTCATTGGTGCTTTAAATTTCGCGTCTAAGATGCCTTTGTCACTTGTTGCGTGGGTTCTCTGCCCTAACTACGCAACGGGTGCCAAAGGGACTGCTGCAATGTCCTTGAGGAGGAAGCTAGCCTAACGGTTGTGAAAAGAATTCTGTTTTTCGCCCCTTGGGTTTTATGGTCTTGGGTCAGAGCAAGCCAAAAACCGTCATATTTCTTACCCTCCTTTAACAATTTCGTGCAACGCAACTTTCTCTGTAATATTCAAGAATCTGTGAATGCTACAGTCTTGTGAGAATAATATTTGATGCCTGTATAAATTCATATGTTATCACTTCTGATTACTTTATCTTAGGGGGTAGGGGAAATCCCTGTTTCAGTTTGCAGTAATACGCCGCATTCACTGTCCTTCGTTCGTGAAGGAAATCGAAGACACGCCTTTGGAGTCCCATGGTTGCAAGAACTTTTTTCCGGACTATAGCGTGTTTTGGCCTTCATCTAACACCCACCCCCGTTATTCTTCCACTCCATACTCTTTCTCTTGTTTTTGGGAGTGTAATGGTGCACTCATGTCACAATTTGGGTCAAAAAATGTCAACTTCTTCCTGAAACCTCTGAATGAAGTGCTTTCGAACACTTTCCGTGATCCTGACTCTTCAGAAATAACAGTAGGTGCGAACTTTCATAATTTATGTCTCGCCTTCTGAAGCGATTTTGAGAGCACACTTAGGCGTCGATCACCTTCTACAAGGTCACAAATTGCCTAAATTGTATCTCCAGTGACGTTCGTCTATGGACATTCACTGCATCACAGCCGTTGAAGAATTTCTTGTGTCAGTGAAACATTTGGGTTCGAGAAAGCGTAGCGTCTCCAAACTGTGCTCGAAGACTGGACATATTCTCTGTCGGTTTGACCCCTTCTTTGGTTACAAATGCTGAGCAACGCGCGATGCAACATCTTGCTCAGACATAGCGCTACTGGCGATGAAACGACAATACGGAAGTATCCGTTGGATCGCTCCCCTTCATATTTCCCCACCTAATTACTATGGCCCCTCGCGCCACGAGAGATCAAAAATCCGGCTAAAGTTCAATGAACCTCGTAAAATAGTCAAATAAAGCACATGTGTAATGTGCTTAATGAAAATAATTACTTAGAGTTGTTATATGTACTTTTTCTTTCTTTTTGCAATGTCATTTACATTTTTTTTTTTTTTTTTTTTAACTGTACAACTACTTTTTGCACTCATTTATAGATACTGCAGTAATATTTTTGTGTTGTGTAGCATATTACAATGACGCAATATGTTTAGTTTAGCAAAATGCTTTTAGTAATACAAGGGTTTATCTTAAATTAATGTTTATGGTATATGTTAGATTACTTGCAATATATTTTCTGCACCACACTGCCCGACTCATTCTCCTTGCTCCCTTTCTCCAATACTCTGCAGAAGCAGAGCGCTGTACATGTTCTACCTTCAAGGACGAAGAGATTAGAGTTTGAAACTCTGACTGTAGTTGATTTTGAATCACAGATCATAAATAAAACTATGGATAACGGCTCTGCAAATGTTCTTTGTTTCGCAGTATGATGTTGACCTTGGCAATACGCTGTGAAAATGCACTTAATTTAACAAGCTCTGTATGAAATAAGAAGGTAGAAACGATATCTGTGTGTGTACATAGTACTAGCTGAATTTATGGGTTCATATGTTGTGCCATGCATTGCGGTGCTGTGGTGAATGCTGCATCTGACCAAGAATTGAATGCTAAATATTTAACAGTGTTTTCATTCAGGAAAATTAATTTCAACCGTAATATTCACAACGATGATAGCCACAACAGAACGCTATTTTACTGCATTAATGAATGTGTTGGATCTCATAAATTGGTTTATTTTGTTGCGTGTTCATTCGTGTAGGGGGAAGGGTTGCTGGGTTATTGTAAAGCAGGCCAAGCGATAAAGTCTTTTGTTGTGTCAAAATGTTTAATTTACTATTATTGTTATTATTATAACACTGTTGCTTTATTCCTTCTGCTTTTTTCGCTTCCTCTTCCTCTCTTTCTTCCTACTTCCTGTTCATATTCCCGGGGTATATTTTTCGGTTTGGTTTTATGTTATTTGTTTTATTTTTTCTGATTCTTCGCCACCATTTCTCCAAAGCGTAGAATAGCATTCAGTCATGTATCAAAGGTGAAGTATATACCTAGAGCAGGGTACGATTTTCATAGTTAATTATGTCAGGCTTTTCTCTTGTCCTGAAAAATTGGGAAAGTTTTGCATTCAGTTAAGGAAACTTTGTCATAAATGTTTACGCTTAAAGCAACAATTGAAAGAAAAACTATTCATTACTTCCAATGCAAAGGTTTAAAGCTGTTAACATGTGAATGTTTTCTTAAAAGTATGCCATTTACATAAATTTGACATGTTTTATGGTTGGCTCATAGGATGAATAGACAAGTTATTGATGAAAATGTGTATTTAATATATAGTAATTATTTATTACAAGTTAAGCTAGCAGTGTAGGTTGGATTGGATTAGGTTTCTTAGGGTCGGAGGAGGACATTTCAGTACTTCTGTCTTGCTCAAAGGCTAATCGTTTATGTCTACTCAAGAGGATACCTCCGGAAGGAGGGGAAGGATAGAGAAACACCGGGCAGTGGGGCACGGAAAAAGACGGGATCCGTAAATGATATCAGAGAGAACTCCCCAATGGGGCGAAGGAGTTCGAGTTTCAGGAGGTCATTTCCATACCAGACGTCGGGACAAAGCGCAAGCCACCGTCACACCGCACCAACCCTCTTGTTCTGGCACTTTCGCCTAAGCGACTAGGGAAAACAATAAAAGATCGAAGGTAAGGATGGCTGACTCTTAAGATATCTGAACCATGATCTCCGATTGTGCTTCCAAGTGTTGCCACCTGATCCAACCTGAGTGAAGATATACTTGTTTCTGAATACTCTAATAAGATTTTTAACTTGAGTACAGTTTTTATGGATCCAATTCTTGCATGACAAACATGGTATTTACTTCGCACGAGTAACAGTGGTGAATCAGATTGTTCTTGATTCTTGGTTATTCTTGTTATTTACTTTAGACAGTGATAATTTTTATATAAAGTGAGAAAGTATCTCAGTGGTCCTTCATTTAATGTCTGTTCCCATCAATAATGCATCAAAATGATGCGTTTGAAAGCAGTAAGATTTATTCTAGAGACACTACTTAAGTTTCTCGAACCGCCACGGGTGGCCGAGGTCGTTAAGGCCGCGGACTCGTGAGCGGGAGGTCTGGGGTTTTCGAATCCCGTCAGGACTGTCCTCCCTGACTGAGGTCTTTTTCCAGATTTTCCTCAGTTTTCATAAATGGCAAATGCCGGGAAGGTACCGTAAACTTAGGCCTGGAACTCTTCCTTCCTTAAAAAAAAATCTTTCCCAATATATCATTTCATTTCATGTATCATCAGTGTTTACCGGCTGTGGCGCCTCAGTAGTAAAAACGGGCATTAAACACCATTCAAAAAAAAAAAGTTTCTCGTTGTAGGTATTGGCTCTACTTGCTGGAGGTCTACTAGTTAGAAAAGCTGCAGCTGCAGAGTGAATACTGTACTGAGATTCATACCATTAATTTTCCTTCTTTAGTTTCTTTAGGATATTTTATTCGAAATGGGAAGCAAACAATATTTACAGCGCAATGCATAGCAGAAATTCCGCTTTTATACAAGTAGATTATAAATCTAACTCATCTGCTTTCATCGCAGTAAGCTGTTTTCATATTCAAAATTAAACATTACAACAGGCCCATTTTCTCAACAAGATTTCACGAAATTCGGTGTTGTAGCGCGTGTAACGGCTTTGTGGGAAATTTGTTCATGGCACCACTTCTTCCCCGAAATGACAAATATGTTTAACTGCCAAACTATCCCAAGCTTGTTGGCCATTTATTAAATAACTTCGTCAATGTTACAAACGCATATAACAGTTGGCGGTGGATTTTAAAACGTTTTTAAACAACAGAAAAAATAAAGCATTGTAAAATTTAGCGAACGTGCATTTGGCACTTTTAATGTATGTTGTCGAGACAAAAATTTGAACTGGCATGAGCTCAGTGTTTTCATTGCGAGAAGACAAACAATGGCGTATTTACTTTCCTGTTATAGCTTCCTATTGATCCTAAGCTAACAGTCTTGCTTGTTAACGAGTTAAGTCATGAAAAACTGCACTAAGAATCATAAGACCCCAAAAATCAAGCTCGAAACTTCCCTTGCATTGTAAAAAGTTGCTCATTAAAGGAGAACTTTCCAAATTTTTTCTAAATTTTATCACAGTCTCCCCTATAAGTAAATTTCATATGTTCAAATTTCCAAGTTAATATCTCTTATTAAAAATGTGTATGTTCCTGCTGTTATAACACAAATTTAAGTGTTCCATAAAATTTATAATTTTACCAAATAATAAATATGATACAATTAATTTTATGTAAAGATAACAAATTGTCATATACTACCCCGAATGTATATAAAAATTAATCTTTTAAAATTAAATTCTTATGTTTTTCACAACTGATGAAATTAATTATTTTATAATCTTGATAATGTAAAATATCTCTAAATTCATACGAATACAGTTTTATACGTCTTTTCTGATTAATTAATGAAAAATTTAATAAAATTGGATAGAACTGCATCATGTGGAACATTTTGAATAGGTAAAATTAAATTGAAAAATCAAGAATTTTAAAACGTAACCAGAATGTTTACGTTCTAACAGACATGTAAAACCCTCTCAGGTAAAAATAAAACTATTTAGATTATAAAAGTAGAAAGTCTGTGATTTTAAAACTTTGTACGAATAACTGAATAATTCGAAGAGTTAATGAAATTTTGTCTGTGCATGTCTTAAGTGTTATAATATGGTTCTCTAAATTTGTTTCCTTTATTTAATCACCGTTTTACCCGTAACCAGTTTTCCTCGAACACCTCTTTACAATATACATTTAAAATGTAAAGATCAATAATTCTCTCTAATAAATTTTTGAGAGGATCTAGAAAAAGCAATATATTGTAAGGCATCTTACTCTCTCGAAATTTGTAAAACTCATCTCTTGTTGAGCATGTCCTTCAAGTTAGGAATCCGCTCTAATTAGAAGCATGGTATGATATACAGGGTAGAAGGAATTTTTAATGTCATAAATAAAGCAGGTTAAAGAGCGTAATAAGGGAAACAAAAGTGTATAAATAATTTTTTCTCTACGTCTTAAGAGTTTTCGAGAAAATAAATAGTCTATCTCGAAATAATGGAAATACTGCTTAATGTTCTGCAATGGCAAACTTATACGAATAAATTAATTGTTTATTTACGGACGCTCTTTAACATCTCAGGTCATCAGCGTCCCATTCAATTCAGAACGTGAAATGGTCCACAAATTTTGCTCAGAGGCCTCTTCTTTCAAGCTTGAGGTTCTTTTTCGTGCCGTAAATGTACAACAGGGATTTACAGCTTTACTTCCCTTCCGAAAGAAGCCATGCGTAGGATTTTTACGCCAGAAAAAAATCCTGGCAGGGTTTGAACCCTCGATCTTGAGTTTAGAAGGTAAGTATGGTTACCACTACACCACCAGGACCGACGAGTAAATTTAGAATGCACTAATTGCAAATACTCAGTATATGTTTGTTTGCATTGTGACGTGGATACTTAAGAATTGTATATTTTGGAACTGTATTAAGTTGTTTACATATCAGGCATACAAGGCATAGCAATATGCCCGGAGGGGTCTTTAGAATTAAAAAGGGATATCTAAGCGCATGCACGAAAAGATGACGCGTTAGCTTCTTTAAAAGTTAAGCGATATCCCTTCTTTCTTCGTAGGACGTGAAGCAGAACGGACGTACTCCTCTATGGATTTGGGACATATTATTTGATCAAAGATGTAAATAAGGTATTAATAAACTTTTAACATCAAAGGAACATTATAATTTGATTTATAACAAGTATTAGATAAGAGTACTTCTTACTTATAAGTTAATTTTTAGAAATTTAGTTTTTAGGCAATGGGCAGATAATGGTAACATGGGAGTATAACCTTACTGTGAAAACAAATTCAAGATCTATTGTTGCTTGATAGTTTTAGCTTTCTTAACAGCAATGCCACGAAAACAATATTAAACTAATTCTGCGATCTCAAATGATTGACATAAAATGTTTCAGATTAATTTACCTCAAAATGCTTCCAGATATCAAAAACAGCTAATGACATTGCTTGTTCTATCAGTTTGTCTATCCATTGTTTCAATTGAAATTATGAATTCCATTGCATTAATATCTAAAAGTATATGAAAAAATGCAGAAATTAATTTTTTCAGTCAAACAGATGCCACAATGTTATTACAAAAAGGTATTTATTTTATAGCCTGGAATCACTCCATATGGCGCTGAGTTTCATTCCACCCTGTATATTTAAACAGTATATTTTCTTCGCTTAGAACAAAAACATCTTTAACCAGTCTTCAGCATTTTACGATTCACACATGAACACCCACGATGCTTCTCCAACTTTGTTTCACATTTTAAGCTAAAGTTTTATAGCTAGTCCTCCATCGCTCTGCCTATTGTGCAAAACATCGTACGCATACAGTTCTGTTGGAATCAAAGCCATTACGACGCCACCAGAAGAGCCGCCATTTTGCTCTGCACCATTACAGTCCTTCCCTCTCCACTTATTTATTGGGACCAGTGGCCAGAACCTTAGACAGTAAAAACAGTGGATTTATGCGTTGGAGTACAAAATCTGCAACGTCCTTAATTTGTTTGGGTTTCCTCTCACAAGATAATCGCTGTTGTATTCCGGGCGTCGTAGTGACGCTGATGGAACAAGATCGCCGGCATTTCTTCTCGGGGTAAATGACTTAGAAATTAAGATCTCAGCGTCAGGAGTATCGTAAACTCGGACGAGTGTGGGAATATGGAAGTAGAAGATACGCAAGCTATAAAGATAATAGTTTTATAAAATGTATTAGCCCTCTCTCTGGGTACTCTCGAAAGTTCAATGCCATTTTATAAATATTTGAACAATATAAACCTAAAATAAGGTATGTTTAGAGAAAATGTTATACCGAAACTACTGCTTTGTTGTTCATTTGATTTGGTTTATTTAAGGGCTCTCTTTAACATCTCAGGTTATCAGCGTCCCGATGTGAAACGACCGTTAAATTTTGCTCAGAGGCCTCTTCTTTCAGGTTTGAGGTTCTTTTACATGCCGACATAGGACCCATGCCTTTATTTCCCCACCGAAGGAAGCCATACTTGGATTTTTACTCCCGGAAAAAGTCATCGATTCTGACCGGGATTGAACCCGCGATCTTGGGTTTAGGAGACAATGCACTACACTTCGATCGACAACTATTGAGATAAAGGTGTTAATTAATTACTCACTTTTTCTTATTTTGAATACGAAATATTTGGTAGGATTACAATGTTATATGAATAATATTGCTCTAAAGATATCAATAACACTTGGTTGTACGTTCATATGTTAGTTACTCAATGGCAATGGTTCTTCGTTAGTTATGCCATTACATATGTGTGTGCATATATATACATATATTCTTGAAGAACCATATGTGAAAACGGATTCTTACAGAGAAGTGATAAGGCGATTCGCAATAGAATATCCTGCACTCGTGTTCAATGTGCTCCACAACTTGTTCGAAACAGATGCAATCTGTCAATATTAAGAAATGTATTCCAAACCACGGAGTTATGAAATACACTAAGGAGGGCATAACTTTCAACTTCTCTTATAACGAAGGTTAGTGCTTATTATCATCAGTTTTAAGTATAGTGTCGTTTTATGCTTTCAGTAAAAATATAAATACTATAAAATATGCTTGGCGACTCTTATCCGGCTGTGCCTAGGCTGTCTGTATCTCAAATAACCTCTCTGTACAATGTTCGGGCACAAAGAGCATCTTTGTTTTGTTTTTTTTTTTTTATTATTATTGTTTTTTATTCAGAATTCAGAAATTCCGCAATGTTGTGCATGTCTACCTATGAATTACTGGCGCAGTCTAGCGACAGCGTTTGCGTTTCCCATGGGACGAAACCGGGTTAGATTCTCGGCTGGGTTAGTTCCAGGGGTTTTTCAGTTCTTTAGGTGAATATGCCTGAGAAACTCAGACTACAAAGTCTCTTGAACTCTTCCGGCCAAGTTACCACATTTTATCCTTCATCTGACACAATAGATCTTCAGGTGCCTATGATACAAGAACCTTTTTATAATGTTTTAGTTATTCCCGCCTTGGCTGCATTAGTCTTCTCGCCACGTCCAGACTGCGGACGTGTACAGTAGGTATATGTTGGGTGAATAAAATGAAATTAATCAATAATGATACAAATGAACTTAGTCCTTAGTGCCTTAAGGCTATCTAGCATTCACCTTTTCAGAGTCAAACAGCTTGATCTGACCAGGAATCGAACCAAGAACCTCTGGATTAGCAGTCGCAAAAGCCTACGGTAGATTATGGAGGTCGTCACGGGATTTTATAACGCCCGTTATATATAAAGTGCATGTATGTAATATAACTAAACATCGAACACTAAAATTTAAAGCTTGTTGACTTGGATTAAGTAATCAGCGATTTTTATCATCAAAACCTGGATTCTAGAGTCCTTGCAACCTCAAATAAAATGTCTCCATGTAGCACAACTTTGATATTAATAAATAATAATAATAATAATAATTAATAATAATTTAAGTTTTTAAAAAACGTGTGTACAATATTTGTGGCTAAATTTGTTTCATTTAGTTTACAGTTTTATTTCACAAGAAAAAATATATCTTCCATTGTACAAATGAAACAGAATTTGCAGTTCGATGTACCCGCCTTTTGATTACATGTTTTTTCTCACTTGAATGCAATCATTTTTTATGTTACAGTTTCTGCTAATTGCACTGTAGGAGTTAATGGTGATATATTTTTTCTTACCATGTACAAAATTTTAGAAGAGCAAGAATTATTCTACATTATCTGTTTCTATAACCGGTTTTGTACCATGTTTTGTTATTGTATTCGTTATTATTGCTTTGTGTCCCCAAATAATGGTCGCATTTCTTTAGAGAGGTATTTAGTGACAATAAATTAGAGTACTAATTAAAACAATGAGCAGATGACTTAACTTGGCATACAGATAACAATGTCGAGGCTACAATGGAGAACTAAAAGCAAACATCCTTGTCGTAAACTCTGCAGCTCATCTTATTAACTTTCTTACATGCAATATGACGTTGCTAGGTCAGGAAACATTGAAAATTGGCCGGAACCTAGGAGGAACTTCTTCGGCATCTCGGCCTTGCTCGCGACAGGCCGTTTGTGCCTATGATCTCAATGAGAGGAAGGGATGAAGTAACGGAAAGAATCTATGGGGGGGGGAGTGCGCGAACGTAACAAACTTCCAAATAGAACACTCCGACACCGGCGGAGAAACTTCGCTTCCATACCAGACCTTAGAAATAATTCCAAAGCGCAAGCCCCATCTTCCTTAGAGACTGAAATTATATGAAAATGGAAGGGCATAAAATCCATGGAATATAAATTTTCATTCATTTGTCTAAGTGACTAGGGAAACTACTAAAATAACTAACGGGAATTGAACCCTGAACCTCCTGAATAAGTTCATTTGCTATGGAAGTGACTGTAATGCAACTTTTTCAGCATTTTCCTTTATCAGACTTCTCTTTGCAAGACACCATTTTTGCTGGCACCAAGCAGATCAGAAATGTCCCACCTTTTATCGTCTCCAATATTCTTCATTCCTCCAATATTTTGAATATTTCCGATGTATGGGACAAAGCTTTAGATTCATGAAATAGCCATTGCACTTGCCTAATGCATGAACACCCAAGTTGATAAGAACCCGTAACACTTACCTTACGCTCCAAGTTTATTCAATGTGCTCTGTGACCGTCTCTAGTTCAATGCTCTTTGCATACCAGTCCTTCACTTTTGTTTCTGGAGCAAACAAGGCCATTGAGGAAATTCTAATATTATTTTGGGACAGAGCTAGCACTACTTACATTGTTAATATTATCAATATTAATAAAGTATGGATTTTACAAATTCTGACTCCCACACAAGAGTAAGCAATTTTCTTTCTGTTCTCCTTTTCCTATTTTCTATACTGCATCTCAAATGTAAGGTGAAAACTTGGAGTAGTTCTCCCTAAAACCTTTCCTAAATAGCTACTGCCGAATGTGAAATGTGAAATTATAAATCATAAAGTTTATTTGAAAGTAGTTGGCAGTAAACTTCGTCAGTTGCACTGCCTCCATTTGCTAACCTGGTTACATGTACTGAATTGAATTGTTAGGGGCGAAGGAAGATATTTCGGTACTTCAGTTTTGCTTGGCTGGTCGTTATGCCCATGCCCCCAGTGGTGTGACCTTTTGGAGGAAGGGATTAGGTAAGGGAGACACCAAGCGATCAGAATCCAGGGCAGTGATGCGCGAGCAGTTTCCAGATAGAACAATACCGGAAGTTAGAGCCCCTCAGAAGATCCGCTTCTATAACAGAAGCCGAGGCAGAACCTTTACACGGTACTCCAACTCACCTCGCCCTGGTACTTCGACCCTGTACAGAAACAACGCAACTAAATGATACGAAATAGAAAAGCGGAAAATTCGTGAAAAGTAAAGATCCACCCCATCATATGCCTGAGAGACCAGAGGAAGGTCAGAATGGCGAATCCCAAGAGTTGTCGCTGCGCGGTTTAACGCTTTGATGTAATTAACTTATCCTGAGTCTGCTACGCCTAATTTTACTTTTGGACTGCAGCTCTAGTGATGAAGTGGAGTGCGATATCAGTATTTAGTACATGTTCATTCATTTAATGTTATCCTTTTTCTGCATGTTATATGTATGTACCTGCAGTAATTAGCCCTTTATTTATACCCTCGTTTCTCTAGCTATCTGATAACAACATTTCAACTGGAAACCTACAGTAAAAATATCATTCGTATTGAACCGTTTGTCAGTAGTGATCCATATACCCTAGCTGAATGTGAGGATTCTCTAACGCTATAAAGAAATATATGAATTTGGAAAATAAAAACATTAAAATTAAAACCGAAGTATGTTTAATGTTAACGGTAATATTTTTTGTTTCTTGTCACAATATTATATTATCTTAAACTGTATTTTAAAACCCACATTAATAATGTATAAAATGCTTTACTAATAATAAACATATTTCGTGCTTAGTTTCAGGTAATTTAAGAGTAAAGTTTTAATTCTTAGGTGCTAAATAGGTTTCAAATTGGTGTAAAGCAAAAATCAGCATTAGCGTTTTTGTTTTATTTTTTTTTTTTTTTTCATATCATGTGAAATTCCCTAATTCATTTCATACATATTTTATACCTTACAGTGTCGGTACTGGTGATGTAGTGGTAACTATACTTGCCTTCTAAACCCAAGATCGAGGGTTTTAATCCCGGCCAGGATCTATGGATTTTTCGGGAGTAAAAACATTTAGTATGGCTTCCTTCGAAAGGGAAGTAAAGCCATGGGGCCCGTGTGGTAGATTTGCGGCACGTAAAATAGCCTCAAGCCTGGAAAAAATAGGCCTCTGAACAAAATTTGTCGGCCGTTTCCCGCCCTGAATTGAATGGAACGCTAATGACCTGACATGTTAAAGAGCGTCCATAAATAAAACAAATCAAAACTCCTTTCAACCTCCAAAATATAATGTAAATGGCAACGTTTGAATCTCACTATCTATGGACAAAGGATGCTTTAGATTTTTTAAAATGCGCAGTTATTTTAAAGAAACGTAATTTAAATTAAAAACATTTTTATGGATCAGCAATGTTAATGCATTTGGTAACGATAAACATTATTTAAATATTAGCATTTAAAAATTAACTGCAGCTTTTTCTATTGTAGCTCTTTTAAACGTATTTCAACAACAAATAATATGTTTTGCCACTTTTCTTTATTTCATAATTCAAATATGGAATGATCAGGACAAAGCATATTAACAAAAAATTATACATGTTCATATATTTTGTTCTCTCCACTTTCTTCCTTAAGTCCTTCGTTTCAACACAATCTAGCATACTTATTTTCTATAATTTGTAATTTTTAACGGAGTTCCGAGTAGAAATAGTGCCTAACAGTGAGGGGTTAAAAGAATACGCGCAATCATGCTCCGTCACTTTGTACACCCTTTGAAATGGTTTGGCATAGGGGGTGTATTTATGTTTTAACATAAGTTCAACTCACGGTGGTTAATTGTTTAGTTAAACTTGCACCTTTGCACAGATGCACGCAATCATGGCAACATTCGTTAAAATTCTGCCGCATGCGCTGTAATTCTTTCCTTCTTTAACATTCATACAAGATGTAGACATCCTCCCATGAAATCGAACATAAAATTAGAACACTTGGCCTCGCTATTTTTAAGTCTGAATATATTTTTATACCTGTACAGCATATAAAAACTGTTTTTGTGCTATATAACTTCCCTAATTTTAATAGTTTTCATGCAAAAGTTCTACAAATTTGCTGTATTTCATAAAAATTGTGTTTTTATACACACATAACTCTTGAATTTCTTAAGGTGAAAATCTGAAAGGTGGTCCTGGAAAAATTAGTGAAAAATAACAATTCATATCTCATTAATAATGACTTTATAGTTTCGCGATTTTCACATTCAGAAAGAGAAACTAAAAATATTCATTGATGTACTGGCAGCGAGCTACCTGCATGCATAAGCATATATCTTCGTTTCCCTCGCATTGCGATTGTTGACACTTTGCATGTTATAGTCGCTATGAGCCTTTTTTTTTTCAATTTAATGTTGTTTTCATCGCAATCACAGTAAGTAGACCTTGTAGAAGATGCAGTGTGTTTTTTAACTGAATAACTGCAGTCAGCCAAAAGCATGCAACATTTTTTTCAAATGAAACGATGCAAACCCCAAACAATTTACACTGAAAGAGGTTAAGCTTCACTTATATGTAATCCGCAATAAATGACGGTTATATCGAGATATATCTGATAGAGTGTAAAGAAAAGCTTTTGCGTTTCTCTTTAAGGCCATGAAAACAGCGAAATAATGAATGCAGTAGTTTCTGAGATATATTTTCTTTTTCCATAGGTTTTTGCCCAGACATCCTGTATTTTAAATCTCATATGTAGCCAAACAGAATACTTTGGAACACATAGTCATTACTATATTCAAGGAAAATGTTTTAAATGCATGTTTGAGTGATTTGTGTACAAAGACAATAAAAAACATTAAAAAATACAAATTATTATAAGCGAATAAATATAGTTTTCACATTTGTACTCCAAATGTAGAAAAAAGGATTTCATACCTAGAACTAAAGACGCTACATCTGTCTTGCACGCCGATAGAATTACAAAACCAACACTCTCGAGTCAAAGTGATACAGCTGACTTCTCGCTTGATCCCGCACGACCATATGTGGAGGCAACTAGGATGAACTACGTTTTACTAATATAGTTTAATGAATGAAAATATATTAATGGAACTCTTCTTGACAGAACATCAAAATAATATTGGCAAATACAGGGAATTTCATGGTTTTGTCGCCCGTTTCAAGGCAGTTGGCGGGTCGGGAGTCAGAGTATTAACTCCCAGCGAAGCGAATGTAATATCCGCGTCACTGATTTAAGTTCCAGCAATTTCAAACACTGTTACAATGAAAATAAGCACGTACATTATGTCAGAAGCATTATCCCTAAACATTCGCACATTTTTGACATCGTTTTAGAAAATAGGCATTCACAATTCATCTTCCGAAATTGAGTCAATTGAATCTTTAAAGCATACAGGGTCAGCGTTGTCCATGTATTGCAGGTAGGTGATTTCTATGTTAAGGTAAATTTCAATAGATGTTATGAAATATTAATGGTAGATTAATTGATCCAGGCTTACGATTATTTACTGATGAAGTATAAATGTATTTACGTGGTCATATTTCAAATTACAAGTATAGGAGAACACAAAACCTGATTTGATACATGAAATTCCCTTGCATGGCGATAAAATCGATGTACAGAGCAATGTTTCAACAATAAAAAATATTAAGCATGGATCAATGACTATTATCATTAACATTCCGTATCATTCAATTACAGAAATTTGTTCCAATATCAAAATCGTCTTCCTGCAATTCGTTGACAATATTAACCTTGTATGCTTTCAAGTTTAAGTTGACTCAGTTTGGAAGATGAACTGATGCCTGGGAATTGCCTAGAATTTTGATAAAAAGATGCAAGAAATGGAAGTAGCGGAAAAACATCTCCTGTCGTAAAGAATGAGTTTTTTTCATTATAATTGTAGGTGTAATTGCGACAACTTCAACAAGTTGCGCGGATATTACATCCGCTATGCCGGGAGTTAACGCTCTATTTGCCGATGTCTAGGTGCCGCGAAACGGGCGAGAAAACCATGAAAACCCAGTCCGGTATTTTCTCATAGAAAGTAATTAACCATTTTTTTTCGCGAGGAAGTTAGTCAAATGTGAATGTTTTATTTATGTCCCTGTTGAAATTTATAGTACATATAGTATATATATACTATATATAGTATAGTATATATAGTATATATATACTATATATATAGTTATATATATATATATATATATATATAACATGTGTGGGCCGTCAGCTATTATATCAAGATTTTTTTAACGTATGACATTAGTATTTTCGAAATCATGCCCTTCGAAATCGTTGATATCCACAAATAAACAAAAAATTTATTGCATTAAAACAAGAAAAACTTCCTTCAAATAGCAATATATTCCTAACCCCTTTTATATATAATGCTGCTTAGTAAAGTTACTAGTTGTCCCATTTCGTATGGATTGACTCACACAAGACAATGATAAACGCAGGAAGCAATGAGATACAATATTCGATGCGATGGATTGGAAAAACCCACATGTTGGTGGACAATTGGGGCGAAGTTAGGCATGTAAGGTTCAGTGAACTATAATGGATTATTCCGAACGACGAATTAATGTGGACATACCAAACAGCAGCGCCACGGTCCTTAGTTGTTCATGTCTATCCTCTCCATTGTCAGTATTCGCGTTATCCATACTAATGGTGAACGTCAATCACTCAAGTGTGTGAGGGCCAGTTGTATGGTCTATGAGAAGTACAAAGCAAATCCAAATATTTCTATTTGTAAATGTCCCCCTTACTGTGCATTACAGTCTTGGAATTTGCTTTTTATGTATAAATGACAAAGGACAATATAGGTTCATCCGTTGTGCTTTCTGCAGATACTTTTTTCATATAATTACCACGTCTGAAGAAGCCACACAAAGTCATACTGTACAAAATTTCCGGGGAGTAAAGGCGACTGAAGTGTATTGTTGATCTCCCCATCAACATGTACTATTAAACTCCCTTCTCAGCAGGCATTCAATAAACTCTCTCCTTTCAGACTGTTACTCTCCTGTTTGTCCTACTTTTTATATTTTTCAAACAGATGCTTGTCCATCTAAATTTTACTCCGGTATTTCATACCAGCATCCCAATAGCAAATGTACCACTTGTACTTCTCCTACTATTAATAGTGCGGTTGTTAATTTATCTTCTATTTCACTTTCAGATGCTGATACTTTGCTTTTACAAAAAGGATTATCTTTTGCCCCAACTTCCAAATTTAATCGCCTTAAATTTGCCGTAAATTAAGATGGCGTTACTATTGGCATACTAAATCTTCTCAGCCTACTTCAAATGTTACTCCTTGCTTTCTCAAGTTTCGTCCTCCCTCCAAACTTAAAGCTCCTTCTTTACCTTCTAGCCATCCTTTAGAAATTTTTATTAACTGATTTTTAACTTCGATTAGTGATTCTAAATTTCTAGATAAGATCACCTCGAAAGATAACCTTACTTTACGTGAGAAATCAGCACTTAAAAGGTTATCTAATAATCCTGATGTTATTATTCTTCCAGCCGATAAAGGGTCCTCAGTAGTACTACAGGACATTTCTTCTTACAATGCTGAAGCTTACCGACAGCTTGAAGATGTCACTTATTATAAACTATTGTCTTCCGACCTTACAGTCAAGTTTAATGAAGAAATAGCTTTTTTATTGCATCTTCTGGTACTGCTGAAGGACTTAGTTCCCAAGATATCACTCTACTTACTCCTCATGTCCCCCGTACTCCCACCATATATTTTCTCCCTAAAATTCATAAAAAGAACTGTCCAGGCCGCCCGATAGTAGCCAGTTACGATTCCCCCACTGAACGTATTTCCGCTGTAGTAGATTGATGGTTACAGCCATTTGTTACGTCTAGGCCATCCTATATCAAAGATTCCTTCCATTT
Source organism: Metallyticus violacea (assembly GCA_030762175.1). Taxonomy (NCBI): domain Eukaryota; kingdom Metazoa; phylum Arthropoda; class Insecta; order Mantodea; family Metallyticidae; genus Metallyticus; species Metallyticus violacea. Next base: position 62,760,577 of record CM060843.1, read on the forward strand.
TTTGAGTTTACTAATGAAAGTTGACCCTTTGGCACATTCTAGTATACTTCTGGCCACTATCGATATGACGTCACTCTATACTAACATTCCCCATCATGAAGGATTAGCTGCTGTTAAACATTTCTTGGACTCTCGAGCACCTCCTCCTACCCCATCCACAGATTTCATTTGTCATTTTGCTTATCTGGTCCTCACACGCAACGCGTTTAGTTTTGATAATAAACATTATCTGCAAATTAAAGGTACTGCAATGGGCACCAGAATGGCACCGTCTTATGCCAATCATTTTATGGCTCGCTTAGAGGAGGAATTTCTTAAGTCAGAACCTTTGGCACCATTATTATGGCTGAGATATATTGCTAATATATTCGTGCTTTGAACTCATGGCTCAGAATCTGTCGATCAGTTCCTTACTAATCGTAACTTCAAATTTTCAGTTAAGTTCACTTCTTCTGTCTCTCCCAATTCGTTCCTAGATATTGATATTTCTTTATGCAATGGCTCTTTTCTTACATCTGTGCACATTAAGCCTACCAATTTACAACCGTATCTTCATTTTGATAGCTGCCATCCCTTGTATATCAAAGATCTATTCCTTTTTCTCTTTCAATCCTTGGTCATCTGTTTGTAACAAATTTTCATCTCTTGAACACATATATTAAAAACCTTACTCAAAAGTTCCAAAACCAAAAGTATCCTTCCTCTCTTTTAAAATTCTGTATAATCCCAGCGCACAAAACTTTCCAATGTAAACCTAAAACTTCTAACAAGAACTTCATTAACCTTGTTACTACTTACTTGCCTGGAATTGAAAGCATCAGAGCTATTTTGAAAGAATGTCACGATACTTTGTTAATGCACTCGTCTTTAAATTATTTTTCTAAATTTGTACCCCGCCTTACTTTTAGAACCCCCCCTAACCTTAAAAGTACATTTCGCCGATACCTATCTTCTCCGAATTTACCACGTCCCTTTGCTGACTCATTGGCAAGGGCCAACGCCCTAAATGTAAAACCTGTGCGTTAATTATGCCTTGCCATTCATTCCTCAGCCCTAATTTACCCAGAGAAATCAACATTTCTTCATTTGCTACCTGTTCTTCCAAGAACGTCGTATATACGTTATCTTGTAAGCTTTGCAAAGCATTTTATATTGGTTTAACTTCTACTGTTGTTTCGCTACGCATGAACAATCATAGACGTTCTGTTAAAACCAAGTCTCCCTTGCCGGTTACCCAGCATGCCTTATCTCACTGTAAGGATTTTTATGATGCTTTTAATCTAACTCTTATTGATGCGTTACCTACACAATGCTCTGAAAGTTTACTCAGAGATAGAGAAATGGCAGCTATAATTTTACATAAAGCGCGTATACCACCTGGTTTAAATCTTACGTATTCATTTTTTTTCCCACACTCTCATTTCTAGTTTCGTCTGTTTCCATGTATAACGTTACCTTCGACACTCAATATTTACTTTTATCACCGTCACTTGTCTTCTTGTCATATGACTCCACGAGTCCGAAATATAGCGATCTCAAGTGTGATTTTTTTCTTAGTGTTTTATCCTTCTCTATTATTATAATTACTGTTAAATATATGTATATATACATATATAAACATATACGAGGGTGGGTCCATAAGTTTCCGGCCTAACCATTTTCTAGATATGATAAAGACATTTTTTTTTAATTCTTAGATACAGTGCAAAATGTGCACTGCTGCATTATTTACTAGATTTACGCTTCTGGTTACCTTAAGTAACACATTTGTAGTCGTATAATTAGTAGGCATTTTCGAACAGTTGGATCCTAGGTCACAGATATGAATCCGGCTGACTGGTATACGATTACCTCAAAGAAAGAGTATTGCTAGTAGACCTGACACTCTTGAAGAAGTAAAACAATCGATATCAGATGTAATTGAAAGCATTCCTATGAATACATTTACTAATTCAGAAAAACTACTACTTCTAATTGAATTTTAACTTTTTAAACTTTTCTTGTCTTTTTTTACAGTATTCTTGTTTATTCTTGTTATAATGAAATAGCATTTCTCTACAAACAAAATGGCTGTATTTATTTTTGCAGAACCTAAAATTTTACAAAATGATGGTCATTTGAAACTGGAACTAACTCCAGAATTACGAAGGACAAGAATATGTATTTTTTTTTTAATTTCTGATCTATTGAGAGCTCTGTGGCTTTTTAGACATTACGAAATGTGAATTTCATACGTTTTACTGAAATAATCCAATAATTTTATACTCTTTAGTATTAATGAAAATGTGACGTTCCCTATGTCCTACACATTGCTTTTATGGTGATTATTTTTTTGTTGTAGGTGAACATCCAGCAGCTATGCAGCATGGAGGGCAACTGAGGCTTCAGTACCCGGTCAACGTATTTCTCTTCAGTGTCATCATAACCCTGATCGGATCCTGAACATCTCGCCACGCATCTTATTAACAGAACCCTTTCTATGACATCGTTCTACACATGTTGTTTAATCGTGGTGGACTTTTTGTAAAAATAACATAAAGCTAATATAAATAACAGAAAAACATTCTCATTTATATATATATATTTAAGGAGGCTGGAAGGATGTAGTTCGAATTATGATAATATAAAAAATGGCGAAAATTACACGAACGATGCTAAGACCGAATAAACTGTGGAGAGGAAGTGAGATAGTCAACGTCATGTTTCAATTCCAGTTTGTTTTGATCTTTTCACCCTCCAAAAAAAAAAAGACAATTGCAGAAACATTTTGAAAAATACTAAATGGTTAGCTCTTGTACGCATAGTTTTGTCCTCCCCTTACGTCATAATTATTATTGTTGATTATTATTAGTATCTATGATTGGACAATATATTATATTGCCGTGTAATATAAAGTTGATGTGAAGCTATGCACGCCATATTTGCAATTAGATATTGGGAATAATTATTATTGTAATTATTCTAGAGGTAAGGGGCAAGAAGATGGTTTGTGGGCCAGCGCGTGAAGAAGGAACGGTTTGTTTTTCATACTTTTGCTGGTTCTCCTGCTCCATAAGTATGTATTTAGGTTAATAGTTGGTGTCGATCGTATTTAATGCAACATCAGATACCGAAATGTCACCATTGTCAAACACATGTATGGCAACTGTCATCAACGTCTGTTCAGAGTAAAGAGTAGGTTATTTTCACTCATGTCTGTGTGCTCTCTCTCTCTTTCCCTCTATAGGCGCCGACTTCACAGGGCAGAGGGAAAATTACTCTCATCTATTTCAAGCCAATGACCTCTGAAACATCCCACGAACAATTTGCTTTGTTTGTCAAATGTGAAGTAAAGTTTTAAAATGTTTATTTTTTGTATTTACTATCTGACTACAGTATATATTTTAGAGAAGTGGGTTAGATTTTTTATGCCAAGATATTAGCAGCCAAGGAGATTCGCACCTGTGGTCTGACAGGATATAGTAACACAGATATTAAGCATCCCTGTATACGTGATTCGAGTCCCTGGCTAATCCCATGTTTTTCCTATGAGTTCAAAAGTGTTAACAGTATACCAGCAGATCCCGAATTTCTGTCCGTTTTCCTCGAGGTTAAGTGAACATAAGAATATTTATTGCTGCTGCTGTGAAAAAAAAAGCATAATAAAGGGTTTGGGTTAGGCAACACATTGAGAAATAAATTCATGTATTATAAAATATATTACCTTAAACTTTAAATATTTTACATAATGTACAAACATTAGTGTGTTACCTGTACATAAATGCAAAAAGTGATTGTATATTTAATAGATTTAAAGTAAAGTGATCAAACAACGTATATAGCAAAATTATAATCATATTTAATGTATAACGTTTGACATTAAGCTGAATACTTGCAAAACGTAATAAACATGTAATTAGTAAAAATATTTTGTTCATTTGCTTTATTTTAGGACACTTTTTAAGATTTCTTGGTCAGCATCATTCCATTCAATTCAGAAAGCAAACGATTGATAATTTTTTCTCAGACGCCTCTTTTTTCAGGCTTGAGGATTTTTACGTGCTGTAAGTGTACTACACGGGATCATCGACTTTACTTCCCTTTCGAAGGATGTTTACAGCCTAAAAAGCAATCGACCCTGGTCAAGTTTGAGCTCGCGACCTTGGGTCTACGAAACAAATGTGGATACCACTAGACTACCAGGACCAGAAAATATTTTCCAATACATATATATATATATATTATATATACATATATAATATATATAATATATATAATATGGCTGCAAATACAGTACACCTTGATTAGGTTACATATTTAATACATTAAATGAAGTTCACCTGTATGTTGTTGATATTATTTGTCACGTTAATTATTATTTTTTAAAAATAACGTGGAATGAATAACCACAGTGATCGAGAAAGAATATTTATTGTGGAGCAGTATACACGTCGAGATGTAGAACCGAATCTGAAATCAAATTCCTCCCATACCGTATGCAACTGCGAGAACGGCATGAAAAGACACATAATTCATGAAATATTTTTCCAACAGATATTTTGTTCATATCACATTCTTTGCGACATGTCTCTGATCTGATTTTTCTGGGGTGAGTATAAAACCTTTTGAAACACAATTCCTATATTACCATTACCTTTGACAGATCATTTTCATCCACTTCTTCCCTGAGATATTGAATTGTTCCCGTATATCTGAAATGCTTTAAAATTCAGGAGCTGAAAGGAGAAAGGGTGAATGTAATAATTTTGGGAAATTGCGTTTTTAACTAGAAAAACAAAGGCTACCAAGGGGAAATATGAAGTATTTTGAAAATAATGAACTTATTACTATGGAATACACTAGAAGTAAATAAAATTAATGCATAATCATTTGAGAGGAAAAAATAGCATATTACTATTTTAATAAGTCCTGAGTTTAGGATTAAACACTCTGAACATTAGAAAATAAATTCACAATAATAAAACAATAGAAATTAAATGTAAATAATGTGAGTCATGAGTAAATAAATCACTAAAATTATAATGTGAGACTGTATAAGAGTCCGGTACCTATTCTCCATTGAAAAAGTCAATGTTGTTATTATCATCACCATAATCAAAGATGCATGGCATTGGAACAAACACCTTTAAGTCAGGTAGTTTCTTTGCTGTGTTTCTAAATGCTTGGATCCTTGGAATAAAGTACCGCGGAGTGAAGGTTCAATTTCCTTGGACTGTATCCTTCCTGAAGTTGAACGCTGTAGACAGGGTGGAGCTCAAAACAATTATGAACTTCCAATTATTTTTACGTTTTTGAATGATAATCATAGTATCTGTCTTTTATATAGAGAAGGATGTTAAAGTCTTTGACCATCCCCCTGGTAACTGAAACAGCTTGAAATGTGTGCATAATTTTAAGCTTGGTGTGACCCAAGTCCCTTTCACATGCCATCATCTGATACTAAACACAGACTGAGAAACAATGCAATTATTGGAAATGATCTTGTATAGCAGCAGCTTTGACCTTACTCTTTCATCTGTCTCAATAGTAAGCACATTGTTATACTAAAGCTGGTATTTCTTTAAATCCGATTCAGAGAAATAATAATAATAATAATAATAATAATAATAATAATAATAATAATAGTTGATAAAATATCCAGTTTTTACATTTGCCCTTTCTTCTCCGAGTTCCGGAATTGTTCGCTCAGATGGTGGGTATCTATGCAACTCTGCCCGGAAACGTTCACTTACTGCACGGGTGGACACGCAGAGACAAATTCCAGTTAAAATATGCCCGCAAAGCACAACAGCGAAGGATTGCAATACTTATCGATCGATGGCGTTACGTTTTTACGACACTGGATTGCTGTTCGTCGCTTAGACATGAAGCGATGCGGGTTGCAAACCTCTTGTTTGACTCGGCGTTCGCCAACCCTGACTTACTGCTTTCAGATTCGGTTCTTCATTTCGACCCATCCGTATTGCTTCACATAAATATTCTTTCTCTATCACCGAGAGCCATAACGAGATGATTAAAACCCGCTGTATTTCTCAGAAACAATCGAAGATACAAATAATATAAACATAGTCAACTTCTTTAACATGCTAAATATGTAACTAATTTTGGTATACTGTATGTGCGATAAATAATTACTTTTTTATTTCCGTAATGAGAATTAGTTTTTATTCTTCATTTCCTATTCACTGCAGCAGCAATACTCTGTCTTCATTCAACTTCGATGTAAAGGAACTAGAAATCCTGACTAGTTATCAAAAATGAATCTGTCACTGTATTTATCTTTCTGTTCCACTTTTGTTCTTCCTATACTCTCATTCTTCTTCTGAAAAGACGACAGGCAAATCGAAGAAGGTAAGAGAAGTCCCAGAATGAAGGAAATAAGAACAAAAGAGAAACAGAAGTAGATGTGGATATCTCTCTCTCTTATCTCAAGGAGAATGGGAGAAGATAGCAATAAAAGATTATGGAAAAAGACCAGCAATCCAGCTTTTTCTGCTCGATGAAGAGTACAGATTAGGAGAAAAATAATGTGGGGGGAAACAGAAAAGGAAGTGAATTATTCTTCGACTTTTCTTCTACTTACGGAGGAAGAGGAGAGGGGGAATGAAAATAATAATAAACCTTTACTGTTAGGAGAAGTGAGGATGATGAAAGTAGAACAAATTAATAAGGAAAATTTGTATGTATATTTTATATATTAATTATTAACATCCCATGATCTTATTTACATTTGAAGATGAGTTTGTGATTATGAATGAAAGAATTGTTAGCTATAAGATCTCAGAAACAAGAAATGTGTTCTATAACGTAAAGAGAAACTCCAGTGAGAAACCTTAGTCAGGGAGCTTGACCCAAGCAGAGTTCGAACCTGGACTATCTCTTTCGCAGTTGGCTTTAGACTGTAGGTTTGTATGTTTGTGCACGCACCTGCACGAATGCCTCTGAGAGAGAGGCAGTGAGAGAGAAAGTAATTCTGTGCTTCCGTTAATGATGTACCTTTCTTGAAGAACAGGAGAAGAGCAAACAGAAAAAAATCACAGATGAGACTCGAATACAAGTTTCAACATAGAATAACAGAAAGAGATAGCAGAGGAACGTTAAGAAGAAAGGAGTAAAAATAGAAGAATAAAAAAAAGGAAACTGGCTACCACGATGTCATTTTCTAGGTTGAGGTAAAGAGGTCGAGATAAAAGCCTCAACCAGATACTTGATTACAACAAGATTCGAAAGGTGTTCTTTCGTGTTTCTGACTGGTTAGGAATGAAATTAACAAATATTGTGTGCAGGTGATGGAGTAAAGGAAAGAATTTCCCTTTGCTCAGCCCTGTTAAGAATTGCTACATAAAATAAATAAAAATAAATATTGTTTTAAAACTGAAAAATATTGGCAAACATCTACAATTTCAGTCGAAAACACAGAGTAAAGCCGGAGGGCAGGCGATTTTGATTTATACATTTTAAAAACCATTAACAAAGCTCCAAGAGTTATTTAAGAAGTTCTCGGAATGAAGTGCTCTTTTGAAACTGTTCGTATTTCTCAATAGCAGTGATGCACTTTGCCTAACAATGTTCTAAAGCCTTTACCCCATTGCAGAAATTAGATTCCTACAGAGTTGCAAAAGATTCCTTAATTAATGTTTCAAGTTCTTCATCGGATAAAAGTCCTTCCCACCAAGAAAATTCCTTATATTTAAATCCAATGTAGTCAAACGTAGGGAATAAGACTGCGATGGTAGCAAAACAAAACCTAGTTCATTGATTATCTGCTATTGAAATGGCATATGTGTGAGGGCGAGCATTTTCTTGGTGCAAGAGCTCTTTCTTCTTTGAAAAACCCGTTCTTTTTGGCATACAGTTTGTCCAAAATAGTATCATAGAAAGAAAATTCATCTTAGAGTGCTAATGATACCATGCTCTTTTCCGCACAGTTCATACATTTGGTCTGCTTTGACGGCGGAGAATCAAGAAATTTCCATTTGTTTCACCTCTGGTTTGTAGCTGTGCATCTATGTTTCATCGCTGTCACGAATCAACGAACAAAATCAGTTGAATCTCTCTGAAAACGCGTCAAACTTTGCTCAGATGTTTGCACGGTATCCATCTTGCAAATAATTTTTTCTAGCATAATTCCTCATTTAAAATTCCTTTTCCTCATATGCCTATAGCTTCAGAATTTCTGATACCTTTAGTCCGCTTTCCTCGAATAACATTTTGTGCATTTCCGACAATTTCCGGTATGGTGACAGATTTTCACGTCCATTACCGCTTAACTTAATAGTTTTCAAGACCGCGTGTGAAGCCAGTGGTCCGTTTGGAAACAGTGAAAATGAAGACACATAGGTACCTAGAGTATTCGTCTTATCTTTGTGAATGTCTTTTGCTGTCATACTCTTCTTCACAAAGAATTAAATTGCCGCACCTTGTTCGACATTTGCCATTTTTCCAACATCAGTAAGTCACTTACTAAGGTGCTTCACCAAGCGAAGCATCGCACAGATGTTTCTGTGATAGATGCGGATTTTGACACAATTGACCTGAAATTACTGCTGCGATCTGTGAACGTTTTCAACGATCGCGTGAGCACCGTGGTTTTGCATTATAAAAAAAAATACTTGTACTGTTTTACTGTTTCGAAACTGCAAGGCGAGAGTTAACTTTCAACTTTGGCATAGTCAGATGACCTTAGTCGATAAATTCGAAACACAAGTCAAGTATTGAGGAAGAATCATCCAGGGCGAAGAAATAGTGTTCGAATACCAGAAAATATCAAAGATATGAAAACTGGATCTCCTGATCTCTCTAGGTATGATTTCCTTTTATGAAAATTTCTAAAAAGTAACCTCATCTTCATGACATTAATAAACTGAAGACTGAAATTCATGAAGAGATGTAATCGATCTCCAATTGATATTGTTATTGAGTGGTGTTTTTTACTATTGAGGCACCACAAGCGGGGACGCTGATGATACATGAGATGAAATGATATATTGGGAAAGGATTTTTTTTTAAGGAAGGAAACGTTCCAGGTCTAAGTTTAGGATACCTCTCCGGCATTTGTCATTTATGAGGACTGAGGAAAACCTAGAAAAAACCTGTCAGGGAGGACGGTCCTGGTGGGATTAGAAGCCCAGACCTCCCGCTCACGACTCCGCGCCTTAACGACCTCGGCAACCCGTGGTGGGCCAATTGATATTGCAAAGAGTTATTAAAAATCTGAATGCAGAAAGGTATAGACAGAGAGAAAGAATGCACATATCATATTTTACGTACATAAAAACTGAGATCACTCCTTTAAAATTAGGAGTTCGTTTATACTGAACCGTACAAAACTATTCTGGTAATTGATTTGACAAAAACAAGCTCATAGTGTGTTGTTGCAAAGGGTAGCATGATGGCGAGCCCGAAGCAGCCAAAACGTCCTTTAATTCAGAAAGCAGACAGAGTAGGAGCGTTTTGAATCCAATATGGTAAGAAAGTTCAAAATACTATTCTTTTTCTTCATCTTTCCGAAATGCTGAAAGCGTCTCAATCATAAAATAAATTTCTCATCCCATTGTAATAGTCAAGATTTCCCAAGAAGCAAAAAGTGAAGTCTTAAACTCAATTGTGGTAGTGTTTCTCATGTATTCACTACAACACATAATGATAAAGTTAGAGCTCACTCTCTCAAGGGAACACGAAGATAAATACTACATTGTTTTCAACATTACTGTATGCACAATGAAGTTTTTTTGTACTTTACAAGAAAGAGAGAAAAGGCGATAGGGGTTTTCAAAACTCATGACAAAACCATCAAGTCTACATATGATTTTACTCTCAGCCAGGAAAAGTTTATCTTCATGCCACAGTTAATAAAATCCCGTACAACACATTTACTCTGAAAATCTAGTACCTCTGCATTGAAGAATAACGTTTTATAATCATATACACTGACATTCAATCAAAATATATTGTCTCGTCGAGTGTATTTAGAGCCGTGTACTAGGGCGTTCTTGTTGTAGAAAAGTAAAAATAACACAATATTTCGATTCGATTACACTCTTCTTCAGGAATCGAATGAAATTAAAACAAGTCAGCAGTAACCTGAGTAGTGGAAGAGGCAATTAGTGCCAGCCTAGCCAATCGGAGCAGTGTGATTAGCAGGTAAAACTGTGTAAAACTAAAACATCTGAAGTGAGGTTATACATGAAAGAGAGACCATGAGATAAATGGATGGCACTGTAAGTTAAAAGTTAAAGTAACAACGTGCTACTATTATTCAATAAAAATAATAAAGTCGAGGAAGGCAGAGCATCAATAAGAGTTAATAAGAAACAATTATCGAAAAGTGAAATCATGAGACATCGAATGCTTCTCAGTTGCTAATTGAGATTTAGTTTTCAATGAACATTTGCGATTCTTTCACTCAAGACATGCATCCTCGTTAACAGACTGCACCAATCCAGCTAATGGAAAAAGGGGAAAATTATCAATAAACAATTCACTCGTAAAGGTTAAAAAATACATAAGCGGGGCAAATTTTGCAAAATTACTGAATTCGCCATACTCTCTGTGTCTTACTCTTTCAGTTACCTACTTGTTAACACCACCCGCCAATGCAGCCTATTCTTCGTGATACAAGAGAATTTTTGGATGTCCAACTGTTTAGTTGAGAAAACAAATTGTTTCACAGCTGAACCCTGTTCCGCAAAAGTATGGTCTAATACTTTACAAGCTATGAACTTGTAACTTGTAGTAAATGGTAGAAGTCTGTTCTACAAAGTTTCTTCTAGTTTTTCAATTCTATGCTTATAAGTGTACAAGTGATTTTTCATTATTTGTCCCACAGATGTTTAGAATTAGGAATGCTCTTTTTATAGATTTCTCTACATGGAAAGTGAAATTGTGATATCTGTTTAATAAATTTGGGAATCAATCACCAATCAATTGAAAGTGGTGATGTTTATGAGAGTAACAACTTATGTGTATAAAGAATGAATATTTGAGTACAATGAAAACTTTAGATGAAATGCAATAAAGTAGGCTTACGAGCATGTTTGACATTAGCATTTTGTTTCAAATGCATATTATAATCCGGTATCTTAGTTTATATTGTTTTTTTTTTATGGTTCTCGGTAAGGAAAATAATTTCTTTCCTTACCTCATTCTGTTCTAAAATTATTTCTTTTGACGCCATTTTTGCAATTTTTTTACTTGCAATGAAAAGTTAACTGTCAAACAATATAAACAAATGGATATAAATATAAATAATCAAATTGACTAATGATGTAAAACAATCGAACGCAATATGAAGCTGCAATCTTCTGCAATCTCTCGACTGAAATTGATGCTGCGACATTGCCATATGATGAAAATACATGACCCATCATCAAAGTGCGCTATTATGCTTGAATATTGACAAATACATTCAATATTTCTGAGAAAAAATCTTACTCGTATAGCAGGTCTGATAATAATCCTTTCTGTACATTAAAATGCCTATTTATCACTGATGACTGGACATTACCTAAGATGGCAAACAGCTGTTTCTCCGTCTTCTTTTATATAATGTCACTTGTAACTTTTGGCTGATACTGTACATTCTTTCGTGGAACAGAAAGTTACAACCCCATACTTAACAAAGACTTGTACTAATTAGACCATGCTTTCGTGAAGGCCCTTGTAAAACTAATTTTATTTCAATGGTGCAACTTTCGTTGTTATTTTTAACTTACGCGTCCCAAAATTAAGTTTATCATTTGTAAAATCGAAGCTAGACTGGTTGAAATAGTAGCAAGATATTATGTATTATTGTGTCAGCATTTTTCAATTCTATCTTGACGGCAAGTCGACTGGAGGAGTTGTCCAAGCGAGAGCTTAGTGCTGTTATTATATTCCTGAACGCGACGCATGTGCCTGTAACTAAAAGTCATCGTCAGTTGGTGAATAGAAGTCTATGAGTGAGTCGTAAAGAGTGTGGTAAAATGGTGCTCACAATTTCGAACAGGAAGAGTGAGAATAGTTAACTGCGCAGGATGGCAGACCTTAGCCAAGAAATGCCCAACTCTTTCCAGCTCTGAAAGAACATGTTCAAAGATATCAAAACTGCCAGGAGAGAACATTTTAGACAAATGCAGACTATGTTGGAAAAGAGACACACAGTGTATATTGTGTTAGAGAAAAATAACATATAAAGCTGTTTTGGGGACAATTTCCGTACTTTCAACTACTTTCGGATAATAGAGGCGAATAATGTATCAAAACAAATTATTCCTGGGGAATAGGCCCCCTTTCCTCTCCCACATAAGTAAAGTCAAACATAAACATGCGTGTAGTATTTGCATTTGACCTACTCCTTTTAATGGACAAACAGGGACATGCATCAGCGTGGTCCGTTATGTATGCCTGTCCTCATTTGCCTCGCTGTTGCTATCTTTCATGGCATCACGGTTTGATGAGGGTCATTCAAAAGTAAGTTTCTCTATTGCAGGAAAAAGATTAACTTCACTTTTCTTTCAGTAATAAAATGCATGTTTTAAAGTTATCAGTATTATACTGCTTCAGTGTCATTTCTCTACATATCACATTTGCCAAGCATTATCGGTATCGTAGCACAAATGTTTCTATACCTGTATGTCCTGTTTGCACAGTATTGCGATTTTCACTTCATCATTTTCCAATAGCTGTCCTCTGAGGTGCTTCTTGAGTACGATATAAAGATGGAAACCATCCGAGACGAGGTCGGAATAGAAGGTGAATAACAGAAAATTTCCCATAATCCTGGGTTCCTTCATGAATGTGGGCGAGTATTGTTATACAGTAAAGCCAAAAAAGGTTTTCGTTTATCACGGCTGTATGTTGTATCAGGATCTCAAGTAGCTTTCAGTATCTGTGATGAATTAATGCAGCAGCAAAGTCCCTGACACTCTCAAAACATTGTAACTGTAACCAGCATTTCCCGTTCAACTCATGCAGGTTTTCACATCATGGACCTTGCACGAGAACTTCGAACTATTCACCCACAGAGATTAACTCATGTTTAATATTCACAGAAATTGCGTTTTTTATTTTAAAAAAATATATGGTTGCAGGCAATTCACTATTACACACGCTGTATACTACCACCCTGTGATGTTGGTTAAGCACTGCCAAAATAATGAGCGACATTTTTAAAGGACACAGGAAGGGATTTTTCAGAGTTCCATATTTTGTATGGATTTTTCTGGGACGTTTACGATGATTGCATTGCTGTTAAGTTACTATGCATACCAAATTTTATTCAAATTGGATAAATACTATGCGAGTTATAAATTATTGCATAAAATTTATTACGTAAACATGTCGTATAATCAAAGTTTCCCATGCAGCACCTGAATTGATAAAATTAGTTGAATTTTTGCAATTGAAGCTTTGAATCACATAAAAATTTGTATAGAAAGAAATTTTAAATAAATTTGATGCTTAAACTGTGATAATTTTTTAAATCTCTAAGAAAATTTAATCGTTATAATTAACTCTTTACTCGTTAATTTTTTTTAAAACTATAATTGGTGTTGGCATGTATTTTTTCCTGCAGAATATACAATGGGTACTTCTGCAATTCTTGGAAAATTTAATTTAATTTTAACAAAATATTTTATGATTGGGACATTTTGAATATATGAAAATTAAATTTTGAGAAAAACGCCGTTTTATAAAAAAAAAAGTATGCTGGAAAACGGTGTGACTTAAAAGCTTTTGTTGCTCTTTAAATAGCTGCAGGACATGCAAACATTGACTCTCTGTGAACGCTCAAAGGCTCAAGGAACAATTTGAGGCAAAAAATTCGATTTTTGAACGGTTTGGGCCAAAAACTCGCTCCAAGTGTTCCATTACAACTTCTTCAGGGCTACAACACATTCTGATGAAATGCTATATCCAAAATACATCACTATTGCTGTTTGTTTTTTCAGAGATAAAAATGGGTAAACCTACTTAATGTATGGCCTCGCAATCCCCGTGTCTTTTAGCAATAAAACTGATCTCTGATTGCACATTGCAAAACATATTTCAGTACCCAAGAGCTTGTTACAATGAGGAACAACAGAAAAATAATAAATAAAAGTTGACTTACAAAAACTACGACAGAAGAATCAAGAAAGAGTCAAACTATGTTACAGAAGTTTCTCTAATTTACCACAGTTCGCATAACTACATTATTTCCTTGTCAAGAACACGAAACGATTATTCATAAGATATAAGAAGTAAAAAATATACATCTATTAATCCCTCTATAACTTTGTGCTACAGATTTCTTCTTAGAAAAATCCTATTCTCATGCTTAAAATTAAAAGTTGGCGCCTATAGGTATAAAAACCTTCCTGCCAGTGGTGGTTTCAGATTATGAAGCTGGAAAACAAATTTCCCCTGCGTGTTTTATTAAACAAAAATATTTTATTAAAACTATTTAAAAGCAACCAATTTGTTCTGTAATGAATACTTTCCGTACTAATAACCTGATTTGCTGCTCCTTCCTAGTTCTTGTATTCTAGAACCGCCACTGATTCCTGATGTTTGTTGTTTGTTGTTGCCTTTTTTAAATATAGCATTGCAGTGAACACGCATTATCAGATATTTTTTTACTAATAATAATGTATCATTTCCTTACTGGATTACAAAAGTTTAAAATAAGTAATTAGGGGAAAGTTTAGAAATCAAAACCAATTAATGAACACGTCTAAATGTTGTTACCCATATTCCACTCTTGATTTCACTCTGTAAAGAATGTTTCACTCTACTGCACCGTATTTCTCCTTTTTATTAACTCTATTGTATTTTCCCATATAAGTTAATTCAGTATGTTTATTGCCTGTTTTCCTTTTGTTGTTCTGTTTTAGTATTTCTGTCTTACTTTAACTGCCTTAGTAAAACTAAATCCATAAATTAGGGTATGCGCTATAAATATTGCTACATTATGCTAAAGTTTTATCTTTCGAGATCTACTATTTAATTTAAGATATTGCTGTAGATAAGAGAAATTTAAAAGTATAATATACACATATAGAATATAATAGCAATATAAAAGTAAAAAAGTGAGAGAGAATTAAGTTTCTATGGTAGGTAACATCAAAAACTGTGTTTCAATAACAACTGTTACAAATAGTAAGATGAATACAAAACACAAAATATGAACGATATGGATAGAAGAGGTCTTGAAGAAGTTATGGAAGCATAAACTTGAAAACACTTCTCTACGGCTTCTATGAAGAAAAGTTGCACCAAGCGATAGGAAAATTATTCAAATGTTGTTTTAATGGGATTTCCCAATCCCATTTTGTGCTATTTTTGCCAGAATTTTTATAATTTTTGTCTTTCTTATAGACATGAAACATGAACATTCAAACTGAATTATTATAGTGATTTATTTATTTGTTTCATTTTAACATCTCAAGTCATTAGCGTCCAATTCAAATCAGTGCTTGAAACGGTCGATAAATTTTGCTCAGAGGCCTCTTCTTTCAGGCTAGAAGCTCTTTTACGTACCGTAAATCTACAACAGGGAACCAAAGTGCTGATTTCCCTTCCGAAGGAAACCGTAGCTAGAATTTTACGCCCTAAAAAGTCATCGACCCTGGCCGGCTTTGAGCTCGCGGTCTACGGGGTAAGTATGGTTATCACTAGATCACCAAGACAGACATACCATAGATATAATGAATCTGCCTGAGGACTCCAGCAATTAACCCATTCAGTCATAGCAGTTAATGTTGAAAAGAGAGACAGCATGTATATGCTGTTAACTTTTGGATTGGTTTTATTAAAATTTTGAATTTGTGTGTTAATGATTTTAGCTAGAAATTCAATCTTCGTTTAGATATGTTCCTGGAGAGTGGATTCGATTCGATTTGGGATTAGTAGAAATGTCAATGAATTACATCATATAAGAAGAAGCATGAACTAAAGAAGATATTGAAGACAGATATTTGTGTAGAACAAATTTACTTCCTCCGATTCAGAATGTGGTATGGAAATGAAAACAATGAGTGGAAGTAACTGTTGATCTGTAGTAATATATGGCAGGTTTCATAAGTTTCTGGCTTAACTTACTCTTAGAGTAAGAGAAATAAAGCAATCATGCAATTTTTTCAACATAGTCGCGTTTATTTTAACACAGTTTATATATTTATGAATGCATTTCTGTGCCTTTGAGAAAATAGTCTGAACCTTTATCTGTAATGTGTTCTAAACCGGTTTCTTTCTTCTCATTATAGTCATTAAATGTTCTTCCTCATAGTTTTTTCTTCGATTCTGAAAACAGAAAATAATCGCTAGGTGTCAAATATGGGCTATTAGGTGGATGGTAAAATACATTGCGTCCATAGTTCTTTACAGCATCCTTTGCAGTCTGGTGCATTATCGTACAGAAGGCGAACAGCATAGCTCAGCATACCTCGTCTTTTTTCTTAAATTGCTGCTCTATTTGTGTAGAAGGCTGCATTATTTGTCTGTATTAACAATGGAGTTTCTCTCGTTGAAATCAACCCCTGCACTACCATAAAATAGTGGCAATGGTCTTTCACATGGACTGGACAATCTTTGCCTTCCTTAGTGGCGCCTCATCAGATTTACGCCATTTCATGAACTCCCTTTTAGAAAGTGGATCATTCCTCTCCCATATTCTTGCTTTCAGAACTTCCTTCCTGCTTGTTTGTCTCAAATCTTTCACAACACTTCATTAAATATTGTTTTTGAACTCCTATAGAAGTCGCGGCTCCATTTAGCACTGGCCTTTTTATATGGAAATGTTTATGCAAAATCTTGAAGTAAGGTCTAATATTGCAGGATTTCTTTAAAGTTCAGTCTCCTATTCAACAAAGGCAATGAGTTCTGGTGTCAACGACTCTGCTAATCGACACTCCCGTGATTCGTCTTTTTCTCGCTGTAATCTAAACGGTTCCGTCTATTATTTTATCATACAGTACATCTAAGTTGTTTTTATTACTGCAGAAGTACGCCCTACCTTATAAAAATATTTTACCGCACGGTATTCAATTTTCAACTCTACGAAAATTCTCACAGCTCTACTCATATGACTCTCTCCAAGACACTGACAGTTTTAGCGTTGCGCGAGTGTTGAATAATAACAAGCAAGGAAGCTATTTCCCCTACAAAATATTGCGCAGGGTTATGTTTGAGCCGGAACCTTATGGAATCTATCTCGTTAGTGGGCTCACAATAACACCGCCGCACCAACGGTTTGAGCAACTAGTTCATCAGCGAGCTCTGTCTGTTCCTAGCAGTTCATCTCCGCTTAATGATACACAGAGTTGACGTCTGGCGCTCCTCTGCTAGACCTCTGTGGGAGAGCCCAGCTCTCAAGTCACAAGCGACCTATCCAACCTGTTCAGACAACTTCAACACATTATTCTTCAACGCATTGCAGAACTTCAACGTCACATCAACACAGTACAGGAAGTCGTACTGTCGTGCTGTGCCTCCTCCAGTCCTTGACAGACTGGAGGAGGCACTCCATTCAATGACAGACTGAAGCGACGAATTCAGAACGGTAAAGACTCATCGAAAACAGCAGCCTAAAGTATTCTAGCCATACATAACGACAATGTCACCACCATCACCACCACATAAGACGAAATACCCGCCAATCTTGCAGACAACTCAACGGTCACAATTACATACAGATGGCTCCTCAGGCCCAACAGCAACATGGGTGGCCTCTACGCAGCATATGGATCAATCATATCGACGACATGGCGAACAATAAATTGATAATTCAAGAAATACATTCCTGTAATACTCCCAGTAACTTTTCCTCAGATCCCCAGGTATCCCTCCGGGTCTTGGCTATGTTTGCTACCCGAAACCAGCGTTCACCTGCCATCGGCTAGCACCTCAGCATCTAATCGCAATTAATGAGGGTGCTTAGTGGAACCTCACTATCCTATCGCATTATTTCCTTTCTCATGTCACCTCCAATTACTTAAATATATATTTTAAAAAGTACGGCGCTGACTCGGCTATATATCGACTGTTAATAGTGTACTGAGAAGCAGCAAACCACAAACTTTAACAGAGCTTATCATGCATAGAAAGCAATTGACCATCTGCAGTGATGCTCTAGTAGAAGCTCAGCAACTATTAATCTAGCCAAGGGGAAAGAGAAAGGCAAAGGTGCTACATGTAACAGCTGAGTGTTGTAATGCCATTCTGTAATTACAACTGCAGTTCAAAAAAGGTAGAAGGGGAGTATTAAGTCTGCTATATTAGGTAAAAGATTTAATTATTTTCGTATTTGGCTCTGTACAAAAATGTAGTACGCTCAAGAGATGTGAGCTGATGCTATTTTACAGAAGAAAGCAAGCTGCGGCAGGATGTAATCAACTTTGTTCACATTATCAAATACTTAGTATACCTGTACCTATATATGTATGTATATATTTGTTTCTTTACCATAATTTAGGGTTTGTTGCATTCCTGCATCGTATTTTGGAACGAAAGCAGTAAAAGAACAACTGAACTGTAAAAAAGTTTAGATAAAATGCTTTAAAACAAATAGCTCTAGAGAAACTGCATAAAATGCAGAAAAAAAGCATATAAAATGCTGTGCACATACCTCAGATATATGCTGTTTATCTTAGATATAAACAATTGCTTGAGGCTGATGTGACAACAAATGATTGGTGACTTGAGTTTATTTCTGCATGTTAAACAAATGACTGGATATAAACCCTAAGGTATATGTATTACAGAAAGCTTTTTAAGGCAGTAATGGTCGTGAACCTTATCTTAGGATAACCGATTTATGTTTGAGTTTTATTTCCCACAGATATTACTTTTGTTTCACCTATAGTTAACCTTTCTTACAACTCTGCCTTTATTTTATGTCCGTAGTTACGAGTCAGATACAGGTGATATCATCGAGCCCAAGCGCTTTGGCTGGGGGCATACCTTATCTACACACGTACTGTGAGACAAATTAAGGGAATATAACGTCCCATTGGTCATAAAAAATAGAATTCTTTTCTAACCCCTTAGAACTGACTCGATTGCATATATAAAATACAGAATACATTACTACACATAGAACCTTACATAAAATAAAGGGTTTATTTTTAGAAAATTTGTTTCCTTTTGATGGCCTGTTTCGATACAACGAGATGTCATGCCAACTTACAAGAAGAGATTAAAATAATTGTTTATTTGAAATTTGATTTTAAAAATGTGATAAACCAAATATTAACGTCACTGCAAGTATAAAATTAATACCCCTAAAAAGTACAGCCATATATACATCTGCTAACTTTTTATAGAACTCTTCATGCTATACTCCGATATGGGGAACGAAAGAATTCACAAGTGTTTGGCTCGTTGCTGCAGTAACACAGAATCAAACTCGCATTGCGACGTTGCTACTTAGTTGCCACTTCCATTTTGAAACAAAGGAATGTTTTACAGCGTAATGCTTGACCGGCGATGTCATTTGTTCCTACTCAAAGTACGCTTCGCACTTTGAAACAAGTTGCCATCGTCCATGGGTTCTTTAACAACACTTGTTTAAAGAAAGGGACTTTCTGTTGTATTTTTTTTTCCCGAAAAATTTAGGTCAAATTAATTTACAGTCTGTAAAAATAAAATTACCAGCCTTTTTCTATAAGAAGGTTCAAAATCCCCTTATGTCGCATATGTTTGGGCCTGTTCATTATTTAGTATATGCTTAACTTTGCCACCCCGCACAAATGTGGCGAGCATTTACATTTTCGGCTTTCAAAAATTACAACAAACGATTTAGAAACCTCGCGCTCGATGTCACAATTTCCTTGTCACGCTATTTGGTACTAGCACTTTGACAACCAGCTATAACTAGATCGCTTTGCAATTGCAGTTCACCACGCATGTGTGAAAAGTAGGGAAAAAATCTTCTAATACCGACTGGCCATTCCTCTTCCATTCTACATATTTCCGATAGAAATAAGGGGAAAAAGTCATGTCACTCGCTTACAGAGCAGTTTTTAATATTCATGCGATTTGAAATGCAGAATCAGGGGTTGTGCGACAGAAAATTCCAACAGGGTGCTAAAGTGCAACTAGCAACCTGAAATATACTGTCATTCTCTTTGCAATGTGTTTTAAGTAATGTCGTAGCTATTCTCAACACGTGAATACGTCATCTTTTTATCATTGCATCCTATTATATGTCTGTAAGTGTAAAAATAGCGACTGCTGATTACAGAAATATACATTAAAGGTTTTTGTCATTTTAGCCTCTTTAAACTTTAAAGGCATTATGCAATGATTAGGGCGTTTTAAAGCACGTTTTTGAACCGTAAATAAGAGAGTCAAATACAGCTTTCTTCTCAAAGGTGTCTGCACTTTCATTTCCAGTAAATAACATAATTTCTGCATTCATACTGTTGCTAATAAAATAGTGAATTATATTTCCTGGAAGGAATGTTATTTATATATCTTCCGCGTGAAATTCGATAAGGGGCACCTATAAGGGCGTGAACTTTAAGACGTAAAGGTGCAAACTGACATGTTTGTTCTTCTTTCGGACCCTCACTTAGTGATGAATCCATAACTGACGCACAGATTGAAACATTCTTTTATTTTGTTTCTGTTAAGAAAAGTTACCCTTAAACTTTGCACTGGTGCTTCGTTAAAGAACCTCTTATGGGTCAGACAATTGTATTATAAGTTACGCAACGGTACCATGCTGACGAATGCTAGAGAGTGATGCAATAGAATAGTGATATATATGTTGGTATTTCAATAATACGCTTAGAGTGAACAGGATGTGGGTGGGGCCTCTACATAGGTATGCTTCTGCGTTCAACTGGAAAGTTACGTCTTGGATCCCACAGTGCCTTCTGTGGTTTCTTAGTTTTATACAAAAAATGCAAAAGTGAAATCTAGTGAATTTATATATTTAAAACACATGTTAGTGAGTATGGGGACGGGGCGTTGTCAACAGATGGAACAATATTATTTAGCAACCTTTGTGAAGTTAATATGGCGGCTGAGAAAAAATTTTACAGCACAGCAACATATCGGCGAGAGAAACATAAACTTGCGGTAGAAAATGCTGGCAAAAAGAAAAAAATACGAATTACTACTGGTTCAAAGTGTAGAGACAAGTGCATAATTCGGGTATCTCTTTCCAATTTTAAAGGATTTCTGTGATATGTTAGTGTCTGTGAAGTAAAGAAGATAAACATCCCATAGTTAAAGAAAATTCTGGAAAGCTACATCGCCATTCGATTCCGGACTATTCAGCACCAGGATATTCTCTTGTGCTCTGAGGAAACCATAGAACGAATAAGAGACAATGTCGAAGGAAGGAGCACTTTGTTCCTAACGAACGAAACGACCTAAACTGAAAGTTGCCATGGCCAATGTCATAGTGGGAATGCTAGAGCCGGGTGGACCAAGTAAAAATGTTTGCTCACTTTAAAAGTTTTACTGAAAATAATTTATTGAAGTTCCTGTATTCTATCCGAAAAAGCTGTGCTCTTGCTAGGGTCTGAAGGGGTTGTCACGAAGACATGCTGCTTTTTGTTACAGATACAGCCGCATACATGATTAAAACGGCAAAAATGTATCGAGGGTTTCTGTTCGAGTATGGTGCATACGACTAGTTTGGCGCATGGTCTATATAGAGTGACAGAAGAAGTGAGGTCTTACCTTCCACAAGTACGTGAACTTATTTCAAGTACAAAAAGTTATTCGTTAAGTCTCCTTCACGCAGAAAAAAATGTCTAATGTTTGGTTCCGAAATCAACAACACTGCGATGGGGCACTTAGACGCTTGTTCTTACTATTGTAAAAAGTTAACTTGAAATCTATTACGAATTTCCTTAGCATTCAATAAGCCAGCGATGAAATGGAAGAAAAACTAAGTTACATCAAGACTTTTTGACTTTTATTATTAATCATTAAACGTCTTCAAGACTCTTTCAAGACTCTCTGAAATTTTTTGTTGAAATGGTTAGGAACATTGAGAACAGATCACGGTGTGCATGGGGACATTGGCAAAAAGGCATAAACGAAATTGAAAACCTAGTTTACGTAACATTGTGCACAACTACTATTGAAAGTACTCTCGGGAGCAAGCTTTAAAACAGCAGAGAAGAATTGATACCCGGCTGTCTGTCATTCTTCAAGTATGTCACTGCGTAAGTGGAAAGAAGTTTTTTCGCTGTGCAAATGTTCTCGCTGACAACCGTCTATCTTTCACATTCGAAAATCTTTGCAATCACACTGTCATCTACTGCAATGATGGAGAGAACAGTTAATTTAAAGTACGATTGCGTTCTATATATCACCAAATTCCATGTCTTGATTATGAAATATATTAAATCCTGAAGGAAATTACCAGCAATGCTGAATATGGCAAAACTTACAAGCAAAGCAGTGAGAAATGTTTAAAAACTCATTTATATCATCAATGAATACGACCACCACGGGTAGCCTAGGTCATTAAGACACGGACTCGTGAGCGGCAGACCTGGGGTTATATTTCCACCAGGGCCGTCCTCCTTTTATCAAGTTTTCCTCAGTCTTGTAGGATGTAAATTCAGGTCTGGATTGCTTCTTCCTTTTAAAAAATTGTTCTCCAATTTATCATTTCATTTCATGTATCATCAGTGTCTACCGCCTGTGATACCTCAGCAGTAAAAACACGCGTTAAACACTGTTTAAAAATAAAGGGCATTTTTAGCTGTAGGTATGCATGTTTAACTGTGTCCAGTATTTCCATATACTTAGAAATAAGGGCCTATATAAATACCTTGAGCAAGCTGCTTTCAAAATAAGTAATCTAGCACAGGAAGAGGTGATACCACAAGAACAATAATAAGAAGTAATGAAGAAGAAGTAAGAAGTTCAGAACGCATACGTGTACAAACACAACCCCAAAACACAAATAACTTAACAAGAATAGAAAATATACGTGATAACTTTAATTAAATCAACAGGATGATAATGTTAGAGGATAAGATAAAGGCAAGGAAGAAGGGAGTGATGAAGGAGATAAAGATACCCAAATTTATAATAGACGGGGGTAATTTTGATTTACAACCTGAAGTAGAGAATGGGGAAGAAGGTGAAAGCTTTTACCTATAAGAGGTATGGGATCGGGAAGAAGATGGAAGAAAGAAGATTACAGAAAAATATTAAAGGGTGCTGAAGATCCACGGGAATAGGCGACGGGAGGAAATGGAAGATGGAGAACTGGTGTCCGGAGAGGAGGAGTAGAGCGCGAGAAATGGTGCAACCAGGAGACCAGGAGGATCAAGAGAGAGGGGAGAAGGGACGGTTGGGAAGAAATTATGGAGAGTAATATGATGGAAGCGAGATGATAGTGTTAAATGAGTTAAGTGTTGGGATAAATAAATGAAATGTGTAGGAAAGATTAATAGTGAAAATGAACTTTAAGTGAAGTAAGTTGTTAAAGAGAAGGTGATTATTATGATTGAGATGAGTTAAGGAGACTAGAAACAATTAAATGCAACGTTTAATTTAAGGGAAATTCTGCCAAAATACTGAATACCAGTACATACCGCTGGTAACCGGTGGTTAGTAGTAGTACAGTAATGGAATAAATTAATAGGATAGAATAACTCACTACCAGCTATAATTATTACTGGCTCCCAGCAATATTGTTAATTTGGTAGATTTTGTAGATTTTAGAACATTAAATTAGGAAGTAGTTTAGTAAGTTTATATTTTGGTTTAATTTAATTATTTTTAGGTTTTTTTTTACCATTTTATTACATTATTTTAAACTAGTTATTGGGAAAATCTGTAAAATAATATATTAAGAGATTATTGTATTGTATACTTTATAATAATGAATGTAAAATTTGATAAACACGCCCTGTATTAGGAAACCAGATACCAGGGTGGCGTATACAGATTTTTTTTTTTGGGGGGGTCCAGTATCCCTGTAATAGCCTCTCCATGTAACTCTACTTATCGTTCTCACACCTCCTCTCATCAGGCACTGTTCTGCTAGAACCTGATTCATGGCCTTAAAAAAAAACGATTGATTTGTTTATTTATCCATGCGTTTGTTAACCATGCTGTAACATTTCCTACTCTTCCATGATACATTCCGAGAATATACTGCGGCATTATACAATAAAATAAAATTTTATTACAACATTTAAGAAAAACTGCAATAACTGAGTGAAATTTCGTAAAACAAAAATTCTATCACATATACAAAATAGTTACTGTTCACTTTTAGATTCATAAAATTGACTGGGGGTACTATAGTTAACAAGAAGTAAGTTTTAGCAGGGTAAGTTCGCTTATAAAAAGCGGGGAATGAAACCCATAAAGCAAAGCTGCTACAAGCTGTGAGAGCTGTATCAACAGAATCGAAATGTATTTCGTTATACTTTCCACAGATGACACTTGCTTAATTCGAAAATCACTTGGAATAAAAACACAGCTCCTTCAAGAGCAAAAAACTGCTCCTTCCAATTTACAACTTCATTTTCTGTGCGTTTTTTTTTTTCTTATCTTAAATGAAATACATAAATGAAATCTATAATTGTCTGCTTAGTTATGTCCTTAAGTGTGCACTCACTTATGGGACGATAAGTAGGAATGATTAGCTAATTCGTTTGTTTATCATCAGGGGAGGCGAGAACACATCTTGTGGGTTAGGTGCTTATACATCTGCAGAGTAGCGTCGTCGCTTTCAATGCCGAAAGTAGGAGATATCTCCTCAGTTGCATAGATGCAGTT
Source organism: Metallyticus violacea (assembly GCA_030762175.1). Lineage (NCBI taxonomy): Eukaryota > Metazoa > Arthropoda > Insecta > Mantodea > Metallyticidae > Metallyticus > Metallyticus violacea. The sequence goes on from CM060843.1 coordinate 62,785,303, forward strand.
GTCCATATCCATCTACAATGAGATGGGAAAATGCAGGCAGCAGAAAGCTGAAATAGGAGCAGATGACAATCTCTAGCTGGGCAGGTAACAAATGTGCTGCTGAGCTGACGCATGCAGACATTTGGAGGTCTCCATGTTTCACACCTGAGACTGATCGACGTCACAACATAATAGTAGTTAGTACCTGGAGCTCTTGGAAGCAACTTCCATTAACAGCATAGCTAATCGTAGCTTTTCGAACATATTTCTGGAATAACTCCTGTTACCGGTATTTGAAAGATTAATTACTTCAGAATATTCCTGCAATTAATAATTATAATTAACTATCATCTTCTAAAAACACATTTTTGATTTGCTATTTTATCAGTTAAGTAATGACTTGTTCAAGATATCCGTTCTTACATTTATTGGTTCTTGTGTTCAATGATACTGCATTAGATGTCGAATTTAAGTCGTTTTAATTGTCGCTTTGGTTTGTACACACTCCGCGTCAGCCATCCACTGAATGTGCATCTCTTTTAAAAAATTGTTTGCAAAACATCAACTGAATGTAAAAAGAACATCTGTCTCCTGAGACGACAACTTGATCCGTCCAATTTCTTTGCACATTCTTTCTCACGTCATATCTAGTAAAACTTTCTGACAAGTATCCTCCAGCTTTTAAAAGAGCTTCGGTCGACATTGTTACAAGTGCAACTCCGTCAAGAACAAAAAAAATTACTAATCTTATCCCTTTTTGCGCCTTTACAATTACTCTGGTTTTGACACATTTTTCCTTTCTTGGATAAAATTGTCTTGAGACATTTAGAAATACATTGTAGTCTGTGTGACTTGTACGTTTCCCCGCAAGAGACAAATGCCGCTATCCCAGGTGCCTTGATGAATCGTTTTCTTCACCGACGTTGAAAGAATTTGAGAAACTCCTCTTCTTCTGCTGATTGATTCAAAACATTTCTCGCATCTTAAATGGATAATTCTTGGTTCTAGGGCTAAGCAAACTTTCTGTTAATATTGTGTATCCAAAATGTCACTGATGGCAAGTTAACACCGCTTACGAGGCATGCCTATTAAAAAGTTCACATTTACTGTGCATAATAACAAGACTGTTAGCATTGAAGGGACATGTTTGGCTCTACTTAAACCACAATAAAGCATGTGGAATGAACAAACGAGTTGTTGCAGTTTTTTCAGAATATATGGATTATTTAATTTATTATAGTAACACGTGAATATCTACCACAACTCAAGTCTTGCTGCAATATTTCAGAATAAAATGAAATAATGGTCAATTTCAAGAATTTATTTTAAGTAACGTATTGTGCATTCTATAAGTGATAAAATCTATTTGTGTTTAAAAATTTAAACAAGTTAATGGTGCTTTCTCTTGCATTAAGTGTAACTTGTTAACCAACATACTTCAATAAAAAGTATTCCTTTTCTACAGTTTTTAAAATAAAAAAATCATTCTAAATAATGTCTTTGTCAGTACTTCGAAATTGCACATTACAGGAACAAAATATAATCCAGAACCTATATGTTTTCTACCCACAAACCAATATATTAAAGTAGAGATCATATTAGTAGTATATGTCCCGACTTAGCGCCCTCTCCCGGTGCAGTGCCTACCCTACTGCAGTACATATCCTGCGGTGCGTATTCAGCAGGTATACATTCAGTGTGTAGGCTATCCTACGGGAAAAATCCTCTAAATCAGGACCGTTTTATAGGATATACAAATTATGAATTACCAAATCGCGGGAATTTGTTTTCTTGCCAACCTTAACGGATGTTCAAAGATCTGGAAGGCAGAGGATTGTTTTATTGATTTGACAAAATAATTACAATTTATACATATTTTATGCATATAATTATACAAAATAGTAATTACAAAATGATGGCAATTAAACGTTTGTTACTACACATGTTTTACAATGACATAGGTTGAGGTTATTATATAATTATACAAAATATTAATTAAAATTTTTGTGGCAGGCATACTTTCCAGGGCAAGTATCTTTTATGGGTAAGTATATTTTCGGTGGCAAGCATACTTTCAGGAGCGAGTTTACATTCGATAGCAGGTATACTTTCAGTGGCAAGCATGCTTTCAAGGGCAAGCATACTTTCAAGGGAAAGCATACTTTCAAAAGTAAGCATATTTTCATTGGTAACCATACATTTAGAGGCAAGCATACTTTCAGAGCAAGTATACTTCATGAGCAAGCATGCTTTCAGGATTGAGTATATATTCATGGGCGACCATAATTTCAGGGGCAAGTATAGGACAATCATACTTTCAGGGTTATTTATCACTACTATGAGTGGTTAAGTAGTGACCATCATTTTATTCATTATACATATAATTACCCAAAATGGCGGAATTCTTAGTGAGAAATAAAATGTGAAGACATGTTGTGCGGAGTGGTTATATATTAACAAAGGTATCAACAATTGTAAAGAAATTGCAATTCCGATCTATCTTATTTTCTGTGAGAAGAAAAAGTATGTTAATGTATACCCATCTTCAAAGACAGTCATTAAGTAAACTCTAAACTTGTATGGGAATGTCTCCTAGCTCTTTAATATTTCCACTAAGAATCAATTAGAACTTTGCTGGGTGTCGGAACATTAGTGCATAGAAGGAGATGAATTATCAGATAAACTGGCGAAAGGAGGAACTAAGCTTGAGTTTATAGGACCAAAACTTTTTTGCGGCTTTATTAAGAAAACTGCTAGAACCACAGTATCCGCGAGTATACCAAGAAAGAACATCAGATAAGATCAAAGAACTACCCAGTAAAGTGTTATTAAAACATCTGTTAGCACTCTGGATATGGATAGTAAGTGAAAGTAAATCGAGAAATCTATTTTAATGATTATTATTTGGTATTGGCCTTACCGGAAACACCCACGAGCAATGGGATTCTACCATAGAAATCTCAATTTCTCTTGATGAACAGTCTGATGAGACTGAAGAACGCATATTACCAGAGTGTGAAACTATGGAAAGATAAGGTACAATCCATTAAAAGACATAATTCTTAATGTAGGCAAGTTTTTAAGGCTCACTAAACCTCTAGGTCTGAAACTACAATAATTATGATTAAAGATTTTCAGAAGATAACTCCATTGACTTGAGGTGGGTGCTAGGCCATTGGTGACATGGAATGAAGTAGCGGGCAAATCGGCCAAGAAGGGAGCATCCAGTTGCTACATTGGACCTGAAACCAGCCTGTGGGGGTCAGCAAATCCGCAGCAAGGACCGCAATTAGATTAAGAGCCAGACAACAACACTAGACAAGATGGTCCAACTATCTCATACAAACTCTTGGAAAAAGTTTACCATTGGACCAAATCCCATACTCACTAACATACTCCTGAATCTTGAAAGGAAGAAGTTAAGACGAGTGTTGGGATTAATTACTGGACATATGGTCACTTAAGGAAACATCTCCAGATAATGGGTCTCTTTCTGAAAGAACCATTCTATAGACTTAGCAATCAATTCTTCGAAACTGCGAAGCACATACTCCTTCAATATAAGATTCTGGAAGGAAGGAGAATCAACTGTTCGGTTCCAAATGATATCACAATATGGATGATAACCGAATAGGAATTAAGGTTCTGGATCTCATTAAGAATACAGAATTCTGCTGCTATAAAGGGTATGACGTGGCACAAAAAGCCTATGGCTAAAGTGTGGGAGTCTGCTATCTCTCTTAATACCCCTTACTACTACTACTACTACTACTACTACTACTACTACTACTACTACTACTACTACTACTACTACTACTACTACTACTGGTGCTGCTACTACTATACTGCTGCTACTACTAGTACTACTAATACTATTACTACTACTATTACTATACTACTGCTACTACTATTACTACTACTATTGCTGCTACTGCTTCTGCTTCTGCTTCTGCTACTACTACTACTACTACTACTACTACTACTACTACTACTACTACTATTACTACTGCTGCTGCTACTACTACTACTGCTGCTACTACTACTACTGCTGCTACTACTACTACTATTACTATTACTACTACTACTA
>CM060843.1:62791868-62856868 GCA_030762175.1 Metallyticus violacea
GATTTTAAACATGTGTGTTATTAATAATACAATGGAACTATGACTGGAATAAAAGGGAAAATAGAACAATAAGTATCAAAATGTACTTTGAACTTCGTAATAATCCTTATAAAATGAACCTGTATATTCAAGTAATCGTTCATAAAGCAGCATTTATTTGAATGCCTGAAAGAAGTTGATTTTATTGTAACTGCAAGCAACTGATTGTGTATTTAATGCATGATATTCAAAATTTTGATCGCCTTCATCGAATTTCTGTAATCCTTCATTTACATATATAGAAATATTTATATTCCTTTATGAAAGTTGTTTTTCTAACTTTCTGTTTGCTTTTAGCTGACCCTTCACAATGTAGTAAGTAAATTTGTGTACAAATGCATTGGTTTATAAGAGAAGAAGATGAAGCAGCGATTTCGTAACGAATAGCGACAAGATGTGCTTTGCTTTTTGTTTCTAAATCTTATCAGAATAGGATGTAGTTTAGAGTTTCCATGATACTCCAATGATCGAGCTTCTCTAGTTTGTAATTTTCTTTAAAGCTTTCTGATGGATAAGCCCCTGCGAACTTACAAACGAACAGGTAATAATTTGTCATATATCAATGGTACTAAAAACACCTTTCAATCATCTCATAGCGCAATTTAAGATATCAAAAGTGAGAAACTATTTTCAAAAAGCTATAGCTTGAAAGGGATTAAGATACCTAAGAAGAGCAATTAGCATTAGATTGATTATTTATAATGTCTTTGCAAGTGGCACTTGCCTAAACATTCTCAGTCATAAAGATAACTCTAGAGTAACAGGAGAGTAGGCGTACATTTTAATGTTTTTATTTTAATATTAAAATATGTTGCCTCAAACTAATCATTGGTATATATAAATTGTATAGAATGCAACTAAATCAAACAAAGAACAAAAATGGGACCTGCTGTTCCAGTCGGTTTAGTAAATAATTTAGGTTCCTATAGAATGGGTAGTGTCTGGAGAACTGGAAGGCATTGCTAGATAATCTGAAACCAATTTGAATTGACTGCTGGTAGGATCGAATGGTATTACGCACTTAACGGGTAGTTTCCCTCCCAAACCTGTTGTAATGGAATGAGCGGTTAACTTCCTCCGATGCAAGGGTACGCCACAGATAGAAATGGCAATCTCTTAAGTTAGAAAAGTTTTTGGTCATTCAATTTTTAATTTTCTTAGGAAAGAAATAACTTGCATAACTGACTTAAAGTTGGACTGTGTTGGACACTTAATAACTGATTAATAACCTATTCCTCTCACGAAAAAAATAAAGTGATTAAAATAAAATCTTCAATGTTTTACCACTATCAATTTTAAAAACAACAGCGTTAGATTGTGAAATATTTAAAAATTGTGCTTTCTTTATCGGCAGTATTCCTGTTGGACAATCAAACTTGATATAAGGGTCAATACTTAACACAAATAAAAATTAAAGGTATTACGATGCACTTGCTTAGAAATAGACAGTAGTAATAAATTTCGCAGAACTTGCTAAGAAAAATAGGTAATTTTCTTAACACGATAGACTCATCAATATAGCATATAGCATGTACGTATGCTACAGTTAACTATCTGCTAGGCACGTCGGCCGAAAAAGTTCCGACGTAGTCGATCCGCTGACAGATGTTTAAATGGGATAAGCTATATATGTATATTTTATCCTAGTACTAAACAACATTGAACACTGTATAATGTAGATCGCGCCTTGTAGTTAGTTTTAAGGAAGAATGGTAGTGCGTTTGTATTTACTCGTAGCTTTTTATTAAGTTCGTGAACAATTTTTCTAGCTGAAACACGATGGCCAGGATATTTTCTTGCGAATCGCCTTATCACTTTTCTGCAAGAGTCCTTTTTCATGACGTAGTATATAAAAAGTCGAACTCCAAGACTATATTTAAGTTGTAATATAACTAACGAAAACAATTAGCACACAATTTACACACAAAGAGAGCACCGACAACATTCTGGCTTCTCCCAGTACGCAGCGGAGCCTTGCTGGCCCGTAACTAAAATATCCGCATTGTATTTATAGCCAAAACAATAATAAAAATAAAAGTGTGTTTTACTGGCTGTACTTTTCCATCTTTGGTAGAAACGAGGAAGCTGTTTTTAAAAGAATGGGTGAAAATAAGGATTTTATGGAAGTGAGAATAATGGCATGTCAACATTTTAAGAGTATTTGAATGGGTAAACGTTTAAATACATTATATATTTTTTCATGGTGACAGTTGTACTTCTAGTAGGTTAATGTAGCAGTTTTTGGACTTTAAGATGTTTAAATTGTAGGTTGGAGATTAAACAAGGAATACAGTTTCGAAAATAAGTTCCAGTTCGCTTTTAGTAAAGATGTTTGAGATCCTGGGCTCATGTTTGTTGTTGAAACCCCAGATCTATGTTTTGGCTGTAAATACTGTGAGTTTATATGCGTTATAGGCCGACAGAGAGCGGCTGCGTCTTGGGAGAAACCATTCGTCAAGGCTGTATGTTCACATACAGTTAGCAGCTTATAGTTAGTTGGAGGGAAGATTTGTCAGTGAGTTGCTGTAGGTTGTGTGTCACTCGATACACGCATTGTGCTTAAGTTGTATACTAATTGTTCTTCTTAGTTATGTCATTAGATAAATAAAGTTTTGAAGAATGACTTCTTGCAGAGATGTGGCACAGCGATATCAAGAAAGTCCCCGGTAATCGTTTTCCAGAAACTGTTTGCCAAACGATTAAAGTGTTACGAGAGACAGAATCGCTCAATGACAAGAAACATGTTCCGAACCGCAGAGTTATTAAGGAAGAAAAGTTTGATGAAATACAGGAATGTTTTATGCAGACACTGGCAATATATTTGCTGCTGGGAGGAATCGTTTTGAAAATCACTTACAACAGTAGTTAGTGCTTATTATTATCATAGTTTTAAAGTTTTAGATACAGCATAAGTTTATGCTTTCAGCAAAAGTATATACAAGTTTGACACTCGGCGACTCTATCTCCCTTTTTCCGGTTGCTGCGGCTGTATTTCTCCAGTAAGCATCTGCAATAGGCGACCCTTAACTCAAAAAATCTCACTGTATTGAAGTTTTTTTTTTTTTTATCTTCAGATTTTAAGAAATCTGAAGTATTTGAGTGCTAACTTTTTATAATTTTAATGGACGCTATTTAGCCGTTTTAGTAGTTTTTGAAAAGTATCATAAATAGTAACTGCAGAAAGTCTGGATAAAATGTTCATATAATATAATACTTTATACCCTACAATATACTACTATTGTCACGTGTTGAAAACAAAACTTCCACAGTTTGAAATTTGATATAATTAGATATAATTTTACAGATATAATCTAAAGGTTTCAGTTAATATTAGAAAGACAACGACATTCCAAATGACATCTCTGGTTCAACGTAAGATACTTTAAAACTAAAACACTGAAATAAGTATAAAATCTTAATTAATTAACTACATTACTTTTAAGGCTAGTTAAGATATGAGTTGCTAAGATATTGAGTAATGAGCAAAACAATTAAAACAACCCAGGGAAACATGTGAAAAGAAGTACAGACGCTTTTTATAAAATTATGGCAGTCAGTAATTTATTGAAGGGGACCAAAAGTGTAAAAAGAAGAAGAACAAGTGTTATGATTTTGAGACAATGGGATTGAAGGTCCTAAGAAGGCAAAGATTAGAATGTCTAATGTAAACATTACATAGAATGTAAATACAATATCAGAAAATAATGGAACAGAACAACTGGAAAGAACAGTTTTAAACAATAGAAGAAAAAATAAGCCTAAAGTCTTATATAGTCTTCTCTATACAAAATAACTAAATATGAAATTAATAATGCAAAACAAAACAAAAATTGATATTCAATCTAATAAAGTTATTGCAACACTTAAAGAGAGACAGATATAGTGAGAACACTCAAAACATAAAATTGGGGTCGTAACAGATCGAAAGGCAACTGGTAATGTAGCCCACATTCTGCTCTAAGGAATAACGTAAAGATCCCAAGAATAAATTAATTTACAAATGTACAAAAACTGTCAATAATTTCATTGTAGATGTCGGTATCTTTAACTCGTTTCTGCTTCATTTGACCAGGATTTCATATACATGTTTCGGGCGTAAAAATCCTAAGTATGGTTTCCTTCGGAAGGGAAGTAAAGTCGTGGGTCCCGTGTCGTACATTACCGCACGATAAAGAACCTCAAGCCTCAAAGAAAGGTCTCTGAGCAAAATTTGTCGGCCGTTTCATGCCCTCAATAGAATGGGACGCTGATGTTAAAGACCGTTCATAAATAAAGCAAATCTACAACAATAAACATGTTTATTAAAACCAGCAGCTGATGCACAATGTGAAAACGATCGTGAACAAATATAATGCAGCACAATAGAGTGCTAAAATAAAGAAAGATAGCAAAGGAAGCTAGCTGTACTATATATAGCTGTCTATGTATAAATTCATATTTTGTAAATCATAAAGCTTTTCAGATATAATCGGTAAAGCTAAGCAAATATTGGCATTCTTTTGATAAGGTACCATTATTAAAAAGCGCAATAAACTGAGACAATGTTCATATTTCGGAAATACAATCCAAAAATGATTAAATTCTAATTCAAACAACACGATGGTACATTAATTAAACAAATTCCAAGGAAACACATGTTTTGTGTTTTCTACAATCCATTTTCAAACTTATCTTGCCCCCCTTCTACCCACATCGCTGCCGAACCAAACCTTTGCTGTGAACAATGTTCTTTTAGACGTAAACTTTCTTTCTGTCCCGGTGGCTGATTAAAGGTTTGTATGACTCTCTCGGGAATGCAGACCTGCTGATATGAATTGGGTTCAACAGTGTTTCAAAGCACATGCTCAGAGTGCTGGTGAAAGGATTGGCGCTGGAGCAAGCCGTGTAATTGAATAACCGCGCAATAACTGCCATTGTCGACTAGCTGGGGGTTTCACTGAAACTGAGTAGATTACTCTGAACTTCTACACGCAGCGCACATGAACTTCAAATACAGCACTGTATCTCAGTGATATCACATGTATTCCTAGTTTGCCCTTATCTGCGTAACACACGCAGCCTACACGGAAAAATAACATTTTCTGTGCTATGCTACTCACTAATGAAGTCATTAATTAAATACAAAGATATTCTAGAAAATAATTGAGATAATACATTAAAATATACCATAATGCAGGTCAGGAAAACACAATCATTTCAATGTCCTATAATTTAAAAAAGGTGAGTATTTGTTCACTAAATTTTCACAGATCATAGCTTGGAAGTTTATATTAAACTTATTTTAACAGTTTTATAGCGAATGATGAGTGATTTATTAAATCCATAAATAAATTCATCTATGCGAATAAAGCAATCGTTGATTTTTATAACGTATAAAAGCATCTAATTCAGGAACCATTTTGTAAATAATAAGAAAAATTATGAAAATAAAATCATATTTAACCTAAATTTAAAAAAAAAATTTAGAACGGTGCAGATGTGCCCAGCTGTTGAGAAGAATTTTGAAAAGTTGTTTGAAGCAGATAGTATATAAGCTAATATCAAGCTGTTCATGACTTTTACCAATTCAAATTTATATAGGTCTACTTGGTGGAGTGGTTAGCGTTGTCCATTGCTAGCCGGGAGTCTCAGGATGAATCCCTTATATCTGCTTAGAAATGTTTCTAAGTTAAGGAAGTCTGGAACAGGGTCCACAAATGGGTAGCTAAATTACGGATAGATAGCGACCTCTGATCAAGAATGCGGCCTGCTAATCGCATGCCCCCCCCCCCTTTGCAATGCTGCACCCTGTCTATGATTTCGCAAGACGGAGATAGAGGACTGAGCGGTCGCAAGGCTCTTGGGCTCCGGTCAGTTTTTAGATTTGGAATGTATTCAAATCCAGTTAACAACAACACAAATCCATTTTGTAGAGTCAGATCACCAAAACATGGAAAGGAGTGAAGTAACAAATAAAATTCTCAAGAGGGGAGAAATGAACCCTTTATTGAATCAGAAACTGTCTTGAAATTAGAAAATCGCATGCAAAATCCGTGTAGAACAGTGGAATAAATGGTCTGCATACTCTGGTCAATCTCTTAACAAAGTTCTTGTTAAAGTACCAGTTTAACTTTCATTAGATCACTTTTACATTTGTACAGGAAGAAACTAATGAGAGTGTTTTCATCAGTTACTGGACATCGTCGTTGAGGAAAAATCTGTACCCTGTAGAACACCCCATACTTGCCTCTTACACCCAAGGATCGATGAATTATTTAGGGGCGTAAAATTTATAATTCCTTCGGAAGGAAAGTAAATTCGTGAGTTTCGTGTTGTAGAATTTCAAGCCAAATGCATCGGCCATTTCATTCCCTGGATTCAATGGGATGCTGATGGCCTTTGCAGTTAAACGACGACCTTAAATAAACCAAATGTAGTCTGTATAAGTAGCGCATTGTAACTGCTAAAGCATACTGCTTGAGAATAAGGTCTTGGAGAGGAGGGAATTTCTACTCTTTGGAGTTTCATCATTGGACAATATTGAAGATTCTTCCATAGGAACGAAGATTCTGGATACAGAACTAAAACTCCTGGATAAATAGAATAAGCCTGGAAGTTTATGTTCAAGGGTCTTGTCTCTCAAAAATCCCACATCACTACTGTTTCTATTAATACTACTACTACTACTACTACTACTACTACTACTACTACTACTACTACTACTACTACTACTACTACTAGTATTACTACTACTACTATTATTACTACTACTACTATTACTATTATTACTATCACTACTACTACTGTTACTACTATTACTATTACTACTACTATTACTACTACTATTACTACTATTACTATTACTACTACTACTACTATTATTACTACTACTACTATATTACTATTACTACTATTACTACTACTACTACTACTATTACTACTACTACTTCTACTACTACTACTACTACTACTAATAATAATAATAATAATAATAATAATTTAATAAAATACATTATTAAATTTTTTATGGAAAAAGGAAAGAAAATGTGAGTTGGTGCAGAACATTTTATTAACTTCATTCGCATTTCCATCTCTACTGTGCTGTGAATCTAAGACTGGAGATTCTGAGACTCGTAGCTTTCCAAATGGAATTTTGAAACAGCCACTTTATAGTATGAAATGCACTGTTTGGACTGCTCTGTTTGGTTTTTGGATAAACATTAATTTCCACAAATCTTACGAAAAATTAAACGACTTTGAGGATTCAGTCACCAGTGGGCCTAACAAAAATAAGAAACTGCGCGTGTAACAATAGCTGCAATGGCGCTGTTGGAAAAATATCGAAGACAGAATCATTTCAAAGAAAACTGCTTTCTTTTAGGACTACATCTCCAAAAAAAAAAATGGAACACTGATCAGAACGTTAGTGGCAATTTTAAGGGTTATTTAAATATCTGTGTTGCCATTCTCAGGAAATTAGAGGAAAAGTGTTATTTGCCCTGATATTGTTTAGGTTAAACTCTTTCAACTTTAGTGTTCCAACCTGTGCTATATACATAAGTTATTCATATTTAAAATGGTTCAAATTGTATTGCCTTTGTCTGTGTCTAATTCATGAGCTAACCGGTGGAAAGCTTGGGACTCGGGAGGTACAAGGTTTAAATACTTTGGCCTTGGGATTTTTCATGGATTCCCCTGGTCGCTTGGGGGAATGTTGGGTTGGATATTTCCTTTCCACGAATCTTCCGCTCTCCCACTTCATGTCTTGCATCCCATTGGCTCTTAGGCGGGAGCAAGGTGAACTGGTGCGGTGTGACGGTCGCTTGCGCTTTGGAAAGGTTTCTGCACCGGTGTTTGCTGTGGAAGAAGCCCTTCTGAAGTGCTGGAACTCCTTGGAGGGAGTTTCGCCGGCGTCGGGGTGTTCTATCTGGAAACAATGATACCAACTACGTGCGTGCCTCATCGCCCGATGTCTCCGTGTCCTCATTCCTACCTCCCGAAGGTACCCCCTTTTGGGACATGGACGTAAACGGCCAAACGTGAGCAAGCTTGAAGTACCAAAGTATCTTCCTCTGCCCCTAACAATCTTTCAACTCTCAATTTTGAACTGTAAACTTTTACAAACACTGCTAAAAAGTATAGCCTTTCGCTTCAATACATGCTCTTACATGTCCAAAGACTCCAGGAATTTTGCATACAGAGCTGCCATCTGCATGGTACCTCGTACACTAGGCTGATCAAGTGGGAGAACGAGAAGGCCTTGCAACGGCCAATTATTGCTTATTGAATCCGCGGTTCAATGGCAATGGAGAATTAAGGAGGGCACCATCTTGTTGATATCAGGTGCTACCCGAAAACCTCACTGAGCAAGCAGGCGGTGTTTCTTGCAAGTCCTAAAGGTAAATTTTGCTGTCGAGACATCATGGCATTTTAGCAGATTACACATGTTAATGATTTTGAACGATTTTCATGAAGTCAGTCTCTAGTTTCTAATTTTTGTTTTAAATTGACCGTACACTTAATATTACATTCAAACCTAATGTTTAATACTTTGTTTAATTAACAAAAATAGTAATTTGGTATCTTCTGTTAACCCTAGTGGTTGGAGTATTAAATTTAAAAACACCCGCTAAATATTATACGAAACTGGGTCCCCCTTTATGTCGTTTAACGCAAGTTTATTCATAAAATTTCCCTAATACCCATAAGTATTTAAATATCCGGATTTTTTTTTTGTTTTAAAAATTCTCTATATCTGATAAGACTGACGCACCTTACAACTTTCTTATCTCCCCCTCCCATTTGCTATCTCTCTTTACATCTCTTTTGTAACACTTGGTACTACACGTCGTTTGTCACAGTTAGTGCATATATACAGAAAATACTGTTTGAAATTATGTTGTGTTTGTTATATAAAAGAATAATCTACGCATTACCTCACGTAATGGTCCTCTGGAGGCTGCTTAAAAGTCATTGCAAGTCAAGTTCTCCAAACCGCTCTTTATTGTGATGGTCCGTTACTGCACCCGTAACCGCAGTAAAACTTCTCATGTTAACAGTATCCATTTTAGTAGACCTTCATGTAATGATAAATTCGTAGTTCCTTTCTATTCTTATTTTTTGTTTTCTTTTTGACAAAGAGAGATTAAAGTTCTCTGTTTATGTCTAAGTGTAAGTATATTAGAGAAAAATAAAATGTATTATTCCTAAGATTGCAGTCTATTATTTGTGTTATTTTTGTGGCAGAATATCATCTATCTTATTTTTAAGAAAATATTTAGTAAGTCAAAAAGTTTTTTTCCCTATAAACGGTCTCTTCGTTTGTTTCTGAGTTAGTAGGCACTATGTTTTGTTTATACTTTTGAACATGTTATATTAAAGAATAGTTTAACATGAGCATAAACATCGTTATTACATTATAATTAATATTCTATTCAGTTCATAAATGTTTTCAAAATCTAACACAGAATGTGCGATGGCAAAATAGCAGTTCGCGCTCTTCTTAAATTCCTTTGAGTGCTAAGTCAGCAGCTGAAGTAATGTGTCAATTGGAAAGTTCCATTACAAATATGCATCGAATTTTCAAGCGATTCAATGATGGAGACACTAGCCTTGAAGATAGGTAGCCCTCTAGACGCCCTTCAGGAATAGAAAATGTAGTTAAGTCGAAGAGTGTATCCATATGAACTTACCCAAGCTCAGGCCCAGCGAGTAGTTAATGTTTGTAAACAACTTCTTAAAAATCTTCTAGACGGCCAATTCTGGAAACGCGTTGTGACATGTGATGATAAAGTGCTCTCGTTCCATAATTCCGAGAAGAGAAAGCAATGGATACCCCATGCGAAAGAGTCTCAGCCAGTGAGTGATTCGTCAAAAGTGTGTTGGACAGAAGATGATGCTTCGCTTTTGGTGGAATTTCGAAGAGGGGTTGATCCTAAATGGTCTTTGAGTTGTACTGCGAATAACTGCACACGATTTATGAAGTTTTAAAAATACGCTCCCCCTGTTTTAATACATAGAAAGTGCGTTAAATAAAATCTTTCTGCCCATCGATCAAGATTGACCAAAAAAAAAAAAACAGTAATTAGGAGCAGAATCCTTCATATAGACTATAGACTATAGGTAGCATCTTTTGGCTATGGTTTGTTTTGGTCCATGATAACATAGAAAGACGATTTGATAATCTTGAAGATCTCAAAAATACATGTACATAATTTTATTTTTTGACTCTAAATCCTAGGACTGGTATCGCTAACAAATTAGAATGCTGACTGAGAGATGGTTGGTCAAAAATAATGGTCTATTTGCTATCAGGAACTTATTACGAAAACCCAGAATGTATTTCTTTGCAAAATTTGTTCGTCATTGTCAGAAATGTATTAAGTTATCTGATGACTAGAGATGGCACATTTCTTTCTGAAATAAAATGTGAGCATAAGCTCGATGCAAGCTAGGGCACGAGACTTGATAAGGGTTAGAGTTTGTGCTACATGCCGTAAGTTACATCGTAACGCTAGACAGAGTTCAGTGTCAGTTACATTGTATGGTTGATGCTAAGGCATTTTGCGTCCATGGTAGGTAATGTTCCATCACTACTGATGGCTAGGTTCAGTAAAAGTACACGAAAATAAAGAGCATTATACAATCATGCAGTCACAAGTACTGCATACTCATTCAACTCTTCTATTTGCTGTGACAGGTTAAAGAGGAAATAAAAAAGGAAGAAGATGTTATTTACACTGTACTCAAGAAGCTAGCGAGGAAACATCTAGCTATAATAGAAATCCAGAAGAGCATTTCTCCTAAGTCTTGTTTAAGCCGGTAAGAGTAAGCTGCTCCTCATTCTGAACCTGCTAAAGTTTGACCAGAAACTTAGAAAACGAAATAATACAGCTGAATATAATACAAACAGGGAGTTTTGTATTTATTTTTTTTTGTTGTAATTTATTAAAACGAAATTAACTAAATTTTTAATTCTAATTTTTTACAGTATTTCCCTATTTTTCATCGGATAGAAAGCATCTTAATCCCACTGTGAAAAAGTACAGGTTGGGTTTTCAGTCACTTGCATAACAATGCCTCACACCTTCCTTGCTGTCTATTCGCTGATCTCCCAGTGCTTCTTTTAACGGTTCAAACACATGGCAATTGCATTGAGAGAGGGTGTTCATAGGCTGTCCAGTTATTTTCCTTGAGTTTCTCCCTTGTCAAAGCAGCTGTATGCGGACAAGCTTTGTCTTGGGGAAGAATGACTTCTCGAATCGATTGTTGACGTTTGTGCCTCAATCAGAAAGACTGTTCCACGTTCATGAAGAAATTGAATGAATAAAATACTTTGAAGTCCCAGAAAATTGTCAAGGGAAACTTCCCAGTTGACAGACAAGTTTTTGCTTTGACAGAAGCGAATTCCCCCTTTTCCTCCACTCCATGCTCGCTCACTTCCACTCAGGAATATAATGGGGTACCCATGTTTCATCGCAGGTTACGATTCGATGCAGAAACATTTCTCCTTCATCCCTGTATTGAGCGAAAAGGCCGTAACACTCCAACATGAGCAACCTTTTGATCCTCGGTGAGATTTCAAAAAAAAAAAAAAAAAAAAAAAAAAAAAACATATTGCTGAGACTTTTAGTAATCCAAGTTATCTAAAATTATTGATTGAGCAATTATAAAATTTATCTAAATTTCAATCATCAAACGCTGATTACACAGAATAAGGCCCAAACAGCCGGAATGATTGTTTCCGTTATATCATCCAGGTCAATCTTGGCGACTTTCGTATTCACAGTTTCTCGTTCTTATGTGAAACCTTTGTGCCAGACATACATTTGTGTCTAGGATAGCGCCTTATCCCCAAACTGTGACCTTAATATTTGCAAATTTTCGGCAGGTTTTACGCATTTCCGCACCAAAGACTTATAGTAATGCGTTGTATAATTGATGAGTGTTTCTCTTGTCGTACATGATGCTACTGACAAACGAAATAGCAGTGCAAAGCGAATCGGTTTCCCTCTACTCCTGAAACGCCTGTATCAAAGGCGTGTCTCGAGATAAAATCAACATTCCGGTTTGTATTTGATTCATGACAGCTTTTATTGTTGTTCTGACCGCGAGAATATCATCTGCACGATGGGTTCCATAAATTTTAACTACTGATGGTAGCTCTCAAGAATGTTTGGTCAGTATTTAAAAAAAGTTTACTATTTTTGCAGGCGATTTATCGTTATGATTAAGTCATAAATGAATACTTGTATCCCCAGACAATGACTGAGTCCGCCGTAGTTCTCCAGCTCGGAAATTTTGCAACAAAGCAAATGCTTGTACCTGTATTTTGGAATGCAGTCAATGGATTCCAGAATCATGATGAGATCGCAACAGGAGACTATAAGGCAAATTGGTTGATAAATTACTGGATAATCAGAACAGAAGTTTTATCTATTTAAGCACAGAAATTTTGCTATGTAATTTACATTTCAATGAGTGTGTTAAGCTAAAGGGAGATGATATAGATATATTACATTTGTGTTTCATCTATACGTATATTGGGGTTACGATTTTATGATTCCTCCTATACAAGCAACTATGTTTTCCCCATATTTATCGATGGAGCAGTATGAGTTTAACAATTGCCAATCATTACCCATTGTTTGTATTGCCCTGTACCGCAAATAATGGAAATGTACATGCTCATAATAGGTTAATACTTTTTATGGGTGCGAATTTCATTATTAATTAATTAACGTTCGCGTCACCGAAATATAATTATTTTATCGTCAATCATTACAAATTAACGCAATTGGAATTACCTGATAATTCATTAGTGTTATTTATACGATAAAATAGACCGATGTGTTCAGAGTTTTGCCATAATTACGGAAATTAGTGCACCCAAAAGCCCCTGCTACTTTTATTTCTGCTGAAATGTTAATGTAGCAAAATATGATATCTATACTCAGAGTATCAAGCTATAGAATATTTTTATGTATCTAGTATAGTGGTGCTTTTAAGATAATTCCCTGGAAAATGACAAGTTATATCTTAGTGTTTCTTGCAGTTTTCAAAACAGTCTGCCAAATTCCTTTTCGGAATAGCCTCGTAGAATTGTTCTTAATGTCATTCATAGTGTGAAACTCGATTCAACTATACCAAGTGCCTTGTCCTAAAACAGACAATGCATGCACAGGTTTCCTATAACTGACTGCTAAGTAGCATCAAGTCTCCGCGACCGGTTATAGATTAGTACTTTCCTCGTGTGTTAAGCGCGTGTTATTCTATTTTTCTTTGTCCCCCACCATCACCACCTTCATTATTCCTCTTTCAGCTTCAGATTACTTATTGTGCCATTAATTTCTTGTTTTCTGTTCTTTCAACACAATCTTTTCCTCCTCTTACAGCATATTTTCATACCCATCCTTTAAACTCTTGTCTGCTTTTGCTTTCTCTTTCACTATCCTTTACTGCTCTCAAGCATATAAATTTTCTGTCCTACTTCTCATCTCCTTTTTACACAGTGCCATACATTCTATTTTGTACAATAGAAATTTATTTAATTTTGTATTTGTTATATATACTCCAAATTTGCTCCTACATGCAATCAGAGCAGTTTAAAAGTTCCGCCACTTAAATCGACCAATCAGCAGACCTACCCCCTCCAATCGCTGAGATTCCCCATGCGGCACGCGCGATGCCATTCTCTCTCTCTTCCAGTCAGTTGCGAGTGGAATGTCGACGAAGTCAGGCAGTTGTGCTGCGCAGTCAAGAGTGATAATGCATTAGTGATACTGCAATGTTGATATATTCACTGCGTCTACCTAAATTCATCTTCAACGCATACACCAAGTACAAAATGTCATGTGGCAGAACGAGACAGGCATTTAGATGTAAATTTACTGACAGCCTAGTTCCAGCATGAAAAACAATATAAAAGTTAGATCATAAGTTTAATGAAACAGGGTCTGTGACTAACCGGAATTAAAATCAAAGACATCGTGTATTCATAGAAGAAATAAATGATGAAATAAGAACCTCTAAAAAAAGGCCTTCTCATTTCCCACTCTTGCTGTTTGTGATTTTTATCTTTGAGGGATATTGAAAAATAGAATTTATTCATAAACTCCACACACTGGAGGAAACTAAAAAAAAAAATCGAGGCGAAGTTAAATCGTTTAGTGATGGGGGACTGATGCGTGACAGCAATAATTTCCTAAGAAAATGTGGATTGTGTGTAGGGAAATTGATCAACATTTCCAGCATTTACTGTAAGGAGGATGTGTGCCAACCATGTTATTTAATATGATGTACCTAAGTTTTAAACTGGTAAGGCTCTTGAGCATTGCATGTTGCCCAAGAAAATATCAGCGGCAACGCGGGGTCTGACTGACAGAAGTATCGGGACTACTCTCACTCTGTAATATTTTATATTTATATTGTATTGCTTTACACTTATGACATCTAGTAATAAGTGCTTGCAAAGTTATACGTTCAAACAAATTTAACACAGGGTTATCAGAGAAAGAATTTTTAAGGTATAAAAATTTGGTTGGAAAGGAAAAAGAAAAAATTCTGAAAATGTATACAAAAAGATGGTGATAAAATACCTTTATTCAGGACTAAACATAAAGTTTAGAAAGTAAACATGGTATTTACTGGGTTTCAACTAATTTGTTACTCACAACATTTCTGTTTCCGAATGAAACCCGCTGGCATTTTGAGTTCAGGAAATCCTTATATGCGGAGAAATCCGGATTTTTAAGCATATTTTGTAAACACAAGCAAAGGAGTTTACATCCGAATTCTTCGTCATAATGAATTCAAGTTTGGCTTTGATAAACTCGTTGTTAACTTCTTCTACCCTTCCATCTCCTCCATTTCTTCTGTTTGAAATCAAAACTCCAAGCTTCACTTCCATAAATTGATAATATGCTTATAATTAACATTAATGTTTTATAAATATATTCTGATGTACGCATATGACTTGTATTGAACCTGACATCTATTTAGGTCAACGTATTTGTTCTTATGTTGACAGGAAACATTTGTGCAAGGACCTTTTCGAGAATTGCTATCATATATTTTTATTAGGGTAAACGACCAGACTCATATGTATTGTATATGTCTGTATTTATAATATGAGTTCCGCTAACCTTAAGGGGTGGCAGCGAGTCTAGAAAGCATACTATTATAAAATCAGGAAACGCATATTTATGCAAAGATGCCAAAATATTCTTTTGTTAAATGACGGAACTATAAAATGACCTTCGACACAATTCTTGTGAAGGTTGAAACACGTGTCTTAAAAGAAAAAGATGTAAAACTAATAATTTATTTGCAAGGCAACGTCCAATGAGAAGATGAGTGGAGATTTAATCAAAGAAAAGTTTGTTTAGGATAGAGAAGACGACATCTATTCAAAGAAGTCGTGAGATAGGACATTATATAACATCACGACCAAGCGACTTTATAGTGATAGAAAAGTACCAGATTTTGATATCAGTGATCAATAAAGAATCAGTTGTCAATCAATGGCCGTGCAGTAATCAGTGGTCAACCAATAGTCATTGAGTTATCAGATTACTTCAGCTACATAGTGTTAGTGCATAACGTAGTGACTAGAAATATTGAGTGTTATGAAAACAGTGTTTCGAGTATAGTTCTATCCGGGTTAGGTTAGCTTAGACCGTGCAAGAGTGAACTAAAGAACTCTTCAAGACTCTACGGGCACCCAGACGTATGAATTGACTTTGAAAGCTGATAATACATTGAGTCAATTGCAACTCTGTGTAATGTGTTTGATACTTTGTCCTTCCCGAGTCACGAAACTCCAGATTCCCTGAGATTAAACATAGTAAAATAGCTGCGGCACAGACAGCAAATCAGAGAGGACATCGAGAAGAAGAGGCTTATTACGAATACAGTCAATACAAACTAATTAATCCATCAATAAATTTTTCTCCTTCCCCCTCTTTAATCAAATTCTACGAGGTGCATCCAGAAAGTAAGTCCCGATGACCGATAAAGAGAACAAAAGCATCACTAAGTAAGAAATATTTATTGGAATAATTACATAAGTAGATTCACTGGCTACTTTTCAACATAGTCACCACCATTGTTGAGGCATTTATTGTAACGGTGCACCATCAATTGTATGCCCAAGTCATAGGGATCTGCCGCCAATGTTCGGAGCCACGAAGTCACTTCATTCTTCACCTCAGCGTCATTGTGGAAACGTTTTTCTGCCAGAAAATGCTTCATGAGACGGAAGAGATGAAATTCACTTGGGACGAGGTCGGGGCTGTAGGGTGGATGGTCGAAGATCTCCCATCCAAACTCAACACATTACGTGTGGCCAGACGTTTGGTTTTGTGTTCATCTGTCAGTTGCCTAGCCACCCATCATGCACACACTTTTTTAAAACCAAGCCTCCGGGAGACAATTTCGTGCACAAGCGAGCGAGACATCGGGGGAATTGACAAGAGAGTTCTGAAATTGTGAACAGCCGGTTCTGCTCAATTGCTTGCCGCACACTTTCCAACACTTCTGCCGTCACCAGGGACGGTCGGCCACTACAGTCGTCGTCGTGAATATTGGTTCGTCCTTCAGTGAATTGCCTGCACCATCGTCTTACCATACTGCCGCACATAATGTCGTGTCCATACTCTTGACACAATTGGCGGTGGATCTCTGCTGGACTTTGCTTTTGACCGTGCAAAAATCGGATGACTGCACGAACCTCGCAGTTGGCGGGAGACAATATCAGAGCAGCCATTTTCTCCTAGCACAGCGCGGTAACCACGGCCGTCGTAAGGCTGAAACTTTACTGCATTATTTCCATATACTTCCTCTCTTCTACTGCGCACGCGCATTCCTATTCGACTAATGGTACCATCTCTAGACGCGATTTGGACTTACTTTCTGGATGCATCTCGTACATATAAAAAGGGCCGTATGCTTCTTCTAAACTCTAAATCACATCAAACAAGTTCCTGTAACCCTGCACTGCAAAAAGTTCCAACTCTTAGATCTTCGCCGTTGAGTAATTATTGGGCATGCTTGACGGTTGTTGCTTTCGTTGAATCTACTGTACGTATGAAGCTTTCGATATTTTTAAAGTTTTCGTACAAGAAAACTGCGTATCTTACCCAAATACCCCACATGGATATTATTATTATTATTATCATCATCATTATCATTATTATGTTTATTTATGTGCGCTCTTTCACATCGCATGTCACCAACATCCGATTCAATTCAGGCCGATAAATTTTGCTCAGAGGTCTTTCCTTTCAGGCTAGAGGCTCTTTAATGTAAATCCACGAGACCCACAGCTTTACTTCCTCCCGAAGAAAGCTATACTTAGGATTTGAATCGGAATTGAACCCACGATCTTGGGTCTACGATTACCACTAGAACAATAGGACCAGCTAGGGCATTGTAGTAGGTGCAGTCCAGTGACTTCTCGGTACATAAGTTGACGATTTGGGGCCTTTAGTAGATTCTTCTTCAAAGCAGTAATGAAGTAATTTCCCCTATTTATTTCTCCGCGAATCTTTCACAAACACGATGTAGTCCATACGTAATACATTACCTTGGGATCATGACCTTCAATTGTTATAAAGCCGAAAGCATATAGCTTGCTTGCTCTGTCTCCACAAGCCTGACTTTTTTATATTGTATTTCCTTTGGCCAAAGCTTCTTCCTTCATGCATTATGCACATTTGCACAGTCTTCCATGAACCATGTATGTGCGGAAATCATTTGGATGCCCATGCAGGCTTTCCCAAGGATAGAGGTTAGCTTAAATGGAAATATGCAGAAGTTTTTCGTTGTCAAAAACTTATAATGGTACCAATTTACAATTTACAATCGCACATGCTCTCAGTGTCGTCTCCATAATGTCTTATTACTGGATTCGCAGGGACATAAAACCGCTCGAGTGATCACAACGCATCCCAACAAAATATGCCAGTTTATTGACTGAATTGTGTGGTACGTAGGCTTTCACGGCCGATGTGAACTGAGGTAAGGCCGTGGTCCAATGGTCTCCTTCAGAAACTGTACTTAGCATGGTATCCGGCTTTTCAAAATATCAAGATAAAGAAAGTACACCTCGCTGGAAACACCCACGAGCTTCGGCTTAGGTCCAGTCCCCTCAGCTAAGCGAACAGATTAGAGGTCAGTTCCATAAGCAACCCCATTTTTACATACCGCCATAATTTCAATTAATGAGTCAATCGTCTTCAAGAAGATTATATAGAGCACATCACTGATGTTGTCCACTGCATCGTGGACGAAGATGAAGGAGAGAATCCCATTGGACCGTGGCCTTACAACCAGGAAGATTCACTTTGCATCATTGTTTTACAGAGATATAAAAGAGGTAAACTATCTTTATGGATAATCCTCGTATAGTTAAGAAAACCTCTCATCTGTAATTCCGTAGGTTTCAAATTAAATGTTAATTTTGAAAATGTTTATTTTTGTAAATAATAATAATAATAAACATGTTACAAATAATAATTTGCAAAAAAACTAAATCAAATTGACGCATATTATATTTTGTACCGCTTTTTCTTATTTGCTTTCCTGTTTATACGTTTTATAACCTAACAACATGTCTTAGCTCTTTCTCAATAGCTTTTAAAGTGAATGTTTTCATAAAACTGTATAAAATACATCATATATTTATTAAATCAAACATTTGTCATGTCGATAGCATAGAGAGTATTTTTCAGAAGGCATTTAGAGAAGCAGAATAAAATTAGAGGAGAAAATAACTGTACATTGCACCTCCAGAGAAGTTACTGGAAACACCTGTCGTTTCACAGACTCCGTGGCCTATGTTCGAACTACTCAGACACAAAGAAAAGAAGATGAAAATAGCCATGAGAGTGCAGCTTGCGTAAAGATGGGCGGATGATCAAAGCAAGCGAAGCTTATTCGTCTGGTGCACATTACTTTCTAACACGCTGTATTTACGCTTCGCGTTCCTCGCTCAATGAGCATTTCATATAAGAACGTCAGATTTTTTTATGTCACGTAGCGTTGCTGCGCTGAATATCCTTACCGCCTTATTTGGCTTGTCTCCAGTTCAGTTATTCCCCACCATAAATATTCGAATATCCTTATTTGCTCTGTAATCTTGTTGCATATTTCCACTGTGCGAGTGGGTGTAGCGTTGCTCATATATACACAACCCTGCTGTTTTATTTAATGGAATGTTTTCTGCTTTTATTTTTCTACGTTCTGAGGGATCAAAAGAAATCCAACTATGTGCAGCTTGTGAATGAAAAATTCCACGTTTTTGAGAAAGAGAAATTAAAAGGAAAAAAAAAATAACATGTTTTTCTCTAACTCCCGCTTTGGTGTGTAATGTATGTGTTTAGAAGCGAGTGGAACTGCTGAAGTAATGAAAGAATAATAAAAGTGAGGAAAAAAGGAAGAATTTTTTCCTAAATAAAGAAAGGAAATGCAGTTTTGTTATTTGCCGTTCTTCCTTTTTACTTTCTTTTCAACTTAAGAGTTGGTTTGCGTCATAAGGAAGCATGAGTTTTAAGATAATTTTATTGTCATTCTAAGTTAGAATGGATTGGTGTGAGTCGGTCCTGGTGGTGTAGTGGTTACCATACTTGCCTCCTAAACCAAGAACGCGGGTTCGAACCCGGCCAGGACCGATGGATTTTTTCGGGAGTAAAAATTCTAAGTATGGCTTCCTTCGGAAGGGAAGTAAAGCCGTGGGTCCCGTGTCGTACATTTACGGCACGAAAAAGAAAAAGAACCCCAAGCCTGAAAGAGAGGCCTCTGAGCAAAATTTGTCGACCGTTTCACGCCCTGAGTTGAATGGGACGCTGATGACCTGTGATGTTAAAGAGCGTCCTTAAATAAATAATCAAAAAAAAGGGGGGGGATTGGTGTGCGAGTTGGCTAAGGCGGTAAAGCATGGGACCCATACGCGAGAGGTGCCAGGTTTAATTGCTGCGGCTAACCTAAATAAGGTTTTCCGTTGGTTTTCTAAGTTCATTTTCATAGAGGGAAAATGTGGAGCTAGTAATTTTTTTATTACTATGGATTCACTTTCCATCATCATATATCCTCGTTCATTTGCAATGACCATCCAGTCAGGAAGTCCCTCCGTGTGTATGTGTACTTTATGTATATCCAGTAAGAATTAGCTCTCCTATAGGCTACTGACACGGCACTGCTTGAGTATAAGTACTAACAAACAAACAAAGAAGAAGTTTATGGAGAATCAATTACGTTACATTTGCAGCTAATAATGCCCTAAGATGACTAGAAATGAAATATAATTTTTCACATGATGACGCACATGTAGCACTGAATTCTATTGATAACCGATCAATTTAGGTATTTCGAATTTCCTTTAGGTGGAGTATTTAAAATAAATCGTCTTCTGCAATTCCATAACCAGTTCCACTAGGTCCTCCACTGCGATGTGGCTCCATTCTTAAATTATGAAGAATAAGTTGCAAAGTTTGTATATGCCATTATGAACCAATTTTTCAGGAGAGTCTACTAAAAGTTGGAAATGGTTTTTAATGTCCGCTAATTATTCTGAAAGTATCGGCATTATTTGCAGAGTATTGTGTACGTGTGTCAATAATTTAATTTTCATTGCTTAGTTGTATGTTTGTTAATTTCTTAACTGCTAATATAAGTGAAAAGTATCTACCATATAAACTACATGCATATTAAAACTACTAGCGTTATTTTAGTTTAAAGCTATGAACTGAGTTGTTTGCTTTTTTCTCTGGGATGTGTTTTGCTTACTACCATATCGATCATCTATTGACTATACGAATTAGAATGATTAAACATATTTTTTTTTCCCTCCTCTTTGAAGAACTGCTTGTGGTGGAATTATTTGGAACATCATCTATTTCACTTTCCACCATTTTCCTGGTACCAGCTTTAAAATAAAAGACAAACTCCTCACTGAAACATATAACCTGCAAAAAGTTTTCATTCAAAACAAAACCACACAAGAGAATGATAACAATAAAGCAAACAGATTAGGAAACATGTGGGAATGACAGCCATCATTTTTACTTTGTCCGCAACTGACACCCAGCATTCTTTCCCTGCATAAGTAAAAGACCACCAGCTTCCATGTCATGAAACGTTAAGCGTATATTTATGTGATTAGCAACCTTAACTCATTTCGACATTCATGATTTTCACGGTGCATACATCATTCTATACATTTAACAGTTTTTCACTTAAAAAGAAAACATATTTTTCGTTTGACTCCGCTTGGTGAGGCATTTCTGGTACAGAAATTAATAATGATAATAATTCTGAATTAATTAACATTGCCAGTGACAAGCATGAGCTACCCCAGAACACATTACAATAGACTTTTATCAAAATTTGTACTTATTACTTATATAAAATAGTAATAATTTTATTTACAGTAAGACACTGTTATTTATAAGTAAGAATATTACTAAAAATACCACTTACATAATGTATTAGTATTAAATAAAAATATAAGGTGAAATCAAATTATATCACCACCGCAAAACGATAGTTTTGCTCTTCGTTAGCGAACCGCTATCGCCAGCCAATTTGTAGTCCGAACTTATGTGCATTTTCAGTCTGAGTGCAGATTCGATGAGAGTGGCTACCTTTGTAAGTATGAATATTAGAAAATGTTAATTGATTAGTGCGTGCTAACAAATTCTATCCGTGAAGTTTGAATAAGATGAAAGCATGCGCAAGAATGGAGAAAGGATAATAGACTCCGTTTTCCTGAATGTTGCAACACATATACAACATCTAATGTCTGTAACTTTCTTTTCCTGAGAGAGTTAAACGACAACTACCACAAAACTAATTAAAATATCGTAGAATAACTGAAAAATAACATCCGGGAACATATCGCCTCCATTTTTCAAGAATATAATTTCTTAAGCACAATGTTTGGCACAAGAAGACACAAATTTTTAGCATGTAATTTCTTATGTAGAACGGCGTTTAACAATTTCTTATCAATAAAAATGTACATTAATTGTATGTTGTTCCTTACAACGCCATTACTGCGCTATTTCCATTCCCGGTATATGATAGTGGGCACGTCAAAAGGTTAGCCGCCACTTTTCCAGCGATAATATAACTTGATCCATAAAGCCATTAGGAGTACAGAAATTATTATTAAACTTATTGTGTGTTGTGATTATGAAGACATTTTTATCCGTAAACTATCTGGTACCTATTATTATTTTTGTTGTTATTATTATTATTATTATTATTATTTAGAAGGCAAGGTATAAAATAAAAAATAAATATATGCACAATATTTTTAAACTTTATGAAATTACATTTATCTTTGCCCCTCCCTTTATCTCTAAAAAAAACTCTAATAGCTGTTTGTCTAGTACAAGTATGTAACAATGAAGCTATTAGCCCAGCGGTTGGTAATAAAATGCGCATGTTCCCATTATTTAAAAAAAAAACTCCTAAAATGTTTCATGCAGCTTTACTGTTGAACACAGCCCTCAGTCTTGAGCTTGGCCGGCAGCCGGCGGCAAACATAGCGGCTCGCGGGTGTGCCGTTCCCCGATTAAATTTTACTAGTACCGCGCCGCGATTAGACTGTAGTTCCATTTAAAGTCATATTACCATGACATAAATTATGATTAAAGTCACAACAGGTACGTAAACAGACCCTCCCAATTCTCCAATTTCCTTATCAGGTTTCACTGTGTTCCAATACCTGATATTCTGAGACTCAGTATGGTCATTTAAACAAATCAACACTTCATCGCGAATGATATGAAGTGTGGATCAAGTGTTGTATCCTTAACGCTCCGCAAAATCCAATTATGAAAATTTAACTGGCGCTCATCATTTGTGACTGCAATTACTGGGCAATACTTTCAATTTAAAGAGCTTTGTAGCTTTCCAACGTGTGATTCGCAAAATTTAGTTTCCCTGTTTAAGCCGTAAGATTTTTATTAGGATTACGTTCTAACCTTTCTCCATTTTAGTCTAGTTTCGCCTCCATAAGCACAAGCCGTTCTACTTATTGTTTCTTATCGAGAATAAATCCTGTATGACTAAATTTGTTTGGAAGTAACTCTGCTACTTCTCTGGAGGGAGAAGATACACCAGAAAATTTTATTGTAAACCTGATTTTAACCATTCTGCGTGAATCTGTAATAGCATACGTATAGCACATAAATATTATTTATTGCATTGCGTTTATCTGTGTGCAATTATGAAAGCACTAATAATAATTTTAAAACACTTGTACATTTACACTTTAAAACACAACAAACACTGGCACCAGCTCTAACTGAATGAACACGGAAGAAACAAGGAGAGAAGCGAGAGACAACACATGCTTTGGCAGTTCATAATACTCTCCACGTGCGGCCAGGCTAACGTGCAAAGGCTCTGTGTTGTCAAAGTGTATACTCAAAGTTTCATCAATAAGATTGATCAAATAGTGGCTTATGGGGTAAGTATGTCCATTATTATTTTCATAAATATTATGATAGGAAACAAATGAAATCTGGACATATTTTCAAGCTTTGCTGTTAGAAAAGATAAATATCATATCGTCAAATCATATTACGATATACTTATTTTCACGCTGATGAAAACTGCCATGGGTGGCCGAGATCTTTAAATCGCGGACTCGTGAGTGGAAGGTCTGGGTTTGATTCCCACCAGGACCGTCCTCCCTGACTGAGGTTTTTTCCAGATTTTCCTCAGTTCTTATAAATGACAAATGCCGGGGAGGTACCCTAAACTTGGGCCGGAATGCTTCCTTCCTTAAAAAAATCCTTTTCCCATTTTTTTCATTTCATTTCATGTAACATTGTGTCCATCACCTATGGTGCCTAAGTAGTAAAAACGAGCGTTAAACAGTACTAAAAAAAACCCTGATGAAATATTTTAAACAGCATTAAACATATTAGACGTGATTTGTTATAATTTAAATGTCATATTATTTCATCAAGGGCAAAAAAAAAATAATAAAAATTCAAATCATGATACTTTCTAAATGGTAGGCGATTAGAAAATGAGTTGCTTATATGCAGAAGCATTATTCCTTACAAAATAAATAAACTGTTAAAGGAACTAATACAATTGTCTGCTTCTTCGATGGTTATTATATTCATAGTGTTCAAAAAAATCACTTGAGCACACTTGGTACTGTCATTTTATTGCTTTTCCTGATCACCATTGTAGGATAACAGAACAAATAAATAAAAAGATCAAAATAAAAAAGTAAATATGTCACATTTGCGATACTCCAGGCAAGGGAATTAAATTGGAGATGGAAAGAAAAGGACAGAAGCTCTCTCTCTCTCTCTTCCATTTCTGTTGGTAGTGCAATATTTGTGAAAATAAATAAAAATATTGAGCAACATATATTATACAAATTCATACAAATGCAATGTTGAAGACAAGGATCCAGATCGCATATACCCCTTGCATTAGATTGGTAAGGGCTTGAAATCAAGAATACTCGCGCAAGGTCGAAAAAATATATCCTATTTATGTTCTGCAGTCCAAAAAAAATAAAACTATAATAATAATACTTTTTTTTAAACAAGGCATACGATTTCAAACCCTTTTCAGTATCTTCCCGTGTATTTAGGGCATTAATTATTAGGGAAAATCAGAGAATGCATCCCACAGCTGAAACATCCAAAGGATTCTAAAGAACAACTCTGCAATTTGGTTCAGAAAGAGAATTTAATTAAAGGACTTGAAATAAGGGAAAGGTTAAATAAATCTTAAAATAGCCTAAATTTTCAGTGGTTTTAAAGTATGTTTGTTTATATCAATGAATTGTATAGGCCGTCATTTCGCATATTAACTTATTGCATTTATCTGAATAACCAGCGAAATAAAAATTTCACATTAGGAAAGTAATCAGATACACACACGTACACATTCTGCTATAAATACGTAAGCCGTGAGACAGATTATAAATAAGCCGGCTTTGTTCATATTAAATCCAGTGTGCGCTCACAAAACTTGTTTCTATCTCTATCCTTTCTTTCTTTTTTGTACAGTCAGTATAGAAATGCAGCAGTAATGCATGTCGCTAATTTATTAAATTGCTGGACAAGAGTGACGTTCTACTTTAATCCAGTATTAATTTTATTCGTATGTTCCAGATTTAATCAAAACGTTTTGGCAACAGTGTTGAAGTTCCTTAGTTATATGATTTCTGTGAATCTTAGCTATGATCCAAGAGGCATTCAGTTACTCTAGTTTTCTCTTTCGATAATCTTCAGTACTCCTATAATGTAGAAAAGCTGAAGAACGCAACATTGCACTATGTATTACTATAAAGTTTTTCAAAAGTTACTTTGGAACTAAGTGTCATGTTATTCCCACAGAAAATATTGATAATGTATGGAGGGCACGTCTAAACCAGTTTCATATTATATTATGGAAGACATTCTGCAAGGACACCGGTGGGGAATACAGCTGCAAAAGTATGCCGCATGCTCCAGTCACAGTTATTTGAACATTGCTTTAACGTTCGTGTTCAATCTGTAACTTAGTGTATTTTCTTTGGTGAGCTGGTCAAATGAGATTTTGTGTTGTTGTTAATGTTTTTTGACAAACACAGTACACATGTTTTCACTTTCGTAAAGTTGTAAACATGAGTAAACGTCTTCATGCATTGTGTACAGAAGACAATCTTCCTTACAATTCTGAGGTCATCAGCTCATAGTGGAGCAGTTCCTCCTTGGTCTATTGTTTTAAATCCCATTCTCGGCTCCCATACTATTGTAACATATGCCCAAGTTATAGTTATACTACTCTGAAAAGTAAAGATATTAAGTATGACTTCCTTCGGAAGGGAAGTAAAGCCATGGGTCCCGTGCCGTACATTTACGGCACGATAAAGAACCTCAAGCCTGAAAGAAGAGGCCTCTGAGCAAAATTTGTCAGCCGCTGATGACCTGAGATGTTAAAGAGCGTCCTTAAATAAACAATTTAAAAAATCCCCTCGCTTAACTTCTAATAAGTCTTCCAGACATACTTGAAGATTTTGATGAAGTATAAGTCATAATGTTTGAAAAGATTTCAATGTCACCAGAACAAAATAACATTGACTAACATTACAGCTTACAAAACCCCAAGTATTTCCATTAGAGGAAACGTTAGTGACTACAATGAAAACAAGGACCCTACAGGAAAATGCATGAGAAACAACGCTAAATAATAAAGTCAACATAGCCTGCTAGACTTGAGGAACAGATTTCTATACTATAATTTCGTTGACTTGGCCTCTGAGTGGAAATTCGATAAAACGTGCGATAAGGAAACACTTTCTTTGGTTACGTTTACATTTACATGATGTAAACAAAATGAAAGATATCGTTTTATGAACAATCAATGGTCTTCCGGATATATTGTTTTTATGACGAAACAAGTCAATCATGTTTTAGCCACTGCTCATATTGTTGGTCCTTGCTTTAACGTAAACTTTTTTTTTATTTTGGTTTATTTGCGGACGTTCTATAACATCTCAGATTACCTGCATCCCTTTCAAACCAGAGCGTGAAACGGTCGACAAATTTTGCTCAGAGGCCTCTTATTTGAAGCTTGAGGTTCTTTATCGTGCCATAAATGGAGGACACGGGACCCACGGCTTTACTTCCCTTTCGAAGGAAGCCATACTTAGGATTTTTACGTCCGAAAAAATCCATCGGTCCTGACCGGGTTTGAACCCGCGATCTTGGG
The DNA here is from genome assembly GCA_030762175.1 of Metallyticus violacea. NCBI lineage: Eukaryota > Metazoa > Arthropoda > Insecta > Mantodea > Metallyticidae > Metallyticus > Metallyticus violacea. Next base: position 62,818,620 of record CM060843.1, read on the forward strand.
TCTAGAAGGCAAGTATGGTTACCATTACAACCTGTTTGATTGAGTTAACCCCCGTTTTTACTACTGAGGCACCACAGGCAGTGGGCACTGATGATACATGAGATGAAATGATAAATTGGGAAAAGACTTCTTTTTTTTTTTTAATGAGGCCTAAGTTTGGGGTACCTCCACGGCATTTTCCATTTATGAGCACTGAGGAAACCCTGGAAAAAACCTCAGTCAAGAAGGACAATCCTGGTCCGATTTGAACCCCAGACCTCCCGCTCACGAATCCGCGCCTTAACGACCTTGGCCACACGTGGCGGTCTACACCACCAGGACCGACTTTAATGTAAACGAATTCTTCATGAATGAGCTTTGACTTTCTCAAAGACGGAGTAAATAGAATTGCAGTTTCTCGCTCTCCCTTCTAATGATCATGCATGCGCACACCAGCATTCTACAGAGGGATATACCAGGAAGAGGAAGCTCTCTCCCTGCTAGGAGCACGCATGCGCAGACCAACTTTCTTTACAGAGTGGTACACCTATAGTTGAATCTTAGCACATGCTGGAGTAAATAGCTAAAATAAGTATTTAAAGCATTACATGAAACATGTTCAAGTAGTTATTACTGTTAACTGTTATGATTTTATTTAACTTTTATCACGTTAATTTTTATAATTTTTGTTACCATAACCCTGACTGGTTGTTATTCTTCTCGCATTACTATTCTCTGTTTTAATTATAATTTTTACTTTTAGTGTATATCAACTTTTCCTTTAATCCCTATTTTTCTGCATGATTCTTCCTATTTATTAAATTCTTTTTGTGGGCTTTTAACACATTTTTTCCTACTACTACTTCGGTACAATATCTTCCATGCACTGCCGTGGATCTTTTTTTTTTTTTTAGAGCAACCGCGTCATAGAATTCAAACAGACTCAATAAAAAGCATCAGTTTCACCTTTTTTCCCCAAAACAAGGTAACTTACTTTTTGTATGACTATCGTAATACGTCAATAGAAAAAACCCATGGAGTTCATCGATGCTTATAGTTAACTGGGATTTGCCTTTTCAGCAATTTTTGCTGGCTGATCCATTACTGTGAACTGTATTCACAAAGTTATGTCATTAAAACAGTAACTGGAAAGTGAGGGGGAAAAATTCAGTAGCTATTGATATTTGCTGAAATGTTGATTGTTCCACACTCATTTGTTTCTGCTTTACAGTATAATGTATTTTAAAGAATAATGTACCATAGATTTCGCACCCTGCTGCTAAAGAGAGGATGGTTGTGGGGTGGAGTTTGTGTATTTATTGTCTAGAATTACGGGGAAAAATCCTCCAAGAGGAATACTTTTTGATACCCTTCTTTTCACCTCATCTGCTATGTCTACATGCTGAAATAATGACATTCTAGAATCGGAGAGCCATGAATTCATCACAATATTCCTACCAGAGCTTCATCTCACGTAGTTGTTGGTTAGCATCAATGAGATTCAACTCAAAACATTCCGCTAAAGTGAACTAAGTCTGTAGTATAATCGCCACTCAGTTCTTGTACATTCTGGTAACACAATAATACTTTGGTTGGTTTCAGAAATAGAATTGTTGGATTGATAGGGAAAGAGGGGCGATTTGGGTACTTCAATATACTTAATTCCTATGCCTTCAATATGCCTAATTCCTTACGGGGACACCTCCGGGAGGAAGGGATTAAATGTGGGTGACACAGGGTAGATAGGATCCACGGGCAATGAGTTATAACATGGACGGGGTCCCTAACAATGCTTTCCGATAGAACGTAGGCAGAGTACCCTTCAGAAGGAGCGCTTCTACACCAGAGACCGAGCAGAACCTTTTCAAAGCGTAAGCTATCGTCATATCGCACACAGCATCACCCAACTTGGCCTGCAACTTTCGACCCATGAAATGAGAAAGCGTAAAATTCATGGAAATGAAATTTTCATCCCATCATTCGCAAAAGCAACCAGGGAAACCACGAAAACCTCAAGGTCCGGCCCCAAAGGATTTGAATCAGGGACTGAAGGCTAGCATCATCACTTGAGTCACTCTGCTCAATTGGTTAGAGTGATGGTAGTTTCTAAATTACCTTCATTTCTACAGGATACTGAAAAGAAAATTACCACTTTCTAATTACTGTATTTTATATATGTCAGATATCTGGTGAAGTAATTATCTACCCTTACCGATTTTAACACTACATTTTAGATTGTGAATGTGAATACTGCACATCATTTGTTGAAATGAGGCACAAAAGTCCTCGGCGCTTAAGTTATTCAGCACTCGTCTTCTCAGGTAAGCAAAAACTTAAAACAAAACAAAAAAAATGGCTTGATCGAGAATCGAACCCAGGACCTCAGGATTATTGTCGAATACTTCCTAAACGAACTCTGAAATTTGTGCTTTCCCCGTAAGATAAGGACAAAGAGAGGATCACAAATTTAGCAGAGTTTTTAGATCTATACAAAAAAATGTTTATAGATGCATATATTTTTAATAGGTACAATTTTTGTAGGTAGAAAAATTATATAAAATTAGAAAGTATAGAGGCGGTCGCAGTTTTCTAGTGTAAAAACGTAACATCTTGGTAAAAATTTACACAAACCAAATAAAGAGAAATTTTCAGGACGTTTTTTTAAAACATCGGTCGCTGCAACATAAATATAACAGGAACTAATTTATGGATTTACGACAACAGCAGTTAATATTAACTTTAATTTCACCCTGTGTTCCTGACACTGTTTGTTTTGAAGTGTGTATACTAACTAGCTGCATAGTGGCAGGGCCGCTTACTTCACTGCGGAGCGCGGTATTTGCAAACTATGGTTGGTTAAAGAGATTTGCAAATATTTGCCAGGATAGTTAATCTAAATGAGGATATTTCACACAGTACATTTTTCTGACATTAACTGTAAATTAAACACAAAGTACCGAGTATTGATGCCTGAAAGAGATCAACAAAACCATAGCTTACGCGTATTGTATTCTATTTTCACTTCAGTTATTGCGCAACTATTTTCGCATATAAATGAAGTTATATTAATGTCAGGTGGGAAGCACATATGCCCCTGATGTACTCTGTTAGAAGCAGGCAAGCGTTAAGAGACTGCTGGTAGGAAACAAAGGGATAAAAAAAGAGCAGGATGCCGCTGTTGTTGGTGTAATAATTACTCATAATCCTTTCCCTACTCTCAGTAGCATTAGTTACAAAATGAAATTCCTGTCAGCAGAAAGACTTTGAGCGGGCAACTCCAACTGCTGATATTTACCATTGAAGAGCGACTAAGTGACTTCCTAGTGATACATCGCGGGTGGTATGTGTGGATGTAAAATCGTTTGCTTCTGATTCCGGAACACACGTCAGTACCACTGGTAAACATTATGATTTTGTGCAGCAAACGCATCTGTCGTAATGTGTTACTGGTGATGAATTGGACGGATTGGTGCTTTTGAACCTCGGGTGTTAACAGAGATTTTGTCTAGAATGTATACAGGGTGCGCAAAAAATATGTACAAAGAACTTCCGAGCAAACTGAGTATTTTGAGAGTGGGAACTAATGGTCTCAGAAGCTTCGGTATGAGTCTGTAGGCATTGACATGGATCAACGTCATAGATACGTTGCGATGTGAGGTATCTTTGTAGCCAGTCAATTGTAAGCCAATGTTGTTGAGGAGGAGCAGTCATAACCAGTCTAATCAGTCAGTCACTCAGTGTACTGATCTTTGTGGAGGTTCTAATGCTTTTAGAACTACAGTAGTTATTTTGAGACTTGCAGCTTTCTGCAGCCGCATTTGTAGAAATGTTCTCCTGTGATCAGCCAGATAAGTTTTATGAAGTATCTCTGTACTTTAAATTAATTAAATTGTGTGTTATACTGCATGGACTATGCTGTTGTTATCTGAAAAAGTTGCATTACTCGTCGTTTCTCGCATGACGGGTTCCGGATAATTCATGACTGGCTATCATGGTCTAGTTAATCTAGGTTAAGTTAAGATGTGCTAAAAAGTAACGATTTCTTCATTTGACAGGAAAAATAGGGTTTGCATGGTTTTGTTTATATAAGTACAGTTTTGTTCATTTTTTGTGTAATAAACATTTTATTATTGATAACGAAATAAGGTCCACAAGAACTAAATGTAGTGGTATGAATTTAATATATCAAAAATACATGTACATCAAAAAACGACGGCAAAAGAATGGTCTCGAAAGGTGCTGTAATCAAAGATAAAATGTATAAGTACATCAATATGGTTTCTCGTTTGATAGGAAAACTATAGTAACAGAACCAACTGAACACATCCACGTGTCGTTAAGGCATGGACTCGTGAGCGGGAGGTCTGGGGTCCGTTCCCACAGGACCGACTACTTAATGAGGTTTTTTTCCGTGTTTTCTCAGTCCTCATAAGTGGAAAATGCCGAGCAGGTATCCCAAATCTGAAATGCTTTCTTCCCTTCAAAAAAATTTCTTTCTTCGTTTTATGTATCGTCGGTGATGCCTGAGCATTAAAAAGGAGTGTTAAACACTATTAAAAATACGCCAATGTTTCTGACAGGGCTTGCAATCAATAAAGGCAACAGCTAATGCATTCACTGACGGATAGGCAGTAAACAGAACCAAAGAAAAGAAAACAGCGAAATTAGATATCAGTTTCACTCGCTGATAGCATTAGCATACGTACCAGTTGAAGACGTTCCACAACTGAAGATATGCTTCCTGTTTTTGATTACATTACAGGTCGAAGACACGGCTATGGGAGACAACAGTCAGCTCTCCCTTCAAACATCTTACAGTACTCTACAACTTGCCTATGAAGCATAGGGTTAGTGAAAGAGTCGCTGTACTATCTCATTCATGTGTTCTCCAGAGCACGGTGGCAGAAATCAAAACAGAAATCCAAAAATGGGAATTGGATTCTCACCACCCAAGGGGGGGGGGAATAAAAGAAAAGAAACATGTTTACTTGGACAAACGAGTACTACGAATTACTGAAGAACATAATGATTATAAAAAGGATAATGATGTATTACGATACTCAATAGATATTGCTCACAACTTGGCTGAAAATATTAAGTACGCATTTCCCTTAAATTATATTTCAAAGTGAGTATTCTATTTGCATTATAAATCTGCTGTGGCTACCTGTCAAACTATACACATGTGTCCAAATATACGATTACAAACAGTACCTTTATGACAACAACAAAAATTCGGGGACGATTCATCGATGAGAAAACATCACCATGACCGTCCTAGATTCCTGACTGCCACCTGGCGTATGGCGCAACAGACAGTAATGCACTGGCAGTTTGTTTTGAACATTTACGGCATGTAATCACTGAAATAGTGCTAATAAATGCTTTGTTTAAGGTAAACTATCACGTTTTCAGTCCTCTTGACATTTGCAGTTTTTGTGTTAACTTCTACAGAACCACAATGACGTATTCGAAACTATTTATTCCCATTTTAGAAGTCTATCACCTTTCTACTCTAACATATTTTCCGCACATATTGAATACATGTATAGAAATATATATTGTCCTGTTTCTTACAGCGTTATATTCGTGTTACCCATCTAGGAAATTCCCATTACTAGGCCGGTGCAAGACAACCACAATGTGCATTTCTTTGTTCGACATCGCCTCCTAAATAGAATTTGTTTGAGCTCGGAATGTTTATCACTGGTTTCCTGGGCAAGGAAGAACGAGGATATCGCTAACAGATTCCTATGAAGGTATTCGCAATTAGTCATCCTGTTAACAGATTCAGTTTCACGACACTTAAACAAAGTATAGATTTTAATATAATATGTATTGTAAGGGTAACCCTTAAAGACTTTGTAGTAGCGTTGTTGCTTAATTTACAGAGACTTGTATTTGCTCTGTTAGCGCCGTATGTCAAGAAGCGGTTGGTAGTGTGCGGAAGCACATTAAGTTGGTATGAATTCGTCCAAATACGTATGCCAAACGAATCCAATTTTTTAAGACGAAGCTATTAATAGAGCGAAATTTATCGTCAACCGAAGCTCGTGTTTGAGAATGAGTATATTTCGCAGTACAACATTCGCCAAAGGTGCTGAGCTCTATCGATTCCTCAGCAAACATAGACTTCTTCGCTTAGGGTTCTTAATCTACTGTCGCATTAAATTTCGATAACACATCCATCTGAAATTAATAGCATATCACTCATCTGATACATGCAATTAATTATAATCACGCACTAATTTTTGTTTTGTTTGTTTTTGGACACTCTTTAACATCTCTGGTCATCAGGGCCCCATTCAAATCAGGCCGTGAAACGGCCGACAAATTTTGCTCAGAGGCCTCTTCTCACGCACTAAGAAACACGGAAAGAACATAAAGATTATATTATACCAAAATTAAATTAACAACTTACATGCTTCGCTCATTATATCATATTATCAAAACCAGTTAATGTGTAAATTTATCTTTGGTTTTGAAATATTCTAGCTAAACTCAATTTAAAGCAAATGCGTTTAATATTTCAAAAGAAAAAATTAGGACTAATATGTGATGCAAATAACAGAAAATCATGTAGAGAATTATTTCGAAAACTAAAAATTGTAACACTTCTTCTTGTAAAGTTTTACGTTTAATTTAAAAAGTAAGACCAGTTTATTAAAAAATGTAAATATATAATATTTAATAAAAGTATAAACTCTATAGATCCATTGTTATCTAGGAATTTAGTTTGAGTGCACAGAATAGATAAAGTTATCCTCATATTCACATTCGGTAATAGGAAAACATTCAAATTTCATAAAATGACATATATAATATGATAAAATATCGACAATGTATGAAATGCACTACTCTTGTTAACCTGTACTGTATCTTAAATATGACTGTTCAATAATGAATGATCATAATTTTTTCTGCCAAAATTCCTTTATTGATCCTCTCGTAAAAAATATGGTCTTTCTCAAAGCAGTCCCTGTTGGATGCAATGTACCTATTCCAGTTAAATACAAGCTAGAAACCATTTGTCCTTCATCATTACTTTTGATGATGGAAAATGCCTCCCACGAAAGTGTTTCTTCAAGTTGGTGAAAAGGAAAGGGTCACACTATAGAGCTGGTGAAGGGCATGCTCCACGTTAATTTTGTGCGGTGTTTAGCAACAACATATTGTGGCGTTTACAATGTGCAGTAGCATAAGTTCAACGTATTATGAAGTCATTATTAGCAATAGAGTGTAAGATTGTTTAAAAGGCTAACCAAGTTCGTTAAAATAAAAATAGAAGGAGAGGATAGCGATGGTATACGCATTATGCGTAACGGTTGCCTTGGTTTCTCAACGCAGTCGAGGGAAATCTGTGAACGAAGCAACACATTCTCTGGTACGCCTAGGAAGCCAATCTGAGGTTATCGTTTAAGGTATAATCCTTTTATTAAAAACAAATACTTACTTCGTTTAATAAACATGTAATTCATTTATTGCAACACTAATAGTATTATTTGTGAAGCGATATCATAACATTTCCTTCCTTTGATTTCAGTAATGAAGATTTGATTTTTATTTAGAAAGAATGTTTGTCGCAGAATGAGCCCCCCCCCCTCCCCTGGCCAGTGTAGGTTTTCAGTAGGTTTCTGCCGTGTAGGAGGCCTGAGCTGCGACATAATGGCGGAAACGCCGCGTATTATATGTGAGGACGTCACAATATGCGATATGCAGCCGTGCATTATCGTGGCACGGAAAGGTATCCTTTTGCATGTGATATAATTTTGCAGAGCTCAGGACACCTGTGTATTATTGCCAGTAGCAGTTGTGTGCAAGTGTGGTCTGCTGGTAAACCATTCCTTGAATATCGAAATATGTATGAGATGTCCATAACTTTCTTGCAGAAGCAACCACTTTATTATTATTATTATTATTATTATTATTATTATTATTATTATTATTATTATTATTAAGTTCATGATAGAGAATTCTACACAGAACTTTACTGTTTGCCCTCAGGATCGAAATGTTGTAGCCAAGTTTCATCAGTTTGATAACCTTTGAAAGAAACTCTGTAACTTCATCTTCAACTGCACGCAAACCTGCGCTTGAACGTCCTTTTGTTCGGGAATCAGCCGTTCACAAACACGTCTCTGTGCAGCTTTTCAGTTACCAACATGCGGACATTGTCCAGTGAAATTTTCAAAAGTTTTGAGAATTGTTAATGTTATTGGACAACCCTCTTCACAAGACAGTAGCGGTGTTAATGTTTTCCTCCTTAGAGCACAAACTGGAGCGCCCGGTTCACCTTCTTTTGGAATGAATTCCCTCCCTTCATTAAACATTTCGAGTTGTGCTATTGGGAAGAACAAACTCTCCATAGACCTCAGCTGAAGATTTGTTGAGAGGAAAGCAGAATTTCAGAGCAACATATTGTTTTGCTGAAGACGGAACTGAACATGTCTCAACTACACCTCTCACAGGCGGGAATCAGAAGTGACAACCAGTACTAGTGTACATTACTCATTAAGCTAACAGAATAGTGTTAAGTAAATTTTAGCGCGAGAAAGTATCCCTGTAAGAAAATTATGATCATTCTTTATTGAACAACCTCGTAATTTTTGTTATGTGTATGCTATTGTATGCTTTAAAAGGTTTAAATCCCTATATAGATCTTATTAATGTAACACGACTTTGTACAGCTTGACTTGTTACAGGTACTGAAGGTCTAGTGATCAGACTTGAACTATATATATATATGAGATACTCGTGCTGTCACATTATTGAGAACCTCTCAGACTCAAAACTTGCAAGCCTACTAAACTTCTCACTATGGGCCAGTGTCTGACAACACTGTTTATTTTTATCGGTACTAGCGTACTGAACTAGTGAGGAGGGTAGAAAATGCTTACGTAGCACATTCCTGTCTTTGCCTTCCTCTCATCGCCAGACAATACATACACTAAACAAGAATATCATGAAATGTAGTTAAATCTTAATCTTTCAACCAGATTTTTCATTCGGAAATATAACTAATTTTATTTTATTCCCTATATCTGTACGGGAACCTGTTACTGTGATGAGCGAGGTTTATTGTCAAAGAGCTGCCTTACACGATCAATCTCTTTCTAAATTATATGCATACTGAACTTGTTTGTATCGAGCCTGCCAATACGATATTTTATATTTACTGAAGTAATATTCAGGTCTACATAGTACTTTAAGGTTATCAAATTTTATCTTTATCTTCATGAATTACATGTTTAATTAATCGCAATGACTTGGTTCCAGTTAATAATCTACGCGAGTGTATCAGATGTTTTTACGGCAGTACTCATATTACCCAAAAGCACCAAACACACGATAATTTTGCTCTACCGTGCACTTAACTCTCATAATTAGTTTCAATGAATGCCACACACACTTGATAATACACCTCAAATATTTATTCCCGCTTTTGGTATTCCGTTGAAAGTGATATGCAAAATTCATTCTATACTGCGATTTGTTTAGTCCTCACGCATTCCATCGACCCACTGCTATGTACAGCACAGTCCAATAAACTTGCCGTGAATATGCCATGTTAGCAAAGCATGACAATCGATTAATGTATGCAGTGCTGACAAACGAACATGTTTACAGAAACAATAGCATTTTTATTTACGAATATGCAAAACTTCGTTTGCATAAAAGAAATGCTCTAGTTTTCTTGTTTTTACGCATGAAGGTCTCCTTTGGTTTTATGAATTTATAAATGTTGTACCATGCGTTCCATTTATAGCCGGGCCACAAGATCGCGTACTTCGCGTATTTTGCGTAGTTCTGTTGCACTGCAGTGACCTTTGGTATTATTGCAGTTGCGCATTAGAAGTGAATGGCCCGCTCAAGACTACGTTTATCAGCTGTGTTATACTGTGTCACTTGCTGCCTTCTGTTCGAGCTATAAAGACTATAGTTCGTTCATTGTGTATCTCAAAAGGGAAAGTCTATTCAAGACAATGTGTTGTGTGTGAATTACATTACATTATTCTTATTAGTCCACTGAAATGCTACCGAAAAATTCACGCTTGAACAAAGAGTTTTTGTGTACAAAACATATGTAAAAACCGAATCATGTAGATAGGTGTGTAGACAATTTCAGGAGAAAATTCCTGATATTCCAGTTCTAGGTAGAGAAACTAAATATCTGGTTAATAAGTTTAGAACAATGAGATCATTAAACGCTAAATCTAAGAAGTGGAAAAAAATGTTCTAACGGAGGAAACATTGACGAAATTAGTGCATCGCTCACACGCTCTCCAAAGAAGTCTCTAAGATATATTGCACAGCAAGTGGGTGTTTCAAAAACCTCTGTTCGTGGAACTGCTAAACTTTTGAAATGGAAACTCTACAGAGTTCATGAATTACAGCCTCGTGATGGCGAAAAAGAGTAAATTTGTGTAAATGGGTTTTACAAAATGTCGTTGACGGTACTGTTGGCATACATTTAATAATTTATTCAAATGAGGCATGGTTTCATTTAAATAGAAACAATTCCAGCACCATAGGCGAACAAATATAATATAAGAACAGAAATTATAAACATTTCGTAAGAAGAACTCGAGCGCATGAATGGAAATTGCATTAGAAGATGCCAGGAATGTCTGAATATAGACGGACACCACTTTCAACACCATTTATAACAAGGTCAGTAGTCATTATAGTGCATATTACTTTCACTCTTGAGTAAATAACGCGGGAGTTTTAGAACGAAAACCCCATCAATGTAATAGATAGTGCGCAGAGCAAGCGATCCTCGGCCTGGCAATATGAGGAACGCTCTGTATAATGTTAATGCACTTTTTAAAAAAATAATAAAACATTTCCACAGATATTTTAAGAGTTAACATTTACCAATGTAAAGTTTGTCCGTCAAGAGACTTTGACGCTCAGTGTAACATTGTTTTTCCATATAAGACTCTCTTTTCAAAACTAAGAGTAACTGAATCAGATTCATATTTGTGACATGTTGTCCGGGTGGATTAAGTTCATCGCTATTTTGAAAAAAGCTGCTTAATATACACAAAAGTGTTTTTAATCCTTCCACGCTAGCGTGCTTCGACTAGATCTCATTACCTACATCTTTTCTCTGCATACTTCCAGCGGCTCTTTTTGTACTATTTTGATTACGTAAAAGCATTAGCATCAAAAGATACATAATCTGTTTTAGCTCTGTACGGAATATGTATAAATTAGAAAATATTTACTGCCGCTCTTATAGCATCTCCTTTTATTCTTCGCGCACTTTCATACCCTGCTCTACATTCTGCCGTTAGTTTTGCTTCTCCTTTTACATGCTACAACCGTTTAACCAATTTTATAGTGTTATGTTTGACTAGATCCCACATCGCTGGCTAATTTTATCGGCATATTTGTCTTAGCTTATTTAGTTACTTAAAGCGATTTTCGGCTATAAATTATTGCATTTTAATACTAAACATCAAAACAATAATATTAAGTATGTGAGTCATTTTGTGATGTTTCATAGCCTCTATTAACAATTTACGCCTATATTTAATATTTACATTTAATTACTAACGAATTTTGTACAACATTTCATAATTAGAGGTCTTGTTATGAACCTTGTTGCACTTCGAGTAGGCGAGCTAAATCCATAATGATCAGATAAAGCACTTATTTAGGGAATTGTGATTCCGATATTAATACCTGCGTTCAACAAAATAGAAGCGTCTTGAGAATATATTTTAACAGTTGAACGGCGATTTTGTATAACTCCTTAAAATAACATGCCCTCAATCCACTACGCATTCGGAGTTTGTGTATACTAGTGGAAGCCGGTTGACCTCAGTGGACGCGCGATTCCCGGAAAAGTTCTGCAGATGCAAGTAAATGGGCTTGCTCGGTCGTGTTTATCACACCAATGTTTCAGCAGCATGTCTAAGACTTTCATTCAGACTTTCTACTGCAATTTGTGGGGTAATCCGAGAGTGAGATATACAAAGAATATTCATGTTTGACCGTTGTGTGCACAAGAAATCTTACAATTATCTAAGAGAAAAATTTCTGCTAAATTTCCAGCAGGCACATTTCCATGAGGAAGTGCATTTTTTAGATTGCTGAACAAAGTTCAATTGACAAGAAGCCAAGACCGAAAAAAGGAATTTTAATAGAAGAAAAGATTGATGAAATAGGTTATCGATTAAAAACTTCTCCTCGAAAATCTTTAACGCGATTAGCCCAGCAACTTAGTGTATCTGTCAGCAGTGCGTACAAATCCACTCAGCTGCTGCACTTTCACCATATAAAATTACTGCGATATCTGAAATAAAACACATAGAGGCACTGAAACAAAATATTCAGGAGGCAATTTAAAATAGGATGGATGGATGGATGGATGGATCGATGGATGGATGGATCGATGGATGGATGGATCGATGGATGGATGGATGGGTGGATGGATGGATGGATGGATTTTCAAAAATATTCGAGAACGTCTCACAGCGGAGGGCAGGAAATTCGAGCATTTGCTATCATGGCGAGTATAATATCAATTACTATTTATTAAAAATAAATAATAAAATAACTTTTTGAAAAGCGCGATATGAGCTCCAACCGCGCGACATGATTTCCCTTGGCAAGTGGCGTCTGCAAAATCAATTTCCAATTTAATAGCAGAAATGAGGACATGTATAAGGCTGCCGCATATATGACTTTAGCGTCCTGGATGAACGCCACTGCATTGGCCGGCACTTCCCTTACGCTTTCCTCATTATTCCCTTTGACATTGAATTCGTAATTGAATTAGGATCACCCAAGAATACATGATTCACGACGCATGAGACGGCGGTGCGTGCTGGTCCTGGTGGTCTAGCGGTAACCATATTTGCCACCTAAACCCAAGATTGCGGGTTCAAACCCGGTCAGGATCGATGAATTTTTCGGGCGTAAAAATGCTAAGTATGGCTTCCTTCGGAAGGGAAGTAAAGCCGCGGGTCCCGTGTCGTACATTTACGGCTCGTAAAAGAACCTCAAGCCTAAAAGAAGAGGCCAGTGAGCAAAATTTGCCGGCTGTTTCACGCCCTGAATTGAATGGGAGGCTGATGACCTGAGATGTTAATGAGCGTCCGAAAATAAAACAAATCAAAAAAGGGGGGATGCGTATTGATATATATATATATCAAGTAAAACGTTACCTTCGATATTCAATATTTATTTCATCACCTCCACTTATCTTTTTGCCATAGAAGAACTTAAGCAGTCCGAAATATAGTGATTACTAATCTGTAAATTTTTCTTGTGTTTTATCCTTTTCTGCTTTTCTAGTTATTGTTATGTTAATTACATTGTTAATAGGATTACATTTTTTTCATTTTCATTTATTTTTTCATTTATATATATATATATATATATATATATATATATATATATTAGTTATAGTATAATTATTTTAGTAGTGATAAGTGCGCTTAAAATAGTTTGGTATTTGAAGAACGAAGTTTTCTTTATAAAAGTTTCTTTTCAAATATTTCTGCATGTAGTGTTCGATGAAAGTCTATTAAAACTTTTCCCAATGCAGTGCCCCTTTCAAGAACTGAATAAATTTAAAATCACAGCACTGGACAAATCACATTCCCGAAGACGAACGATTTTAACGGAGAAAAAGCTGATTAAATCGGAGCAAGTCTAGATACAGCGTTTGCAATAGCTTTTCACAACAGACAAATATTTTCCCATTTTCTTTAAGAAATGCAGCAAAGTCACATAATTTAAAAATATACAGGTACACGCATATTAGTGCTTTGCGAGAGGATCCATTTCAAAAAGTGAATTATTTGTTTCTGAATAAATATGAAATAAGCAGAATTCCAATTGATGAGTAAATGATGTTTTATCGCGGTATGGAGCTTGTATAGGAGGACGGTTTTAACATGTACTGTAAGGTGCGGTTCATAATCCATTTGTGCTTCCGACGTTGTAAAGAGCATTGTACTGAACGATGCCAGGGAGCCAGGCCCCTTGCTAGGACCGCTATATGTATTTATGACTTGTAGTAAAACTTAAATCGCAATTTTTGTATAGGTGTTTATTTCCTTTTCTTTACTTGTCTTTAATATATTGTTTAATGTTGTACATACAATATGAGGTTTGATTTGTACATTTGCCAGTTTCAGGTTTAATTTTAAAACTCGTTTTGCGCCGTATATTTAAAGTAAGAGACTTTTTGAGAAAACGAATATTGAGAGAATTTTAATCAAACTACATATTTTTTCCAAAAATTAAATTAAATAATTTTGTTTTTCTTTAAATGCTTTGTGGTCGTTGTTTTCAAAGTGAGCAGTTGCTTTTGCTTTGTCTATAATGGTTCTTGATATAAGACTTGAAGCTTTCCCGGTGTATGTTATTATAGAATATGTTCTCGGGAGAAAACCCGGGTAAGACGCGGTGAATCTACCAAGCTTTCGATGCCTGTCTCTGCCATCTTCTTCAGGGATCTGCAGCTTAGTTCTTTCTCTTTTTATTAATTCCATTTCTAGATTAATTTATGTACTGAGTCCCCTTTAAATCTATATTTACTAAGATAAACCTATATAAAAATCATTTGTAAAAGAAACGTGTCTTTCTGCGCCCAGTAATAATGAAGAAGGAGAACGGAGTTCAGATTTCTACCGCTAAAGACGCCAATGTCGCTCGCAGCTATCAGTGCTGTTGTTGTTTGCTTACTGCTCTGTTGTTTCTCTGTAAAATTGATTGTTATAATCCGGTATACACGATGAAGAACTGTCTTATTCTCAGTGTGTTTCACGATAAAGCTCTAAATGGTGAACAATATAATTATACTAGAGTAAACTAATAGATTTAAGAAATTTCACCTACCAATTATAATAGTCATTTATTGTAATTAAGTAGTTCGAATTTAATTTTTTTATAATTATATAACTCCATATATAATTAATACAATAAAATATTAACAGTTTTCATAGTTCTTGGTGACTATAGAAGGTGAGATTGTCATCAAATAAAAATTTTCACTCTGTTACCTAATTTTCCAAGCAGAGCCTGGTGACTTTTAAGCAAACTATTTAGAACTTGAACAATATTTATTTTGTTCCTTCCACTCTATCACTATCTTCAAGTTAATTGTACACTTTAATGATCATTCCTCTCTTTGGTGTGTGAAGAACGGAATTGCTTCTGTCTGCCACAAATGTTATTTATGCGTGCTGGTTCAAAAACATTCAGTACTGAATACAGCCACATCTCCAGACGTTTAAAATTGTGTTTATCTATTCTTTGTGCCTTTATAAATACATGCTTCGTGTTAAAAGTTAGTGTGCATCTAACTCACGTTATTTTTCAAATTGTTAAATGTAATATTTTGTGTCATTGGTTCAATTCGTTAGATACTTTCAAATTCTTTTTAAAAAAATCCTTTAATGTAAATCTCAGCTTGTACTATATAATTTGTTGAGCTATGGTACTCTGACAACTTATTTACTTGTAGTATACTGTGTGATTCTTTTTTCTTTATTTTAAAGAACATGGTTCATTTATCATGCGCGTGCTCCCCAAAGCTCAAACAGATATATAAATAGTTTTCATAAGGGTTTTCTAAAACTTCTTATCATGGTACAGGCATGATCTTTTTAAACATTCTAGAACGACAGGAAATATGTTTGGCAAATGTTTTCAATGAAGAAATCATAAACTACACTGTTATAAGATTGAAAATTTACCACCAAAACCTATTTGCTATTGTTCATCCTGTTCCTCTCGGTAACTTCCCATTGCGCCAAAGATTAGAGCTAAGGGACGCAAGCTGACCACACAGTAGAGCTATGTGCAAATTCTGCACAGTGTTACAGGAGTCAAACAGACGCTTTCCGTTAACCGCTGCGCTACCATGTCTTTATTTAGCGAGAACCTAGAATAGCGAAAGGGACTTTAAACAACTTTGTTCAATAATGCAGAACCGTGGAACAGTTCTGAAAACGAGATAGAATGCTTCCTCGCTTGGAACTGACTTTTATGTTTTATGCAGGGATTCATTAATGCAGAATTAGCTGTGTTTTATATCGGAAACAACCAAACTGTCCCGGAAAGTGTTTACGGAATGCCAATACAAGTTTGATTTCCGAGCGTGCTTGTAGTTAAAATGGTTTTTAATAACTAGTGTAATGTTAGATGAGAGTATGAAGCAGGGAATCGTTTCAACAATTTGTAAATACTACTGCATAGACCAAAAATTACGACATTATTATTTGAACACAGAAAAAATGGGCAATGCAAACAATGGCTTAATACTCAAATTATACATAAAAGTGAGCATTCCCTAACAGAGTTTATGTAAATATTTCCGTTTGTATAAAATATGAGAACTTTCATTTATTTCAGAACTACGTTAGTTGTGTACCACTTTATTTCATCGTTGTTTTCTTTTCTTTCGTGTTAAAGGTCATACCTTTCCCTTACTGCTAACTTAAAAATGCAATGATCACATCTGACTGCACAGTGCTTGGAAATGAATGAATAGTGTTTAACGCCCGTTTTTGCTACAGAGGCACCACAGGCGATGGACACTGATGATACATGAGATGAAATGATACATTGGGAAAGGATTTTTTTTAAGGAAGGAATCGCTCCAGGCCTAAGTTTAGGGTACCTCCCCGGCATTTGCCATTTATGAGGATTGAGGAAAACCTGGAAAAAGCCTCAGTCAGGGAGGACGGTTTTGGCGGTATTCGAACCCAGATCTTCCACTCACGAGTCCGTGTCTTAACGACCTCGGCCACCTGAGAGTTCTTGGGAATGGTTAATATCTTATGTTATAGAAAAGTATCTAAATATTATAGAAGTATCAAAATCTAAATATGTTAGAAGAGTTTTGGATGCCAAATATTAAATAAAAGAATAAGTGTGCATGTATATATATTTCTTAAACATTCTGTATGTATATACAGAATGTTTAAGAAATACTCTTACAAACTTTGATGACAGACTCCTCACTCCAAAATAAAAAAAAAATCATATAAACGTATATCGGAAATCCTTAGTTTTTAAATTATTAATGAAAATTTACTTCAATGTGTTTCAAGGTAAAATTTACGAGCAATTTAAGTTCGTAACCTAAAATAAAAATAATTTTGTTAGGTAATCGAATGAAGTTATCGATACAAGTGCGCTGCTGCACTCATTGTATCCTAGATGGTCATATGTTGTCAAGGAGACTTATTTACATTTGTCATTTGGAACATTCGCAATTAATCTGTTTCTCACCTGTCACTTGTGTTGCATATTGTGTTGTGTTTAACCATGGCAGGATATTCATTTCATCTCTTGCAAATAAGAAGAACCATGTGGTTTATGCATGATGGGGCTCCAGGATCTTATAGGCGCATTTTTTAAGATGCCTGGTTGATATTTATCATGAGAGATGGATAGGTAAGGGAAGACCAGTTCCATGGCATGCACATTCCCCTTATCCTAAAACCCTTTGGATTTTTATCTGTGGGGCTACCTAAAATAATTGGGTTATGCAGCACACATTCCTAATGCAGAAACACTTCATCAACGTGCTATGGAAGCATGCGAAGTCTTTCGACGCCTAATGGGAGTATTTGCAAGGGTATGATAGTCCATGATCCGATGCTGCATTTGTGGAAGCAAAAGGTTTAGACATTTGTTATGAGTTTCTCAGTTGATATTGTGTTTTATTGAGTTTAGGGTTTGGTTTTGATAAAATTTCATTAATAACTCAAAAACTAAGGATTTTCAGATTACATTTGGAAGCAATTGTTTTCCGCCTACTAAGATCCTGAATTCCAATTAATTATAAACAATCAAAGTGTTCATATGTATAAAATTCATAAGGAAGTTTTGGATTTTCAAGTAAGCCACGTACATGTTAATGTAAACTAACAAAAGTTCATATTTTTACGACTTCTGCTCCCCTAAAATAAAAGACCTTGAGGTCTTTGTTTTGATAGAAAAATGGACGAGGGTTCACAATGCCGGAGGTTTCACAAGCCCCAGTCATAAAAGTCAAGCAAAATGTACAGTGAGAAGGAAGGAAGTAACCCTCAGAATTACATTCTCTTTGCAGATATTGTCCCGTTATACCTTTTAGGCAACCATCCGAAAGAAAACCTGCAGTTTATTTGATGAATTGCGTAGCATAACAAAGAGAAATGTGTAGTTCAGTCAAAAGACCGAGGGGGTGGTGATTCAGCCTTGGAGAAAGTAGCCAAAGGAAGCTGTATTGGAAAATTACGCTCCCGCTTGGTATAACCGACGCTATTACGTCTGCTATGCGCGAATACCTCAGCCAATGAAAAGATATCACGACACCCAGCCAGGTTTTAGCCAATGATGCGCGCGAGAAATCCGCCTCGACATTAAACAATGACAATCGAAGACGCTTGGATGCGTCATGTGAACGACCGACTAAGATGTTCATAAAAACTAGCGGAACTTTAAAGCTTAAAGGGAGTTCGCAAAAGTCCTTCGAGGAATACACAGTGCCATCATCAGAGAGGAATTTAACTAAGTAGTTCGCTAGTGAGTTTGTTATTTTTTCAGTCGTTAGTTCGTTCGTCATAGTGGAAACATTAAGAGCCACATTAAGTGAAATTAGAAAACTGTAAATTCTTGCTTGAAAGGAAATTGAACGTAGTCGATGGCAGTATCCGCTCCAACAACAAAGAGTGTGCCAGATGCACTTTTTAGGAGCGTATGGCGGATGCGTAAAACTCTTGCGAGAATACTTCAGAAGATCGCGTTCATATTGGTTCGTGTTTACCAGACTATACATTGTCCGAGCCACCGGAGAATTCAACGATACCTCTCGAAAACAAACTTCCATCACAACACAATTGACTAGGTTTCCTGACGACAGTTAGTCCGAGTGTACATGTGTGTAAAGTTGTTCCTTGGCCCTGAGAGGATTGACACGAATAAAGAAACTCTTTTGATGAAGCTTATTCACTTTTCCTTGAAGAGCGGGTCCTTACCATCCCTTCCACTCTGTTAACACCCCGGCATTACTAAAATACACTAGCCAAGTCCCTATAGCCGACTTTGAGATGAACATCTTCTGAACACATTAACAGTTGAAGCAAGGAAATGCAAGAGCGAAGGGGGAGCAGCTGGAAGCGTCAACCAGGAAGACAAAGCTTTACTGACTTCCGTATCCCCCCTGTATGCACCATTTCGAAACAAGGACCGAAAGAGCTTTATCCTTCTTCCTCTTAGATTTACCTCATCTACAACCGTTTCAACATCAGTATAACTCATTAACCATAGCAAGTATCAGTAACCTCCGCATCCCCTGTATGCACTAAAATTAATTCCCATCTCAATTTATATGAGTTTTATTATTGTTTTGGTAAACAATAATAACTTAAAACCTAATAATATCCGGACACACATTCATGTGAACTTATTCCTTGTTTTCATATGAGGAACCCGTCACCAAAATTTGTAAAAGTATTTCTGAAACATTCTGCATACAGAATGAATAATTTGAAACTAGTAGCGCGAATATTTCTGAGACTGGCGGGATTGAAGAGAACTACCAGCATACTGTGCTGAACCTTGAAGCAATGTTAACGAGATGACGTCTCCAATAAAATAATATAAAGTGTTAACATTCAATTACAGATATTATAATTAGTATTACGGTTTAATGTGTACAATTTATGTATATTCATGTTAGTAGTTATGTTATTTATGCATATTTTTGTGTACTTTTTGGGGTAATAGGAAAGAAAGTCTGGCGACAGACCTTTTAGAATAGATGCCAGACATAAAACTCGTAGAGAGGGTGTGAGTGTTTTGTGTACTGGACAATGAACAGTGCCCAGTCACCCTTTTTGTATGTTTCCTTTGTTAAAAGATTCTTTCTTTCTGTGTAGAAAAAGGTTCGCCTCGCTTGAGCTTCTGGTAAATCTCAGCTTTAGTTAGACTCCGAATGCAACCAGAAAATACACTAGACAATAGGGTGAAACTAGGAGAGCGAAATAAGCCAGATATATCTACTCTTGTGGGAACCAAAGGGAGAAATGTAAATCAGGTTAAAGTTAAGGTCTATGGAAGGTCCAATCAGGAATCTGAGAATAAGTATGCACGCCCCTCGGCGAATAAGGACAAATTTAAGTGGAGTAATTGTCAAAATAGTAGGAGGAGTAGATTTTTAAAAAAAAAACATAGAATTTTTTTAGAGAGATGAGCAGTGAGCAGTGAGCGTAAATCAGGGTGACGAGAGAGTTAAGTCAGAAGTTAAGAATCGAGCTACTTTGGAGTGTAGATGATTGTGATCCGAGAGAGTGAATTTTAACTATATAGAATAAAGTCATTTTGAACTATAGAAAGTTAAAGAGGGGGAGTGTTCTGAGAGACAATTAATCGGTTAGGCCAAGTGAGAAATAAAAAAACCACTCAACAGAAACTTAGAAAGGCGATCCTTTATATTAAACAAGTGACAAAAGGAAATAAATTGTGTCATCTCCAGTCTTGAACTTTGCTTATATATTTCCTAGTTCTCGACTATTTCCCCCCGTTGACCTGAAAAGGTAACAAAATTTTCAGCAAATCTACCGACGATATCCGTGGCATTGCGGCGTATCGAGACTGCAGCGGAAGAGAAGAAGAACTCCAATGATTCTACAAATACTATTAAATTATAATATCCTAATTAATTAAAACCTCCATCCATTTACTTTACTTCTTCCTCCCCCCCCCCCATTAAAACCTTTGCCACCTGTGATGAAGATCCTGAACACGACTTTGTTCAAGAATATGCATCATTACTTGAGAGTATGATTTACAAGAAAAGACACTAATATTGAGAGATTCAAGCAGTGTTTGGAGATCAGAGGCGTGCGTATTTCCCAATGGAGGTAATGCTTCCTGCTATAGATGAACAGCCAGAGATACTTGGATCACATGTGAGGACAACTGTCATTTTGATAACTTATCGTGAGTGAAAAACGTATCAAAAGCAGATGGAAAAAATATTACAATATGTTGAGGTTACTTAAGGGAAAAATTGCATTTAAAGGGAACATAATGATAACTCCAATATCGTTTAAGCTTGCTAATTAAACAGAAGGGTTTTAAATAAAAATCACATCGTTTTAAAATATACCTTAAAATGAGTACATGGATACACTTTAAGACCATGAAAATATTTAATTTGAACTAAATGTTTGCACTATTGTTGATTTATGTAAAGCAATGTTTATAAATTTCGTGATTTTAAGAAGCAAAACCAAAGACAATCATCCAAATGAGAAAAACTCTTGTCCTCTGATCGTAAATCCGTAAAGTTTTGAGATGAGGCACGTTAACAAATTATTCAAAATTAAAAATAGACTATAAATAGCAATTTTAAACCTCAAATAAAAAGAATATCGTTTTTTTTTTTTCTTCATTTCTCTTATTTTGAACTAAGCAGTTGATAATAAGAGATAATCACAATACCGCTACGAGTGGCCGAGGTCGTTAAGGCGCGAACTCATGAGCGGGAGGTCTGGGGTTCGAATTCCGCCAGGACCGTCCTTCCTGACTGAGGTTTTTTCCAGGTTTTCCTAAGTCCTCATAAAGGTCAAATGCCGGGGAGGTACCCTAAACTAGGCCTGGAACATTTCCTTCCTTTACAAAAAAAAATCCTTTCCCAATATATAATTTCATCTCATGTATCATTAGTGTCCACCGCCTGTGGTTTCTCTGTAGTAAAAACTGGCGCTAAACACTATTCCAAAAAAAAAGTATAATAATTCAGTGTCTAGAAACGTATTAATCATCCGAACATGTGCAACTACAAATATGCCTTTTTCACATGAAAACTCAATGAAAGACAACCAAACCGGATGTAAGGATCAACACAAGAACTGTGCACTTTTGTTCTACTGGATATGCGCTGATGAACAGCAGAAAAGTTTTCGCACATATATGGAGTGAGACAAGCAATAGCTTGACTGTAATACATTTTTTTTGACGTTATAGCTTTTTCAGCAAAAAATATGTATTTTTTTATCCAAACCTATAATCTGCAACAGTTCAACCCCACCTGATGTGATTTTAAAAGTTTGGAAATCTTAAAACAAAATTGGAACATTCGAAACGCACACCTTCATTTATATAGGTGAATACTTTCCCATGCATCACATTAGTGCCGTGTCCTTCAAGCCAAAATTATTTTACCAGCCCAGACTAATCAATACCAAAATAGATTCATTTTTAGTGTATCTAATTTGTTTATTTCATGGCACAAGAACTCCTGAAATGTACAAACGCCGCGTGCGCAATTTTAAATTCATGCATCATCAACCTTAGCAGCTGATGAAATGATACGAAGTGTTGACTGACTGAGAAAATGGAATTCGTCAAACAAACAGCTCTGATTAAGTATCTGTCTCCTTCTTGTATTAATCAAGATATATCGGCAATTTTGGGGAATGTGTTGTTTATTGTAATATAGTAACCAATGTCGTGAGTTGAACATCCTGCGAAATTTGGTATACTGGTGGTCCTTGTAAAATGCCATAACAGAAGGAAATATAGTTTAGGGTTGTAAGTCAAATATTTTAACTAAAGACTAATAAGAAGAAAAAATCAACTGTAAGATCGCCTTCTCGAGTACTACTGACACCCATTCAAACTGAGTCATTTGGAAGAACCATTAAGATATCTTCAGGCGACATGTAGAACGTTCATAGGCAGATTTGTGACTGCGAATGAGTCGAGGGTCCATTACTGAAACGAAAATGCAAAGTAAGGAGTGGAAACGAAGAAACTTTTCATCTTCTAAAAATTGCATCAGCAGGCAATATTATGCACAGATTATATTTGCAGAGAAGAACCACAACAATAAGGCATTGTTATGCAAATGTAGTTTTAAAATCACGAAATGTAATCAAGGAGAACTATCGCGGGAAGTTGTGCTTTTTCTTCGGGACAATGCTTCAAGTCCAAGTCCTGTATTGCAGTGATAAAGCATGTTTGAACCATTGAAACAGTCCGCTTACTCTCCAGGTCAAACTCCTAGAAGTTTCCGAATGTTCCTAAGCCTTTAAGGGGGGACATATTCATCAAATTATAAAGTCGGAGGCTAAGCCTGTGTTTGTAGAGGTTGCACAATCCTTCTTACAGAAAACTGCAGAAATGATTAGTATCGTGATAGAATCGCATCAATCAGTAGTCGTATGTTACTATTACTGTCAAAAAACAAAGTAAAACATCTTGTTTCAAGACAGAATGAAATAAAAATGTTTAAGAGAGTGGTGCCACAGGGATCAAAGAATTCCTTTTCATAATAGTTGGTTAAATGCTTTTATGCTGACATCAATAGTTTGGTCAATAACATAAAAAAGAAACAGCCTATCTTACTCTTCATTGAGTTTTTCTAGAGAGGTATAAAATCTGTTCTCCTCAATAAGGGATATTCAAAAAGTTTTATTCCGAATCCTTACTAGGTCTAGTTAAGAAATGCTTTGATAATACGAAAAAACTCTTTGACATGTTTCATTATGAGCACTACTGGAACATCTAAGATGATTGGTATCCAAAGAGTTCTACGAAACATTGTTGCTTTTTAATACAATGTGTAGGCGTATATTACGCAAAACGTTGTATGTCTCATAAAATATATGAGGCTCGAAAAGAGAATTCAGCATGCTTCTCTAGTGAATTTCATTAAGATATCTTTCTACAAAGAAAACGACGATGCTGGATGAAGGATTTAAATGACTGAGTAAAAAAAAATTACCAACTTCATTTCTAGCATAAATTATCCAGCTCAAGCTCAATAAGCCCTGAAATGTGAGTATTTTGAAGAAACTGAGAATGATAAAACACGAACAGCTTTGTAAAATTTTCAGTGGGTCTACAAAAACGTTTAGGTTAAGAAAGAACTCTTAACTTCTATGGTGGTTTGGAGGAACTTCTGACAGGATACAAGGAAATGGAATGTTACATGTCACTAAAACTTCACTTCCATTTAGCTCTGTTTCCTTTAAAAATACACTTCGTGGTGTAAGTGACGAACATGTAAATTCTTCCACCAGCATATAAAGAAAATAATATTTTCTAGTTTTCTGGAATGAATCTATGACAGCTGTCAATATAGTTGGATGTTGTATCACGATACCCCTGATATAACATAGTCACAGAAAGGGACATTAATCACTTTTTTAACATATTAAAGAAGTACTTACATAAATTAATACCAAGCCTCTAGATAATATTTTTTAACCTTCCTGTACTATGTAATACCTGACCAATTAATCTATTTCTTAGATGGAAAGTCTTTCGACACAGGTTCCGTTATCTTCTCATAATATGATTGAGCTCAAATGAATGACTCCATGCACAAAGGTCTTCGGTTCATGATATCTACTTTCGAGAAAACTGGGGAAAAAATCCCTGAATGTTATAGTAAGTTCAAAACTTAGAAAAATATTCATGATCGTGTATGAGCCTACAGCGGTATTATTTGTATATATTTAATAATTTCAGAGCCTTAACAATGAGAGATATATTTTTATCGTTGAATAATTTATGAAAAAAACATGTTCAACAAGGGTTATGTTGAAGCCCTTTCTGCGTGGAATGGAATTTTTGTTCACGTTCAGTTACATTTTCTTTGTAAAACTAGCAGCACCAATTTTAATTCATTGAAGTTGTGTTTATAGTTAGGGTTGTAAAATAAAAAAAAGTGTTTTTAAGCAATTTGTTTTAAGCAAATGCCAAAACAAGTGAAACAATTACTTTAGTGAGTCATACCATTTATTCATCTGGGCTATCAATTTTGCTTGTAGTTCATAGTATGTCTTAATACAAATTGTACAATTCTTGATGCTCTTTGAGAGTATAAGGAAGTAATCATAATGTCATTTATTTTATTTGCTTTTATTGCATTTTTCCTACTGGATATGCAAGTTTTGATGCAAAATCTGGGTTTGAACATACATATTGAAAAAGCCGCAGTGTGTGTTACAATACCACAAATAAATAAAGTCATATACATGTATGAAAACTGTTAGCCATATATTATTTATTTATATTTTATCAAAAGTAGCATTTTAAAAGTTTATTAAAATTTATCTCCAGTCTGATCCTGCATTTTAGGTGGTATGAATTTTCTTTTTAGCCAGCGTACTCTTGCCCTTTTAGCTTCACTATTTTTGAATCATTCTCTTCCGTTTCAATTAGTTACTTTTCCTTCACTTCTTTTGCATACCTTCTTCTTGATTTAATTTAAAAGATAACTTTCATACTGTCCAAATAGTATAGGAAATAAAACTGATATCATATGTTTTAAACAATATCTATTGTTTCCTTTAAATAATGTTTTACTTTTAGTTCACGGTTTAAATACATATAATATAAATGAAAAATAAAGTAACTCTTGGAATAAGGTAACTAAAATTACAAGAATTAAATAAGCAGAAAACACTTAAATAGTCTTATATTTTCAGTTATTTTTCCAACAATAAGTGTTCTTCTTCAAAGGCAGAAGACAAACCCATTAGGACAGAAGCAAAAATGTATCCAGTGCAGTTTCCAGATCAGCAAAGATTCGAATTGCCATTATACAGGTTTATTCAAAATAATGTGGCCAAGTTCAATGTATTTCTGCATAACTATACGCACAATTGCACTACAACATTTGCAAATGAAAGAGTAGTAGTGAAAGTTTCCATATATGACCTCCAGTGGCCGCGCACACATCAATATAATACTCGATTGCATGACACACGTTTTGTAGCTTGTTCAGTTTGCAAGACAGCGTTAACTATGCGTTGCCTCAGTTCTGGTAGTGATACTGGCATTTGGGCACACAAACTGTATCTTTCACATAACCCCACAAGAAGAAACTCGGTGGGACAAGATTTGGAAATCTTGGGGGTCATTTCATTGGTGGTGCGTCGGCTTCTGAAGCACAGCCAATACATCGACGCCCTCCGTACCTTCAAAGGTAAATGTGGTGGGGCGCCATCCTGCTGAAATGAACTCGTTCCCATGTTGTGTCAGCAACCATTCCTCCAGCATATCAAGGTACCATGTACCAGTTGCTGTGGTCTATCCGGAAAATAATGATCTGTATACATTTTAAGCAGTCACTACACAGAAAGCGTTTGTCTCTTGCATGCTCAGTTACCACATGTACCCCAAATCCGCTGAATGTGTTGATCAATCTTCCCGGAGAGATGGAATGTGGGTTTCATCTGAGTTCTAGGTTGTTATAGTTGTCGAGCAAAGCTAGAAGGTCAGTACAAAAGTGTAACCTCTTAATGCTTCAGTTCCTATAACAACTGAAGTTTACATAGCACGCTCCACACAGTTATCTGGGTTAATACAAGTTCTCTGCCGACCCTATTTGTTGACTTACCCGGATTCGCACGCGTCCCGTGGTCTTCTCATTTGTGCTCGGACGCCCAGTATTTTTTCCTTTGCAAATGCACCCACTATCTACAAACTATTTGTACAACTTATGAATGGATAAGCAAGTTAATGAGGTTTTTAATTGGTTTATTGGTTTAATTGTGGACACTCTTTAACTTCTCAGGTCATCAGCGTCCCACTCTATTCAGGGCGTGAAAGGGCCGACAATTTTTGCTCAGAGGCCTCTTCTTTCAGGCTTGAGGTTCTTTTTCGTGCCGCAAATGTACTACACGGGACCCACGGCTTTACTTCCCTTAAGAAGGAAACCATACTTAGGATTTTTACGCCCGAAAAAATCTATCGATCCTGGAAGAGATCGAACCTGCGATCTTGGGTTTAGGAGGCATGTATGGTTACCACTACACTACCAGGACCGATAAGCTAGTGATGTCTTGTGATATCGTATTTGGATTTATCTTTGTACTGCTCGAGCTGACTGTGTTTCGTGATAATGGAGCACACAGAATGGCTTTTCTACAGTTTGCAATGTCATTTTACACTGACACGTGAAATGTTGCTTGCGCACCATGACTAAAAATAGAATTTGAGTTGCCATCTGACTGTACAGAAGTAAACTATCATTCGAACTTAATCTATACTGCTCATTTCATAAGCGTATATCTTGTACTTCAAAAATAATAAAAGGTGTAAATTGGCCATATAATTTTGAATAAGATGACCAAAAAAGTAAATACATAGCATAAAGTTATATACATAGCATATATACGAGATATATAATTTGGAATTTTATAATCAGCATATAAACTTTAATTAACTATTGCACTAATACAACAAATAATATGTGAATAAGTTAATTTTTATAAATTTAAACATTAAATGTACGAAATAAGTATTTCGCATTAACAATCTGGCAATGACTGAGACTCCGTTTGTATATTATGTCCAACTGTTGTTGATTCATTTTGTGTGCGTGTGTGTGTGTGTGTGTGTGTGTGTGTGTGTGTGTGTGTGTGTGTGTGTGTGTGTATGTGTGTATCTTCCATTCTCACCAGAATTTTAATATTTTATGTTAATTTTCACAATAAAACTCTGTTTATAACATAAGAGGTATTCTTATTTTATTGCTACAGTAAATTGCGCTCCAATAAATCATACCATATGTCAATGGCAATAAAGAAAACTATACTTCAGATAATATAGCAAAAATAATAGGATGTCATTTTAAAATATACTCGTATGACCCTTACAATGATAGAAGATTCCGTTTTCATTATGTAAATCTTCGAACTTGGAAGACTAAAAACATATTGAAATGGTAGTTCTAAAGTCTAGAGAGTGTTGTAAATGTCTGTTTATTACCCGGTATTATTACGAGTACACCAGAAAGACATTGGTAATGATGGGGGGATGAAAATGTAAATTTTTCTGAAAGGAATGAGCAATTGTGTTATATTTTTATTCATGTTTGTGCAAATATGCTGTAAAACAAACGTTTAGTATTTACTTATTATTATTTTAAATGTAATTGAAGGTAATATATTAATTATAATTAAACTGTTTAAAATATTAATTATAATTAAAATGTTTATTGCTGCAAAAATAAAGTGTTGTGTCCATTAATCTTACTTTAAAACGCAAATGAAGCATTAGAATAGCATCAATAACACTCGAATATGCAATAAAATGTTTATTACTTAATCATACTTTGAAATATTGTGCTGTTAATATTTATGCAATGTACACGGTGTCCCAGAATCTCCGCATAACTTTCCCATCCACGTTACGCCGTAATAATTAGGCAACTGATATAACAACCCACATGGAACACTAAATTCAACAGGTTGGAATTACTAACCTCTAAAAGATTTTATATTTCATACGGATATCAAAATAGAGGAGGAACTGAACATGTATCAATAACTGCGCTTTAATTGAAATTTTTGTAAGTTAATTGGCAATGAAAGTATTGCATAGGAAATAAAAATACATAATGTCCAATTTTGTCTATCCATAAAAACCCTGCAAGGTGCAATCAATACTACTTGCGTGCTTGAAACTACATGAGAATGTAACCGAAGAAATATACGGCGCTTTTCGACACCGTATATGTTTTAAAATATCTAAATGCTTTAAATGAATATTGTTGCTTGAGAAAGAACAAAAATATTTAAAAAAAACGTTTGTATTTTAAAGCATAAAAATCAATCATATTTGGAGCAACATTTCTTGTTACTTTTGGAGAATTAATTAATGTAATGGGGGTAGAGTATAAAGAAACATTCGAATAAAGAAATTAGAAATTTTTAAATTTTTAAATGGTAAGAAAATGTTGTATCCTCAGTTAATTTAGTCAATAAAACACTTTAAATGCTTCAGAACACTTAGAAAAGATAAAAAAAATTAAATATGATGAGAAACTTCTTCATGCTAATATATTGTAATGCACCTCAATGTGTGAACTCGCAGACAAGAAAGGTACGTTTATAATTAAAATCTAAATTATTAACATTATTTTATCAAACATCGTGGTAGTGGTAGCTCTTTTTTTGGTCCATGTAAAGCATCTCAGCAAGTAAACATTTAGACTACATGCAGGTGTTTTTCGATATCCTCTCCACACGGAGAATGAAATCAGAGAGATGCTTTCAGTGGCCTAAAAGAATAATAAAGGCAACGGAAGTCCCATAGAAGTGCAAAGGAAGGCCGAGCGATTTCCTCTCCCTCACGTTCTTCCTTTGATGGTTACTGTTTCCTTGCGTCAAGTGAGGCAGAATGGCATCCTGCTGTATACCTGTCGAAGGCCCGTTAATGAAAGATGAAGAAAAAGGAATGGATTAAAGCTGCACCACGCTCTGAAGGGATTTGTGCTACTCATTAAAAGTAGCCTTGTGCTGGGAGAAGGAATGTAAAACGTTAATTATTATTATTATTATTATTATTATTATTATTATTATTATTATTATTATTATTATTATTATTATTATTATTATTATTATTATCATCATCATCATCATCATCATCATCATTATTATTATTATTATCATTATCATTATTATTATTATTATCTACGATAGCAAAGCAAGAGATTAAAATACAGAGTGCAAATCCTAAAGTGCTGGTTCTACAGCAGCACTGTAACAACCAGGTGTAAAATTGTGAACAGAAAAGCGAAATATTTGTAAAGCTCCGACACCGACAAACGAAAACGCTTAGTTTTATTTTCAAAATCATTTTATTGTTCAATGAATTTGGACAAGGAACTTTGTAAAACAGTTTGACTATTTTTATGTGAGTCTTCAAGTTCTGAGAAATAGACATTCACAGCAAAGGCGTCGCCACCCAAGAAAACGGTTGACCTCCGAGCAACTTCTTAAAACTTAGGAACAGACTGTATTCTAAAGTAAGAATTATACTAAAAGAATTCGATTAATGACAACACAGTTACTCTTTCACTGTTTGTTTAGATAACTTTTGGCATAATATGCATCAAATATAAGTCTGCCTGGTCAACAAAAATACGTTACCAAAACCTTGGAATTCCATCTCCAGCATCATTTCCGAATTTCTATCACTGACCGAACTATAGTTCTATGGGCGTCAACTCTTGATTGTAAGCGAATGCCACGCAGAGATTCTTTCATCTTCGAAAAAAAGTCATAATTACAAGGGCGCGTGAAGAAAGGCTTCATCTCCATGTTCAAATCGCTTCAGATTCCCTCTTGCTTTTTCCATTTGCTGCAATTTTCCAGTTTCAGTCAGACTCTGCAGAAGCCCGCGAACACCAACTTTCAAAATTTTCATCTTCTCCCAATACCAAGTTTAATGTACATTTCCATCATCTGCCTTCTTCCAATTAAGCCTTTAGAGCCTCAACATGGAAACTTTTGTTGCAACGAAGAGGTCGTGCACAGTTTTCCCTTCCTTGACGAAATGTTTCTGTCTTGCACTAGTTCGATATGGCAGAACTCCTCTCCCTCTTGTAACTCTAAAGCAATCAGTTGCATTTTTCCCCTTGCAGTTTGAATTCTATGAAGCACATTTATTCATACCTTGTGAACCTTTTTAGGGCGGTATTACTTCCTAAAAATCAGAAGCAGTCACTGAATTTACCACGAGACTTTCAACATTGTAGATTTGTGAAACAATTGCTTCTGTGAAGCAATGATTTACAGCATTGTTGCAATTACTTTTCAATGCTGTAGTATATATCAAAATTTGGAGTATTTTTAAAAAATAAATTCACAACATTAATCTGCTAAATACTATTCATAACAACAGTTGTTCTATAATTACATGCTAATTCCTAATTGAAACATGAAGAATTTTCAGAGTACGAAGCAAGGAACCAGACAAACGTCACTAATTTTTTCCTGTTCAAATAGTAGTACACATTTGCAGGCATTTGCAATGGATGCCTCCTTACTGGTTAGGAAACCACCTTATCAGTATTACTGATTAAGATTTTTCAACATAATTCCATGAAATATGAAAACAATTAATAGGACTTGTGTCTAGTATGGACAGTGACCTGGAGCAGCCTTTTGGGTAGGTAAACAAAAGCAAATGACTTATAAAATAAAAATTTGACAAAGTAGCCGCAGTGAAAAGTTATCGGAATTAAAGGAATGAATTGCTCCTTAAATTGTAGTTCTTAAATGCCAAATTTAAGTCACAAGGGTCTTTAATTCTATCCTTTGTTCTTCCAGCTGTAGTGCTTTAATAGGCTTTAGAGGCTTTCCTACAAGCTTAGGAGTTATATCACCTAAAAGACTGTATTCTAATATATATTTTCTTTGTCTTTACAAAGTTTCACACTCTAGTAAAATGTCATCGGACTTTTCATATGGATAGCATTTAGGGTTTCCTTAGTAGAGACACTAGTAGAGGTGCTATCGCGTGTTTTAATAAGAACTGAGCCTAATTTTTTACCGAGAATGTTCTTCCATCTTATCTGATACTCTTTCTCTGTCCATTGATATACTTCAGTTCTTGCTAATGCCACAAAACGCTCCCGGTCCCATGAAGTCGTCGATCTTAAATTCTTCTTTGGCCAGTTTTCTGTCACTTCAATACCTTCTGTACCCTGATGTCCAGGCAACCAAAAAAGATTTGGTTGATTCATTGTGAAAGGAATGAGAGAGTTTGGACAAATCTAGCGTTTACTTGATAAGATTTAATGATATCTAACATTAACAGCTGTGCTAATAAACAAAAAATTTGCTTCAGTTCAGATCATTTTCCCGAATGCTGTTTATGTATTAAACTTCCAAAACTGCATGCAATAAAGAAAATCAATATAGAGGCATAGCATAAATAATAAGAGATAATATAAAATAAAGGGAAATACATATAAATAAGTACAGTCTGGATCTGCCAAGAGTTTACGGCATTCGCTCAAGCAGAAGGGCCATTGCAATAGAAGAAACTTGGGGCTACAGTGCCCTCCTTCTCCCTCTCCCCCTCTCACTCTTTCCACTGAACAAGTTCCAGCTTTAAAAGGGCATTCTCTACTATCCTACCTGGCCGACAGGAAACAAATACGCGAGAGCGACAGAGTCCTTAATTACCGCTACCTACTGGAGACACTGCTGGGGAATTTTTTGTAAACTCTGGATTGCAACGCGTTTATACCAAACAAATATCTATAATTTTCTTATTTTTTAGATTTTAAGTATTCCAAATTGTTAGATCAGTACAGGCGAATTCCTCAGAACTGAACTAAAATAACTACAGCAGTAATTCAAGGGAAAATGTGAAAACGGTTTAGTTTTAAAAAATAAAAAGAATATCGGTGAATAAGGGATAGGAAACAAAAATATTATCCTACGACTTTCGTCTTTCCTCTTTTCAAAAGAAAAAGTATCTACAATGTCATAAACCTAGTAGGATAACAGAAATATATTAATACGTTATCTTCCTATCAAAAGTATGTTTGGAAATATTGAGACTATAAAATAACAAAGTAATAATAAAGTAATTCAGAGGGAAATATAAGAACAGGAATAAAAGACCTTGAAAATAATGGACAAAGCATCGAAGATTAAAATGAGGAACCGCCTCAGTCAATAACAACAATAAGCAAATGCAATATTTTGATATAGCTTTAGCAAAAGCGGAAAAATTTTACCCGAACTTGCTCACAGCGTGAACGCAGAGTAACAACAATATCCTTGCAAAGCGAACTTCGGTATTTAGATTACTTCAGAGTGAGAAAAAAATGTAGAGTACGTAAAATTGGATATATTTTTTAAATATTTATTTGTTGCCGCTTATTGACTGCATTGGTCTTCTCGCAACATATTACATTGTGAGTTGAATACTATACGTGCAAATCTGTAGGGATGAATAAAATGAAATGAATTAATGATGGCGCAAATGAGCTCGGAGCCCTTTGCACCCAAAGCTATCTTGCACTCATCTTCTCGGGGTAAGGAAAAACTCGGGAAAAAACCTTACACAGTCAACTTGACCTGGCCGGAATTCGAACACAGAACCTCCGGATTAT
The DNA here is from genome assembly GCA_030762175.1 of Metallyticus violacea. Classification (NCBI taxonomy): domain Eukaryota; kingdom Metazoa; phylum Arthropoda; class Insecta; order Mantodea; family Metallyticidae; genus Metallyticus; species Metallyticus violacea. Next base: position 62,851,492 of record CM060843.1, read on the forward strand.
TAAACGCAAATGTCGCTAGACAATGCAGGTGATCGATACATTTTTATTTTTAATTATAGTGTGATAACACTAATATAAGAGTTAAAAATTATATCATTTTGTACTTTTTGTAAGATTAAAATAATGTTTTAAATACAACTTATTCCATTTTGAGGTTCCAATCTATAATAATTTTAAAATAAAATGTAATTACAATAAGGGCAACATTTGAAATTGTAAAAAAATTGTAGGAAAAAATTATGTTTTACGAAAATGTATCCACACACACACACACACACACACACACACACACCGCCTGTGGTGCCTCAGTAGTGAAAACGGGCGTTAAACACTACTCAAAAACACACACACACACACACACACACACACACACACACACACACATATATATATATATATATATATATATATCACCTATGATCTATTACGATTTTCAAATAGTTATAGAATACATGATTGCCTCCCACCCCTAAGCTTTTCTTGGCGAGGTTTAAAATTATAATGCACATGTTTTTTCGTTCGCATTGATTTAAAATAGCTTCTATTGTAGCTCGAAAATTGCATTTATTTTCTTGCCTAGTTAGCTCATCAAAGTTTGCTCCAAATCCCCAACAAAAGATGTTGTTAGCAATTTTAATATCTGGCGTGTGAAACATGTAGGGGAATAGAGGGGAGAGAAAAAAGATTATTTATTGTGGTTAAAATTACTTATTTTCACTTAGAACAACAAATGAACGAATTTCTTGTATATGCTGAGCACATTTTATCAACAGATGTTGGAATTTTGATGGACAGAGTTGAACGTTCTATTCACTTCCGCTTACTTGTCCCCCGGGGAATCTGTTTGCATTTGTCATTCCTTCGCTCAATATATTTCTATCTTTAGAAGGATATGCATGATAAATGGAGGGGTGCTGGAAAAGATGCATTACTAACCACTTCACCAGCCGGAACAGCTCCACACTTCCATTGAAAGTACAGTCAACAAACTGCGCAAACATTCCTGGGTGCCCGAAAAAAAAACGAAAAAACAGCTCAGTTTAAAGATCTGAAATTTTGAAATCGAAATGTTAGAAAGAATATTCCTAGTGCTAAACTATATTTTTAGAATATCTATAGGGGTCGATTAGTCAATCCAGAAAAGCATGATTTTAAATAATTCAGATTTAGATTTCACATCAGTCGCCAAGTATTTGTTACCTCTTTCGTTATTTTAATACTAAAATGTATTAATATTGTTAATCGGATATTTTCAGGCATACACAATATCAAAAAGCTTAAGTTAATAAGTTAATGCAAGGTGAACAATACTTCACGCAACCGATTTCGCGGCGTGCGGCTGGCCGGCGAGGCTGGCTGATGTGTCGGCGGTGTGCTACTTGCACAAGATTTCAGTTGACACTAAAGCCTTGCGCAGCGGAAGGCAACTATATTCCCCGTCTTCCCGCCTCCGCTGACAGTACTACCGGCCGGTCCCGCGGTTGCGTCAAGCATTACTTACCCTCTATTTGCATTGTGTGTAGGTAATCGACATTTATTCTTGCTGTTCTCAAGAATTGCTTTAAAGAGCTAAACGCACAAGCTACAATCTGGTTTTAAATTTTCTAATAAATTTTGAAAAATAAGAACTGTGAATGATGTAATTGACAGATTAAGAACAACTGACGTTATGTAAAGAAAAGCTGGAAATGTTCTTCACAGATATACTCCTACAAACACTGCAAACGATGAACAATAAACTTTGGAGTATCCGTCATTGAAGGAGCTCACCTTTCATACGAAAAATTAGCTAGAAATTAAGATATATATGTAGATCATAAGTCCAAGATATTTTTGAATTAACAGAGGCTACGTGTATACAAGAGAATTTCCATCCCTAAAATCACAGAGCAGCAAAACAGAAACGACTTCATAAAAGATTTAATACGTATACAACAAATGACTGGTTTCTCAGTATGAGATAGAATTAATGCTAGGGGTGTAAATGAGAGGAATGTTCAATGATTATTTACCGGAGTGTGAAAGTGAAACTGGTGATGAAACTCATCTCATTGTGTTTCAACACGTCTCCCTTGACTTCCACATACTTTGTCCACTTCGCCCCCAGTTATTCAATTTCCTTGGAACAGGCAGAGTTGTCTCCGTCACCATTCTCGCCTCTTTCATAGTATCGTCGTCGATGGAAAATCTTCATTCACGTAGAAATTTCTTTAGCTTTAGAAAGAGAAAATAATCAAGACCTGGACTTTAGGGTGGATTGTTATTAGAGTGACCTTTAACTAAGGTAATTTTCCGAAAATTGTGCAGCTTCTACCCCCTGATCTTGTTCCAGCCAAACAAAAAAAAATCACTGAAATTTTTCAGTTCAATAGGACAACTGCTAGGCAACCCTCATCGACCATGACGGTTTGAAATTTTAACTCAAAAAGAGATTTTTTCTAAAATTATTAGATAAACTTATTATTGTTGTTATTATTATGATTATTATTCATATGCTTTACTGTCTTATTATGTAACTAAAGATTATGGTGTCTTTGGTGGATCTTTTAATTATTGTTTCAAAACTACCGTTGTTCTACTACCCATGGTGATGTAAAGTAATTTTCGTAACGCATTTTTCCTTGACTTGTAAAATGGTATCAACTTCTTTAGGTAGTTTGTCACACAAGTTAAGAAAATATTTTTATTGTCTCTCTTATTGGCTATATCTCCAATCAAATCGTCGGAGCCAAAATACCTTCGAACCTTGGCAAGTTTTAATTTTTTTTTTTTTTTTTTTTTTTTTTTTTTTTTTTTTTTTAGCGTTGTAAATCTTGCAACAAAATAAAGTGCAACAGCATTGGAGATTAAAGAAGTTTCCAATATTTCCCAAAAAACACGAATTCCTACTAGAAGAGCTGAACACTGCGTTGATAAGTTATTCAACTATATAATGAATGGAAAGGTTTACAGCAAGAAATAACTAGAACTGCAGGCAATGAGAAAGAAAAAAGAGCTCTTTTTGTGGAAAGTATGGACAACCTCTTTGACATGTCTCATTCAGATGCTTTCGGACAGATGAAAAATTAAAGGATAATAATGTTTTAATGCTTCAGCGCCAAAAAAATGACCAAGCTGCACGGGTTAGTGTAGGTCAAAAACTGAAACACAAAGAAGAAAGAGCACTGAAGCACACTACAATGGAAACTGCCGGGGGGGGGGGGGGAACTGGTGATCCAACTTCACACAGCCAAAGCAGTGATAGTGGTGACAACAGTGAAAATTCCTGCCATCTGTCCGAAAACTTCTTAATAAGACATATCAAAGAAATTGTTCATAATTTCCTCAAAAAAAAAGTTTCCTGATCCTTGCCTGCAGTTGCAGTCATAAATTATCAGGATATTGATCCAGAAACCAGTAACACTGTTGCAAAAAAATTTACAGCTATTTCTATTAGTTCCCGAAATGTGGCTCCATGTTTATTTGATGATAATGTTCAAACAGCGGTTAAGGCAAATATGACTCAAATTGCACTGGAAACAGACAAAGGTGAAGAAAAGGAAGAAGAAAACTCAACTGAAGATTTTCTGCACCAAAAAATATGTTTATTCCTTTACAAGCATCGAGTTTTCGTCTTTTGCAACTTCTGATACAAAAATGTTCTTGGCGAAATTGTCTATCAGCACCAATTTCCTCGACAAAGATCTTTCAGTTTTATTATAAAAGTGGAATTGAAAAACTTGAGAAGATAGTTGTTGTGAGGGAGGGAGTCAAACTCATTTAGGATTACAATAACTTTCTCACAAAAGATGAAACTGAGAAACAATTTGTTTCACAGATCGTGGCCAGAGACCGTAAAATATACCCAGCTGCTATTAAATCCTCTCCTAGGAAAAAATAATGCTTAATGTTTGTTCATTCACATGATGTTTTGATTCTATAAAAAAAAATATTGTGGTAAAAGGAGTGTTTCTATTATAGAAGTTGTGTGCGTTACTAAAAAAAACCCATTATTTATTAAATTTCTCATATTATTTCAGGAAGTTTTCGAATTAAGTTTTGATAAAATTTATCAAGAATGTTTTAAACATTTGCTGTGGTTTTCTGAGTGCCTAAATAAATTTCTCTACGGAAAAAAGAAAGAAAATGTCAAGATAGGGCAGACTGTGCCGTTTTGTATGGAATTAGTCTTGCGTGTACTATGTCCCAATATCAAAGCATTTGAGGGTCACCAAGATGTTGTCCGATTGAGCTGAAAACTTGCACAGATCTTTTTTTTTAAACAAGATACAGGAGGGGGGATAAACTTTTAAAAAGTTGAGGAATAGGGCCACCCTAATTCAAGCCGTTTCAGCCCTTGTTTTTGGGAAGGTACAATATGCTCACTCAATTTTCACATTGAGGAACTTTTTAGAAATGTAGGTTTCCAGTGATGATGGACTTTTGTGGCATGAACGCTACAGTATTTCTATTGCATGACTCACAAGCAGATTAGGGGAAGTCTATTGCTTCCTCTTCATAGACACTTGTTTGATTTCTGAATCATGGTGATGAAGCCACGTTTCATTTGCTGAAAATTCAACGATTCTTTACGAAAGAGGCATAAAAGTTTTCTTCGAGGAGGTTCATATTCTCCTGTTTTGAATTTCCTGCAGCATGCTTTATGTTCATCATTCGAGGTATCGGCAGGAAATTATTTTTGCCATAATCAGAAATGATTTTGAAAACCGTGCCAACTGAAACGTGTAGCTCACGGGTTGTTACATTAACTTAACATATCGATTTTCTCCATAACCATGCCCTTCATTTTTGACACATTTCGAGTGAAGATGCTTCCACCGGGCACCTGTGGCGGGTAATTTTCAAGGAGTTCAATGAACTGGCTCCATTAAAATGACTTGACCCGAAATTAAATCCTATAATATGATAGTGCAACAACATTCAACTTCTTTGAATTTCTTTGGTCTCCTTCTCTACTTTTGTAAGAAATTTAATGCTGGAACGATGTTCCATATCCATTAGTTTCCTTGTAGCATTCTTCGTCATCAAGCACTTGGCTCACACTGCACTCAGACTATGCCAAGACACGACCTGCTCTGTACTGATAAACTCATAACATTTGCATAACACAAACACGCCGTATTCAGGTAGATGAATAATACTATGGACGCCCTGGTAGTTCGGTAAATTGCATTTACCTGAGAATTGTGGCCTGAACCAAATAAAGTGAACTATGTGAAATTGGAGTGCTAAATCCAAAAATCAACTTAGTTAAATGCTATCATGTAAGGATTTTTAGCAAATTCTCATTAAAGATTAATCCAATTTCATATTATTTTATTTAAAAAATGCATATTTCTAATACAAGAAGCATTTATTAAAACAGATATGTATTGAA